>JBCFYV010000003.1:49414768-49454393 GCA_039000515.1 Timema cristinae
CTGATTTCCCTGTGACAGCGAATTTGGGGTTCAAACTCTATCGTATGTGCTGAGTATTTTTTCCTTTTAATGGTTTCCCCACTTTTACATTCCTTAAATTTTGGTACAATTCCTCTAAAAGCTAACTTCTATTCCCTAATTTAATTGGTGTAAATATGCATAAGCTCGGATCGGTAGAAATCCATATTGCACAAAAAAAGGTGAGTCCAGGCGGGAAAAGGTGGCAGTCCTTGAAAAAACCTGACTGGACTAAAGTAACTTGAGCGAGTTCAGCATATTTTCTTATATATGGCAGGAGATCTCCGGGTCGACAAAGAACCAGATGGTGGGACAGACTGAGGAAGGATATGAAGAAGCTGAGGGTGGAATTGAACACATGGAAGGAGGTGGTGCAAGGCAGGATAAGTTGGTGAGGTCAGCGCATGATCCAAAGCAGTGGGTCCCAACCTTTTTAAAGTTTTATTATTATTATTATTTAGCACCGCGTCTTACTACCCTTTCGGGTTATACGCTTAAGTACTAATTACGCTAATGGATTAGGAATTGGGAAGGTTTAATTAAAGGAAGTGAACCCGCATTTGCGTGGAGGGAGAGTGGAAAACCATTTAGGAAACACCACCCCCCCCCAGTTCACCCGACCGAGATTCGAACCCCGATCTCCCGTCCTTTTTAAAGTTGATGACCCCCCTCGGTAGAATACCAAATTCCCACTACCCCACCTCCCCACTATTTTTTGGGATACTTAATAAAAAATGCTTTCTAATCACTTCTTTATTTTATACAAAAATCAATGTAACACTGGCAGGATAGTGGTAAAAAAAATTACTGAAGATTATCGTGATAGTTTTGTTTTTATCAGCTCATTAATATTGGGTTTGATGATTGACAAAACACACTGCAAATTGCTTTCCACTTCAAATGTACAAAGCTGTCTTGTTTTTATGAGAGTCTGAGTTGAAAATGTGATGGTGTTGCACGTGGCCGCAATGGTAGCTTATGACAGAATCGATTTTCAAACTGGGCCCCTCCAGTTATCTGAAGTTCCGCGAGGCAATTTTAGAATATTCTTTATTTGTTTTTCACACTTTAAAATAGTATAAGTAATTAGAGTTGCCATTTTTTTTTTAATTTCATTAAAGGACTTGCCAAAGATGCAGCCAGTACATGTGAGATTCTCCGTTTGTTGCATACTTTATACTCGTGAAAGCTAACTGTCGTTATTGAATGTTCATAATATAAGTGTAAAAAAAACTATGAGGGTTCCAGCATATATTTTTTCTGGTGTAAGGGCTATTTTGCTCTAAATGGTAACCTCTATCTTAGGGGGAGGGTGTAGAGTATTATTAGGGGGGTGAATCCGAGGCTTGCAAGCTCTAAAATAAGTACGCGCAAGCATACTTTTTGCTGGTCTCCAAATTTATTACAACTCTTAGGTAGTGCTACCAATACCGCAATAAATAATTATTTTAATTACTTTGGAAATTTGATTTAAATAAAAAATCTTCAATTTTTATTTGATTTTTAACGTTATTTCCAAATTTCTCCACGCCCCTCCTGAAAGTACTTCACGACCCCCAGGTCTGATCTAAAGGATCCATGATCGTCGGGTGATGATGATGATGATGATGATGATGATGTTGTTGATGATAATGAGTGAACAGAGCTTTGATATGCATACTACCTACTCCGTAGGTGAAATGGGGCTGATGTACTCGTTTTAATTATACATTCTACCTCCCACTAACAACGCACACAATAGCCAGTAAGGAGAGGATAGGATATGCTAATCTTTATTCAAACCCTTTCTTTTGTCCATTAAGGAAATTGACTTTTCATTTACTACCCGAATCTGACAAATATTTAAATGACTATAGACGGTGGTCTTTGTTTAATATTACGGTTTCCGAAACGTGTACTTTGGAACGCTTTCTCTTTAATTAAGGGGGAAAGAACTATCCAGGTTTTTATAATCTGATTGCTCGTAATTATATATTTTGCTTCTACTCGAATGTAATTGATGTAATCATACACGCCAGTTGAATACTGTATTTTGATCTGGTTGACCAACCCAACAGAGTAGTGGGAGGATTAAAAACAAACACACAAAGTTGAATAACAGTATGAAAAAAAATCACAATTTTTAAATTTCTTTCTTTTATGAATTAATAAATTATATACTGTATGTTTGCTTTCTAAACACGTTTATTATTTTAATGGTGTTGTATCCCGTTCGGGATATCCGCAACTACTCTACTTCATAAATGGCTAATTAATATATTAATTAGTAATAGCAAATTTACCGCAGTAAAATACCTCAATACAGATTGCTTTATGGGAAGCTTCTTTAATATTGTGAATTTATATTAATCTAAATAACAAATATTGGTCGCTTAGAATAAAACAGTATAAAATTTTAAACTTATATGGTCACCATATATTGCTACATAATATTATAAGAACCCGCTTCGGTGGCCGCGTGGTCTAACGCGCTACTATCTTGATGGATTAGATTGCCGAAGACGGGGAGATCGGGTGCACTGAGGGTGGTTTTCCCTAAATAGTTTTCCATTTTCTCTCCACGCAAATGCGGGTTCATTTTAAGTTTTTATTTTGAGGCTGGGGACTGAATCGAAACATTTTTATCGACTCCAACTCCACCTAAAAATTGCTTCCGACTTTACAGCCCTGAGGAGTAGGCCTACACTGAGGGGGGGGGGGGGGGCACACCACAGTATCTCCAACCTCGTCACCCGGCAAATCAGACGAGACGAGACTGATACACTTATAATATGTGTACCCACCGGTACGGTTGTTATGAAAGATGATTTTAAGGAAGTGTACCAGAAATCACTTTGAGAGAGAATTATAAAACCACAGTGTTGAGAACCACCGCCAATAAGTTCAACCGGGACTTAATTTTTCTACCACGTCATACTACCCATTCGAGCTATACGTACATGGGCTAGTTACGAAGCCGTTCCTCCGTGGCTATAATCAAGCACGTTACTACCGCTTCCATTCAGTATCTTTCATTCCCTTAAATCAGGGGTTGACGACATTTTGGGGCCCCGATCAACGTTTACATTTTTCAAAGGTCCCGCGATCACCCTTCGTTTCTCCACTCTACTTTTAATTATTTTTTTCTAAACATCTTGTATTTATTCCTTAAATTCAATATTTTGCCCAATACCTGCCTCTCTAGAAAACCAACAATCCCGCACGGCGTTGCCTGTGACCCACTGTGGTATAAAAATTATATAAGCCCCCCCGCCCCCTTCCACCCCCTTCCCATGGAACCTAATTTGCCATGAAAATCTCTGAAATTAAACTTATTCTTAAATCTACCCCAAAAATCTAATTACATACATTAAAAGGTTCATAATTCCAATCCGCCTCTGAACATTAAAATAAATCTATTCCTCTATCAGCTAACTTATTCAGACTTGCCACGCGGCTGAAAAACCGCTAGTGCCAACCAGAAAACGCAGGAATTGTTTGTGACTAGGTGTCGTGGACCGAAAGGAGGTAAGGGAGGGGGGGATGGCAGCGGGGGAGATTTTAGTTTGAGGATCTATTAAAATACACATTTTCATCCCCCCCCCCCCCTTGCCTTTCCTGAAACATGGGGTTTAGTAACGACTGCATATATGTCCTCATAAAGTTCAAATGCGTCTGTTATAAACATCATGACCTTACATTGATCACTTTTATAAGTCAAATGTCACTCATATACACTATTTAATACGTATGTTATAAATACCACTATGCCTACCTCCCACTGAACCGTGCATGATAAATAGAATGTAATTGATCTACACTATATAATAATTTTTTTATAAACACCATTACCTCACATTGATCAATTTTATGATAAATAAAATGTCATCCATATACACTTTTAAGTGTTTGAAAAAATAGGAATTGTTTTGTAGCATAGGAAATTTGGTATTTAAGGAAATAGTGGCAACCCTGCTACCACAATATCTGTGAATGAACTTATGAGCAACTCCCATCGCCATCAAGCCACGCGGGATGTTGGCAATGAGGGGGAGTGCCTCGGGCGATCCGCGCCACCGACACTGGACGCGGGGCTCTTGCTGAACATTAGACTCTAGCTATTTGCGTCGTGGCACTACGGGTGAAGAGGGGAAAGAAGATCTACATAGAGGCTTGTACGCAGGTAATCACACTTTAAATGTGATTGATGCTGGTATACCTCGCAATGAATGTCCATTCATCATAATCACCTCGAATGATGATGATGTGTTTTTGTTCCTATGCGTCCTTCTTAAATACTTGGAAGAGGTTGGCTGACAGAATCCTCTGGTCATAGAGCATACTGCTTGTTACCTTTCACGCTAGGCGCAGTTAACGTAGGAGACACAGAACAGGGCATGTTTTTGTAAATGGTGTTAATGAATGGTAGCGCTTACATTGAGGTACATCTTCGAATTGTGGTAAAAGAACCGTTTAAAGGTGCCCACGCACCTGGAAAACGTAAGGAAATTTTTTGTGTCTGTAAAAAAAACGGTGAAACACAATAATTTTTCTAAAATCTAGTCAAAATACTGGAATATTTGTTAATTTAAGAAATTTACTAACTTCAAGCTTAAAACAATATGTTTTGGGATGGATGGGAAAAGTAAACTTAAAAACTAATCAAGATAACTCCCAAACATGTCTCACTACCCCCTAAACAAGGGTTGTGAAATACAAGATTTATTTCTCAATAAATCTTATATCATGTTTTAAATATAAATTAATTGACTTCACATTATTCAGTTTTATTAAAAATGAAATTGTATTACTCTTTTCTTCAATCTAAGCTACCTGTAAAAATGATAATACCATATAGAAAAGCTAGAAAGCACAGGTAGTAAGAAAATAGTTTCAACCCTTATTTTCCTGCGTGAGCTGTGTCTGCCTGGCACGTGTTTACTGAGAAACTTAAAATTGTTCTCTAGTTCCAATGGGTGTTTGGATAGTTTCTCCATCAGAGAATACACTTTCGATTATATTGTGCACATAATTGGACTCTTCCCCATTAATTCTAAATGTATTGGTAAATATTGTTTCTGAAAACTCGGATGTCAAAACAAATTCTACATTACCTCTTTTTTCCCCCCATTTATTCGTTTCTCCAAGATTACTTCTTTTGTTAATATTGCACAGTAATATTTCCAAACTTAGCATTTCTGCATCAGCACCTGATTTTGAGCCAAGGACCATATATGGCGAGCTAACTAATATATATACTCTCACACACACACCTGCCTTGCCTATATCTTCCAATGTGCGCACCATCCTTTGTTAAATAATATACCTACCCCTGCGTCTACACTGCCCTGCACTACTTCTCAATGTGCGTCTAAATTCAACAGTTGACCGAGACAGGACGTCTGACCTGTTTGGTTGTCAAAGAAGGTACACTCCATTTACCTTGAAGCATTGACGGATTACCACCATATATGATCCTATCTTATAAGCCATACTGTATTGAGAATAATGCAAGGTAAGCTTGCTACCTTATAGGATAAACTGAGTGTCAATGGGATTTCCCTTTCATACCATTTTTCCTTAATTATTTAAATATAAGTTATATATAAGTATTGTGACATAATTTATTACGATTAAACTCACGAGTTATTGGCTGTTTTCGCATATTCTTATCCCTTTTTTTTAATGAAAATTAATACCTTCGAGAACTGGATCCAATGCATTTTTTTGAATAAAATTTTCAAGCGATTACACATTACTGTTTAGCGCCCTAATTAAGGGGGTGCGGATCAGGAGAGAAGTGAGATAAAGTGTACCCACATAAGCTTAACGAGAGGATGAACAAAAGTCGTTAAATTACACTTAGAAAACCATCCTCAGACGACTGCGATTCGAAATTCAACCACTCAGTCACCGACAATCTAGTATATTGCGATCACAACGCCATAGACTGTGGGACCACCAGTATGGGTCTTCATAATTCTCTCTTTTTTATATAGTCATGAGCCTTATTTAATGTTTATTTGTTGGAAGGAGACGACCATAAACGTTGGAATACTGTTTAGAGAGATGTCAGTATCTCGTGTATGATTGCTACTTATTTTTAATAGCTGGTTTCTATTCGCGTTGCCTTGTTACTCGTGGTATGGCGACCAAGTGGGATGCGCGGTATCTCTCGGCCATCTGGTGTGGTTTATTTGACGCCTCAGTGCATCTGCGCGTGTCGGGCGTTGTAGTCTCTCTTTGGCGTGTCGGCGGGTCATCGTTTCGTCTAACCGTAGGTCAGCAGAAGTGGCCGCGTGGGTGATATCCGTGACCCGTTAAGGCTACACAATTTTGATCACTTTTATATCGACACTGAAGGCAAAAGCTGATACAGTTCCATAGATTAATCCTCTTTTCTAAGATTAATTATTTAGTCACCCACACCGAAAGGCACTTAAACTAAGGCGAAATGTGTCCTGTATGGATTTTGGGTGACTTTGATGTCGGGTTTTAATTCCGGTCGGGTGTACTAACGTTTTTTTAATAAATTGCTTTCCACTCTTCTTCAGCGCAAATATAGGTACATTTCATCTCAAGTATACCTTCCTCAACCTTACCTTGTGTAAATATGTAATTATTGCGGACGAGTAGCAAGGCGTGGAGCATGGTACTTTCATACGAATACTAAGTTAGTTGAGGCGCCAGCTGGAATCGAGCCAAAGCATCCTAAACCTGCGGATGGGTTTTCATTTCAAACCGCTTGTCCACAAGAACGGTAACTTGGGTGTTACATGCAATGCCGTATTTCCTTTATACGTTTTTAAACTCAAACTAACGGTAAATGATGTCCTCTCAGACAAATAATGAACAAAGACCCGGGCACGAGACAGAACAAATTGAGCACTGGTGTGTGTGTGTGTGTGTGTGTGTGTGTGTATATATTTTACTCATATCAATAGAAAGTATTGTGATCGTGAAAAAAATTTAATTTGAAATTATGATGATTCTTTACGTTTTATGTGAACCCGGACCCAAAAAGGTGGATTTTACCTTTTAGTTTGTCCCTTTGTCTGTGTCAATATCTTTCCGTCCCTGTCTACAGATCCGAAACGGTTGAATGGATTTTATTCAAACTGGCTATTTAATTTTTATGGATCTTTTTAAATTCAAAATTTTTTTGAATATAGCTTTAACGATCTTATTTTAAATGTTATATATGGGGATTGTGTAGTGTGACAAATAACACTGTTATGACACTTGTTTATAGGGTAAACACTTGTTTATGGGTATTTATATTACTGATTACTGATTTTTCAATTTTAGAAATGCTTTAAAAATGACTAAACGATCTGGTTAATGAGTATCTTTGGAGTGTTTGACATGACAATTGCACTGTATACTTGTTTATTGGATAGAATTTTGTTTAAGGGTAGTGTAAAATTTATTTTGTTTTTTAAATGGTCATAACGATTTTGTTCATAGTTGCCGTCGAGGAACTCTTTTACATGATCATTAATAATGTGTCTTTATTTTTCTAAAATAAATGAATGAAAAGGTTAGCTTACTTAAACAAATGTAATTTTTTTCTTAAATCGATCCAGAATCTTGAGTTTCAAAATATGTATAATATGGAAATAGTTTTTCATATATTTAATGTGGAGGAATGGAATTTTAATATTAGGAGATCCTTTGCATGAATATGTGCACTTCGAAGCCAGAATTTTGAAATGTTTATTATAATTTTTTTAAAATTAATTAAGAATCTAAAAAATGAAAAAATATCAACGCTGCAAGAAAGCTTTACAATAACATGTAGTCTTGTGGCCATGGAAGTTTGGTTGCCATTGAGAGTAAACAAGAAGAGTTTAATATTTACAACTTACTCATATTGCCATGATATTATATTAATAATGTAAATGTTGGGATTTATTTTTAATAAATAGGTAAATATAATCAAAAATATCGATAGGTACAAAAGGGGAAAAAATAGCAAAAGTGTCCCAGAGTGACAAAATAACAAAGGGCACCAATTGAGTAAAAATGGTGAAAAGAGCAAAAAATAAAACGTAAAACAGGATATAATGATTAAAAAAGTTGAAAGAAATTTAAAAAATGTAAAAAGAGTAAAAATCCGTTAAAGGGGTATAAGGGGTAAATGTGTAATAGGTAAATGTGGTCAAAAGCATAAAGTGGGGGAAAGGGTAAATAGGGCATTAAGGGAAAAAAGTGTAAAAATACTGTGTATAAGGAAGTTATAGCTTAATTTTTAAAATAAATGTCAGCTTTTTAAACATGTTCAACTCATACCTATATTTTGACATTGTGTACTAGTCAGCCTACTTTCGCGTTTTGTATCACAATTTAAACCATTAAAGGATTAATGTTTAAACATATGATTTGTTTAAATTGTGGATTATTTAATATACTAAAAATAACAAAGCTTCTTTATAGATTCCCCTTGCGAGGAACGGGTACACCAGTTGATCATAATTGAGAATACTTTTTATTTTTACAAATTAAAATAAGTTAGATTAGATTACAAAGTACTCAATTTTGAAAATTTGAAATTTGTTAAAAATATCCTAACAATCTGGCTTAAAATATATATAATAATATAGAGAGTATTTATTGTGACTAACAAAATTATGTGTTTGTTTTTATGAGTAAACTTATTTTCGATCAATTTCTTTGAACATTCATTAAGATCCTCGTCCTACTACCTGTTTGGGTTATAATACGCAGTTCCCCAAAAATGTGAACAATGAGGAGGTTTACTTGTAGATACATTGCACCCGCATTTGCATGGAGGAGAGTAGAAAACCATTTAGGGGGAAAAAACCTCAATACACCGACTGGATCAAACTCCGTTTCCGCCGTCTTTGGCAGTTCAGTCTATTGCCAGAGCAGTGCCTTAGACCATACGGACACTGAAGTGGGTCTCAGGTGGTAGTGCCCCGGCTTGTGAGGTTTAGTTTTCAGGGGGTTAAGTACCCCCCCCCCCTCAGTGGGCCAATGTTTTGATGAAGGTTATAAAGTATTGAGTCAGTAAGTTGTGTAGTATGTTTAGTTTAGTTTTCTAAACATAGTAATATAATCCAGTCTTAAATATGTCCTGAGCTTGCGGCATTTGAACAAACACTTTTCACTGTACTTATTATGTATGAGCTATGACAGATAAGAAAAGTGTTACTATTCCACGACAATAATTTTTAATTTTTTAAATTAATAGCTCTGGGAATCTCTATCCTGAACGTTTAATCGCCAGTTGGCCATTTTAAATTATTTATTGGCATAGTTATTATTTTATATATTGTAGGGAAAATTAATTACGCATAATTGTTAGAGTAGTGTGAGCTATAACTATTATTAGGCTATAAAATGCGAATGCATATATAAATTTCAATTTAAAGAAAATACCTAGGACACTTTTTAAGCAAAAAATCTGGGTCTTCTTTCTCTAAAAACAGGGATAGTTTATTTGAACAGAATTCTATAATTTTTTGCTAATGTGGGGTGGTTGTGGATGGGGCACCATCGATTCTATTAGAAGGAATTGTAAATTTCGGTAACCCTCTTAGCTGGCCGCATGTTTAAGCCAATACTCTCACAGTAGACTAGACTGCCGATGATGAGAAAATCGTGTTCCGAATCTCGTTTGAGGGTATTAAGGGTGTTAAAAAAAATAGTTTTCCACTCTCCCTCCACCAGAATGCGAGTACACTTCATTTAAATAAAGCCCTTCTTTATCCTTACAACCATATGCAGATAACCCGATAGAGTAATTAGACGTGGCGCTAAAAAAAATTATTGTAAATAGGCAGGTCTACTGTTGACTCATCTAGAAAAATTTCGTACTTCATATTGTAGAATATTAATTGGAAGATAATATAATCGCTCTCTATGCCACACATCTGCTCTCAGTATTTCATTTTTTTTCTTTATCACAAAATCAAAAGCTTTGTCAACGAGAAAATAATATTTAACATTGTGGCTAGATACAAGAAAAATTGGGAAAATAAGGGAAATTTTCGGTATCTGGGAAAACAGGGAAATATCAGGGATTATAATAATAAATATGAAAAAGTCAGGGAATTTAGATACTTGACTGGCTCTACACTTAGACATTTAAACCCCTGGAGTGCCTAGACATTTCCATTGGGGTGGGGGCACTGAGATTTCATCAAGCTCCCTTTTTCATCGTCATCGTCTGGATTTTTTGGAAAATTAGATGGCTCTTGAAGTTATTTAGAGTTTTTTTAAATTGTAATTTGAGTTCAATACGTCCTTCTTCCAAACAATTATTTCTTACATAAGTGTTTGTGTGCATGCTTCATTGAAAACAATATTTAAAAAAAACATTAGGGGGGGTATGGCCTACCTACCCCCCCACCCCTGTAGACACGCATATGATTTAAACAAAGTGATAGATTTTGTTTCCCGTGTTGATTGTACAAGGTTTGTTAGTAAAACATTTACACAGCGACACAGATACAAGAGAAAACATCAAATACGGAATAACCTACTAAAATGTAGCTTAGGATTTTTCGAAAATATGTGTTCATTACAATGAACGGAAAAACTCACATTTACCAAGAAAAATTGTAAAATGTTATACAGTAAGTTTTGATGAAGTTTTTAAATGTGGTCTGGAAAATCTGGAATGTTATAATTAAAGTTTTGTAGCCACCCTGTTTAAAGATATCTGCCCTATTGAAGAATCTATCTATATCTGTCGTTTGTAAACTGTGACCATGTTCTTGCCTACGCTTCAATTTCCAACCATAAAGACGTTACGTAATCATATTATAAAGTTTTGTTTAGCTTTTCATTTGTTCATATCTAGTCTATATTTTTCATGAGTAAGCATGTCTTAATGTATTTATGCCTTAAGATTACATAAGAAGACTGATGTTTTTCTGAATAGTCTTGTTATGGATGAAAAGTGCTTAGCTTGAAATAAGTGCTTTTGTAAATAACAAACGACATTTCCTGTGGTTTATTTTGCACACACTATAATTTGTACCTTTTGGACAGGTTGTTTGTTTGCATGCTTCACTATGTGTTTTATACTACTGTTTACAACATTCACTGTAAAGGTTGTCTTGCGGTACATGATTAACTGTATCTTGCGCGCCTTTGGTAATTTAGAACTTGTGAATGTGGGGAATGCCAGGTCTCCACCGTGGTTCGGATTCCACGTTAAACTGTAGGTCCTTCATTTCATCTCACAATCACCCTACCATTACACATTAGCGTAAGTGCGTATAACCCGAACGGGTAGTAAGACGTGGTGCTAATAATAATAATAATAATTTAGAAACAGCTGAAGACATTTTTAGCACGTTACTGTTACGTTACGTTTAACAAAGGAGTAAGGGAAGTCAATACCAACAACAAGACTGATAATTTTTACATATATTTATATTCATTTCATGGGATTAATGTTTTTATGAACTTAGATTTAGATATTTTAAATTAAATGAGTTTAAAGTTTCTAATTCTATTAAACTAATTTTAAGTGTATTTTAATTAGTCAACACTTATATGTATTTCCTATTAACTATATTTATTTATACTTTTTATACTTTTAATCTTACCTGCATTTCATTTAAATATGCCAACTATGTTTGTACACAGTATTTTTAGTCCACTTTCTATCCCATATCATTGTTTACTTTAGTATATTGCTCAATCTTTGTATTAAACTGATTACACATTTACATCATTTTCGTTATTCAACTTTTAGTATTCATTTCAATTCTTATTGTAGTCTTTGTTATTATAACATACGTTACTGTTGTTTTACTTTAATTCAGATTAATTGGTTTATTTTTTCTTGTCTACACTGTCTAATTTTCAATGGAAGAACCTTATCAAGGTATAAAAGTAACTAGATCTACTTTCACATACGATATTCATACTTCAAGCCATGCCATGTGATCTTCACTGATCACTATATAGAGATAATATTAATACTTATAAAATAACACTAATAATAGTAAAATGTTATTAATGTTGGCCGCAAGAAAATATGTTTGTATTTTTAAAAGGCTTTTCTTACAAAAATTGAACTTTATCTAAACTGTGAAGCGATTACTTTCTACAATGATTCTAGTCTTTCTACTAAATCGATTTTCAGCATTAAAAAAAAACGAAGCGTAAACACTAAAGATGTATCAAACAATTTCAAATTTCCAAAGTATTTAAACGAAAACAGGTATTTAAGAAAAATACAATTTTATTTCTATGGCAATTTCTCGATATCTTCCAAACATTTTTAAAACAAAAGTATATACTTCAAAATTGACCAAATCCGCAATCTGAAAATGTTGGGTGCTGTTAATACAAGTTCCTGATGTCATTAAAAACTTAATTTCTATAAAAATATATCTAATAATGATGTGTAATAATACATAATAAATTGTAACATCTTCTATCACAAGCCTATAAAATATTATTTAATAGAAAATTACAGTTACAAAAGATACACACATACTTATAAAAAATAATCTTTAACTATAAGTTTGTAAAAAAAACACACAAACTGTCTAAACTTACGCTGCGCTTATTAACAAACACTCTATGACTGGTGCACAAGAAAGAAAGTTGACTCGGCGCGATCTACTTTATATCACGATAGGTATTGTAAAACCTTGTCCAGACTAAAATAGAACAACGCGTCCACAAACTAAGACGTTGTTCGGATCGCTTGTTGTCGGTTCGCTGTGACAGAAATGTTCCAACTTGAAAACCTGTTCCACTGTTCGCTTGTTCCCATAAATTTTATTTTTCAACAAAAAAATATGTTTACAACTGAATAAAAACGTGTATTTGTTACTGTGTGTGTGTGTTGTATATATATATATATATATAATGCCGCCCTTAGAAAGGAAATATTATATAAGAATTATTGTATTTAAATAGAGATCGCTATAAATAAATATAACAAATTACTTTAAGTATTAACTTTGTATATCTTAATTTCACAAACAACACCTCCTATTTGGCAAAGAAAAAAAGTTTCTGTAAATTCATATTTAGGAACAATTAGTCTATTAAGTCGTACTAGTAAAATGAAGTAAGCCATCTGGGAAATTAGCAACAGGTAAAAAAGTTGCAACATCACTAACAGAAAACCAGGTAAAAAAGGATTCCTTTAGCCCTTCTCCTACCCGCCTCAGTGGCCGCAAGGTCTAAGGCGTCACTCTAGTGTTACACTATACTGCCGAGGACGGGTAGATCAGAGTTAGATCTTAGTCGGGTGCAGTGAAGGGATTTTTCCTAAATAGTTTCCCTATGCTCTCCACGCAAATATGGGTGCACTTCCTCTAAATTACACCTATCTCATTCCAAGCCCATTATGTAATTGGTACATAGGCATGTAACCTGAACAGTAGTAGGACGTGGTGCAAAAAAAACTTCCCCTAGTTGTCCTTAAGTACCCAACTTAGGGCGTATTTTTGCTAACTGAGGTCAAGTAAATATGTAACCTACAAATTTCTTAGCTTTTCCTGTACCGATGATATATATATTTCCTTTCTAAGGGCGGCTAACGTACTTTATAAATATTTTTTTTACTGCACTGTTCCCATCCCTGTCCATCATGGCCCCAATCTCCTCCACTCAAATGTTTTTTTATTTTATTATAGTGATCTAAATCCTTAGGATTCCAGATTACCTGGTGTGGCGTATAGAGATGAGCTTAATTTGCACTTCTTTTGACCACTACATTTTTCTACAATATACTAGAATAATGAGATTATTATCATTATTATTATTATTATTATTATTATTATTATTATTAATTCAACACATACACTAATAAATTCACTCGTCAAAAGATATATGCAGACTTATAAAAATCAAAACATACATGTGACTTCTCTGCTGTCCGGCCAATGACTATGTTCGGGAAGATGTTCGCGTAAATGTTCGTGGAGGCGTCCAGACTAGAACAAGACCGAACACGAACATACTTTAATGCGAAAACCGACAACTGGTGAGTCGGTGGCAAACAGAACAACGAATACATTGTGCCACAATGTTATATTCGGAAAAACATCCACACTTGTCGCAAACATGTTCGTTGTTCTGTTCAAATCTGGACGGGGCTTAAGAGTGAACATTTTTGTCCTCAAGAGTATGATGAATATTTACGTTTTATTTGTTTCTAAAACCCAAAAAGTGAATTTTTGAGTTTTAATTTTTATATCTGTCCCTTGATACATATTTGAAACGGTTTAATGGATTTTATTCAAACTTGATATCTAGATCTTATATATGAAGTTTTTTTACTTTTACCCACGCCCTTAAATTATGGATATTTGACCGACGAGTAATTTTTTTAATTTAACTGGCTCGAACGATTTTGGTTAACATTGCAATCCAGGGAGTGTTTGACCTCCCAAATAACACCGTCTTATCGCCGAACCGTAGCAACACTGCGTTACAATAATAGTTCACTAGTATAGTGTTTTCTAATAAAGTTCTCCTGTTCGTGCTATCTCGCTGATGGGAAATCTTAAATTATTTTAGTAGTACTTAATTTTCATTTTTTGATCCAACTGATTACATTAGCTCAAGTCTTACATAATTGGTTTTCTAAAACATATCTAATACTAAATTCATTGGCTAATAATTTATCAGCGTGATAGGAGAGACCCCAATTTTACCCAGAAAAAAAGCAGATGATACATTACACATTAAACATTAGTTTAGGTTTAAGACTAGTTATAGGGAGCCAAATCCTGTGAGCTTAGAATTTTAAAAAATGGAAACAAAGAATAAGTAAAAAATATAGAAATAGACAAATAGGAATTAAGGCCTCGAGTACTAACGGAGCGTGGGATTATTAATTTAGTCTCGTGATAAAATTTCGGAATAACCGTTTCTTTAAAAAAATCGTGGGATCACCAAATTAAAAATAAGCGCACATTATTCAGTCGACTTGCTGGAAATATTCCGTGTGAAGGCCTCACATTGTGCTAGCGATGGTTGAGAGGGTTTAACTAATGTAACTGTGATGGAGCGTGCGCAGGATTGGCAAGGCGACAGACAGACTATGTGGTAGCGTGAAACAACAGGTTCGGCTTATTGCGCTAAGAACACGTTTTAAAGGCCATTTTAATATAAACACATTTTTTTAAGGTCAGTATTGATAACATTTTACTAAATTATTATTATTATTAGCATTGATATATTATTATTATTATTATTATTATTAATATTAGCACCGCGTCTTACTACCCGTTCGGCTTATACGCACTTACGCTAATGTGTAATGGTAGGGTGATTGTGAGATGAAATGAAGGACCTACAGTTTAACGTGGGATCCGAACCACTGTGGAGGCCTGGCATTCCCACATTCACAAGATGTCTTGTCAGAGGTGAATAAAGGGTTTGGTAATCAGATTAATTTGTGCCGGGAGGCATTGATATTGTCTTTTAAAAGTGACACCTGAAAGTCACATGATTTGACGTATAAATATAGCTACAAAGTAAGCTGATTAGCTTTTATAAATGTCGTTTTACCTTGTTTTTTTTCTACTGCTTTCCATTTCACTACTTGTCTGGGCTATTTGTATTTTTACACCAATTGATTGGTGATAACTGATAACGAAGATATGATTTAGAGTAAACATATCCGTTGGCAACCATTTAGGAAAAAACACTAGATCATTAAATCTGGCCGGAATATGAACCATGACCTTTCTGTCATTGGAAAACTAGACAAGATGAATCCGAAACCTTTGTCCGCATCTCTACCATTGTGTATCATTACCATTTTTCTACCCACCGCGTCTCACTACTTGTCCGCAAGGAGTAAAGATAAGGAGGGTAATATTGCAACGGAAATACACCCGCATTTAGGTGGAGGGAGAATTATAAACAAATTAGGGAAAAACAACCATCAGTACATCTGGTCAGCAAACCAGATCAGGCAAGCCTGACACCATAGCCCACGTGTCCATCGACCCACCGTGCTCTTATTGGTATAACTGTTAAAGATGGCTAAGTGGTGTGATGGGGGAAGATGCGTGAGTATTTTATGAAGCTTTCTCTCCAGGTTCGGGTCGCACAAAGCGGTACTGCCAACTTTCACCCCTCGCGTGGCGCCACGGGAGACTGGTGACACCTCTCACTGCTTCATTGAGAACAAGGGAACCGCCGTTAGTTGCTTGCATCGCAATCAACTTTCTGAGCTCCGGGGGTCGCTTCCGGTCGTCACGCTCACATAATATCGACAGGAGGGGGACGGACTGTGTGACCCGGGAGGGCCGGGGCTCGTACCTGATCGGTTGCATTCATATTAGCGTCGGTATAGCTGGGATAATTATCACGACATTAACATGTCTGGTCTCTTTTCTTTATTATATATATTTTTTAAATTGGTACGGTCTTCAAGAATATTATAACTTAACGTACACCTCTCAACGATCTCCTCTACATCCGAGGCTCAAGGCCATTATTGCCATTAAAACTGTTCACAAACATACATTCACAAAGTCATAATTCGTTAAATAAATACTGAGCCTATTTAGAGGTACACAGCTATATATAACTTATACATAATATTTATTTATGTTTACATGTGTGTGTGTGTGTGTGTGTGTGTGTTTTTGTGTGTAGGATGGCAGGGTGGGGGGACATTTTAATAGCAGTACAGTACTTACTGGTTTTGGACCTCGAACGTGATCGTTGAGAGGTGTGCATTCAATATTTAAGGTTTCAAAAAAAATCGTTGAAACATGTGGCTGTAAACGTCCTTCAACAACCTGAACCACCTTTTGAGAACTACGTTTAAGAATACCTGTGAGGATGGAGCGTCTCAAATCTTGATACGTTAGATCTTGTGAGTACTGGCTTAGATTATCCAAATTAGTAAAAACTGTTAACTAAAAAATATAATTTCACTGTCTCTGAAGGGCTATTGACACACATTGAAATAATGACTAACTTTTTAAAAAATTTAATATTAAAGAATGCATAAAAGACCCTAGTTTCAACTCACAGTATAGTTTTCGTATAACTCTAATATTATAGACATCATAGATATAAATACATACATAGATAATAAATACATAAAATAATAATATATATATACATAGGTAATTAATTCATACACCTCGTCTTAGTACCCGTTCGACTTATAAGTATATACTACCCCAATCATCACCACCAATGTTAGCAATACTATTTATTATTTTGAATTTTACGAATCAAACATTTCCCGGAAAAAAAATTATGCGAAAATGTTTTGTCTCATAAACAACTATAGCTGCGGCGCAAGGAAACAGGGATGGGCGGGAAATCATAGAAAATCTTTTGCGCCTAGAAAAAATTGGGAAAATACGGGAATTTAAAACAAATCTAAAATATTTATAAATATCGGACATGAAACTGTAAGCTCTGGATAGTTGATATTTGAATGTTAAAGAAAAGCGAACTGAAGAAATAATCATCCTTATTTGAACACGTCTTATTTCCCTTCTCCCCCCCCCCCCTTCTCCCTCGCCTTGAAACATTGGTATAGATAACAACGGTATGACATATCAATAGTAGCCTATATTTTATTAAATATATTAATTCTTGTTTAACCGCTTTGGTGGCTGTCTAGTCTAAAGCGCTACTCTCTCAGTAGACTAAACTGCCGATGACGGGGAGATTGAGGTTCGAATATTGGTTGAGTGTACTGAAGGCCGTTTTCCAAAGCGATTTTCCATTCACATGCGGGGACATTCCCTCTAAATATAACCTTCCTAATCCCTAAAGCCATTAGCGTAATTAGTACATAAGCGTATAATCAGAAGGGGTAGTAAGATGCGATACTAAAAAAAATTGTGGAAAGGTTGGAAAACATATATAATTGTATATTAATAAAATAGTGGCGGCGCTGTATTTGTAATTACGCTAGTAGAGTTAGTATGGGGAAGGTAAAATTTAGAGGAAATGTCCCTACATTTTTGTAGAAGATTGGGGAAGGGGGGACCCATTTATAAATTACTACCCTCCTTGCATCAGATTGGGATTCTAACCCCGGTATCTCTGTCTGTATTGCAAGTGTAATGCCTTGGACCATTGGACCGTCAAAGCTAAAGTCAACAAGGCACTTGCCCCAAGTCTTGCAGGGGATCCCTTGGTGACACCCCTCCCGCCTCCAAAATCTGGGTCGTGCGCGAGGATCGATAAACTGGTGTGGAGGAGAGCAAGGCAGGCTAGGCTCGAGGTTGCGAGCGACGACCCAATTCCTGCAGCGTCAGTCGTTATGGCATCCTCTCTACTAATGGCGGGGATTAAACAATCAACAGGGTCGTCCGTAAGATTCTTACTCAGGAGACGAGAATTTCATTTCTGACCTCCTACACCAGGGCAGTGGTTTTCAACCCAAAGAACGTGAAAATAGCTTACAGTCCAATTTCCATGGAAAGGACATTTATAAAATACTACAGTACTAGTTTGACGCGTTCTTGGAACGGTAAGTCGCATCAAAACTATGTTAACTTAGGACGTTAAATATCCGGTGACTAACCTTATTAGTTCCTCCTTGAACAATCCTGAACTAACTATGGCAATCCCAACCCATCTATGGAAATTAATAAATAGAAACCCTATTCTGTGGCCACATTGTCTACGGCGTCTATGTATGTATAATAAAATATAATTTTTGTCACCGTGTCTTACGCGACCACCGAAGTGGGTTGCTTGTATACTAACTATGCTAATGTGTTAGAGTTGAGGAAGGGTTGCATTTAGAGAAAGTGTGCCCACATTTGTGTGGAGAGAGAAGAAGAGGGGATAAAAATCTATGTAAAACACCAACATTACACCTGACAGGGATTCGAACCTTGATTTCCCGGTCATCGACAATCCAGTAAATTGTCGACCATGCGGCTACTCAAGCGGGTGTGTGGGTAGTAAAATTGTGTCACAGAATTTGGGTGGGGGTGTACTTACCTTTTTGAGTTCTATTGATCTGGCACTTGTATCGAACTGTATTCTCTAACAGGCGTCGATCAGACCAATGACGTAAGATCTCGCGGAAAAGTTCGGCAGTAAATCAGTTTTTATCGCCTCAGTCCACTGTTCCCGTTTGATCGGTGCAATATCACCCGGCCTTGCTGGTCGCTTTTATGAGGCGTGCTCACAAGACAGCTTCTCTCGAATCCTGTTTTACGTCACCACGACCGTCGAGAGAGAGGACCGCGTCAACTTGGTCAAGGGTACTTATTTTACTTGCACCGCGTCAGGATATTCGTTATTTATATGAAGGATGTTGAAATTTCAGAAGAATTGGACACCCATTTGTTTGGGAAAAAATGAGAAACTGTTCACTTAAAAAACACCTCAGTACTCCCGGCCGGTATTTTAACCCCTGACCGTCATTGGCAAACCAGAATCTACGAGGTAGCCACTTTCGTCCTCGTGCCCACCATTGTGGGTGCCTCGTTTCTAGGACTTAAATAGAACAAGAAAATTGACATGGCCTCGGCCATGCTTAAGACCGTTGAGGTACTGTGCTTCAGATGGTGAACATTTCACTTTCGAGTTACTTGTGAAGTTTAAAATTAGATTTTCACGTGAGGTGAATGTGAGAGTCTTTTCTTACTTGAGTCTCAACTAAAATGGAACATTAATTTTAGCAGCTACCCGTTCATTTAGAACTAATCACCCGCATCTGTGTTCGCTTGGCCTTTAAGGCACCATTTTTATAACATACTGGGTCCCTGGTGACGTGGAGGTTAGGATTCTAATCCTTATCAGGTGTGCTGAGAGTTTTTTTTTTTGCTAAATGATTTTCCACACACTCTTTTCGCAAGTGCTAGTAGATTGTCTCTCATTTATATCTTTATAAGCCCAATCACACTAGAGAAAATATGTAGATAGCCTGGAGGGCTATCTACACTCAATATCATCGCTGAGGTAACTTCAGGTCCTATGGAGAAATGCTTTATCTTAATTCTCTTGGTTAACTGTTGCCAAATCTCCTCGCTCTCGAGTTACTGGCAACCTCGACTAAGCAGCGTTGCGAAACTTGTCTTATAGTTGAGGGGAGATTAACGACACAAAAACAAGAGAATGACAACGCTGTTCCCGAATTGTAATCATGTAGTTCCCTCAGCGATGATATCAGGTGTAGTAAGACTTCGCGCACACATAAGCACTCGAGTTGTCACTATATGTCTTTCATTGACTGGACGTTTATATTAATATGTCTTTATATTATTATTATTATTATTATTATTATTAGCACCGCGTCTTACTACCCGTTCGGGTTATACGCACTTACGCTAAAGTGTAGTGGTAGGGTGATTGTGAGATGAAATGAAGGACCTACAATTTAACGTGGGATCCGAACCACGGTGGCGGCCTGACATTCCACACATTCACAAGATTCTTGTCAGAGGTGAAGGAAGGGTTTGGAAATCAGATAAATCCGTGCCGGGACCGAGGATTGAACCCCGGCCGCCAGCGCAGAAGTCTGACACCTTACCCCTAGACCACCAGGTCACCGATAATATGTCTTTATAAAACCTACTTTGTAAACATCAAATTAAACAAAGAGTATTTTAACAATGTATCATGGCCCTAGTTTACATCTTAGAGCGTCTGCTCATCTTCGTTTATGGGAAAGGGGAAGAGGGTACAGTAACCTGAGAAGATGATGAATGATGACTGATGAGTAATGCATTACTGATGAGATTCTCGCCAGCTGTAAATTACAGGGGGAGATGCAGCCAACACTTCTCGGGAGCATTAGTCATCACCTGCCAGCTTCACCGCTCTTTGAATGTGAAAAGATCTGTCAAGGGAGGAGCCAGGACGGTACCAAAAAATAGTTTGTTAGTGTTGAGGGAGAGGGGGGGGGTTAAAATCTGATTTAGACAGGGAGAAACCTTTTTCACATCTATAAATATATTTTGTGTGTGCGCGCGCGCTCATACACTACAAAACGTCTTAGTAAATTTTTGTTTATTCGCATATTTACACTGTTGAATTAGGGATAATAATGTTGTTTTTAGAGGAAATGTACCAGTATTTGCCTTGAGAAAACTAAAGAAACCATATAGGTAAAACTATCCTCAATACACCCGACTGGGATTCGAACACTATTCGGAATGACAATCAGCTCTATTGCGAGAGTGACTCCTTCTAACTTTAATCATGCGACCATCAAAACTGGTTAGTCAGCCATAATAATATATCCTATTACACCTACTACAACTAATTATGTAATTTTATGAACATAATAATATAGCTGTCAAACCCTCCTACTTAAAAGAAAATACCCTCTCATTGAAGTTTTTTATTATGAGAATTGTGAGTTATGATGTTACAAAACCACTAAAACAATCCTCACTCATCTTTAATTACTAAAATAATGTTGTTTTTAAAGTTGGACTTATGTTTGTTGTAATCATTTGCTTTAACGCGATATTTTGTGTATAGCGTCGAAAATTAGCTAACCTAAATTGGCAATGAGTTTATTTTAAAATTATATAACTTTAAATGTTAGTTGAGATATGCTAATATCCTTCGTCTTCATTTCGGCGTAAACAATTTTTTTCTTCTTCAAGTATTAGCAACGTTGCAAGGTATCGGGCTCACTGCAGTCCAATTTTCATAGAAAATAGAAAATTTACTAGATTTACTCTCGCGTATCCTTAAGTCAGGTCATGCTATCTGCAGCTGAATATTTTTATAGATATTATCAATGCCTATAAAATAACAATAGTAATATATTACAATTATATCAAATTTTGCCGCATAAATATATGTGTACGTTTATAAAAAGCTCTTCTTTTGAAAATTGGACTGTATAAGTACTCGTCGATGATAAAGTGATAGCTCCTTATTGCGGAATGTGGTTGTAAAGGTGTGAGGAGATTGTAATCACGTACTAATTGAAGGTTGTTTATCTGAAGGCCGGGCGGTAACTCTGCGCAGTGACCCAAGAATTTGACTTCTCCTCTGGACCCCCCAGGGTTCCAGGTGCTCTGCGCGTGCCAGTATCGTTGGCTTGATCAGGGGGACCGGGGGGGGGGGGGTCATAAACGTCGGCTCGAGGTTAAAAACCTCATGCCTTCCAAGAGCTCTGGTGTGGACAGCAAGCAGTATTTCCTTGCTCTAATGTTCTATGATAGTGTCAGGAAAATAAAAAACATGTCAAATGGTCAAGATAATCCTAGTTTATTTTTAGCCCCGCGTCTTGCCATAGTACGGCTATAGCAAACATTTTTACTGTCAACATCGGTATCATCTTACTATAGTTTGTATTATTTTATAGGTATTTATATTACCCATCAAACGTGATAGCTCAATATCACATGACATGTCGTATGACTATATTAAATGCGGTTTAGTAAATTTTGTTATTTTTAAATATGGTTTTTATTACCGTAATCCTACTAAACCTGTCCGTAATGAGGAAGCTAGAATTTATACGACGTTTATCCAAATCCAGATGGAGTGAGCCTAGATGATCATTTAGGCAAAATAATCTCGGCAGACTCCTTCAGTATTCGATCCTGGACCTCCCCGTTACCGAAAAATCCTGCAAGAATAGACGGACGTTCTTGTCCGTGCAGGCTAATTCTTGTTATGTCACAAACTAAGAGTAGTATACATTATTTACTAGCATCTTGATTCTATTACAGTAATCCCGACTAACAAATTATTATACACGGTGTTGGTGCTGACGGGTATGTGGTAAAACTGTTCTTATATGACACTTGGCCACTCACAAACTACCATAATACGGTATATTATGTTAATGGAACACTGCATTGGATTGGCGTGGAGTGTTGCCAGGGTAAACATAATTAATTAAAACTGAACCCGTGAATTGTTCTAATCGCTCACTAGGACTGGCCGACCATCAATGAAAATATATTCCCAGAGGTGTGTAGAGTAGAGCCTTTGAATTATTGGTAAAATGGAATACCTCTTGTGAAAGAATATATTATCACTGGTGCTGCTGTGCTTAAACCCTCACGACACGACACGAAACTACACTGGCACACATTTATTATTATTATTATTATTTGTATAGGCTCGTCGACACAGTGAGGCCATTAGGGCCTTTAAGAATATAAAAAAAATATTAAAAATCATCATGGGGGACAGTAATACCAAATAATTTACTTGCAAAAATCTGCAAAGTATTAAAATAAACAACACAACAAATTCTAAAATGTAGCCTAGATTGTTAAAAATAAACTTCAATAGGAGACAGAATCAATTTTAGACAAGGGTGAAGTCAAATGGATTATTAGTATGGTTTGTAGATGAAACACATGCTAAAAAACATAGGTGTGTAAAAAAAAACTAAACTATGTTAAAATTGTTAAAACCTATATGAGATAGCATCTACATGAGCCACTCAACAAGAGTGAAACTCTTAATGGGATTTAAAAGATCCGCCTGGCGGCACAAATCTAAACGCGCAGGTCGAAGTCTTAGCTGTCTACATCATGATGATATTTTGTGTCTCATGATTTACACAGCGTATCGTACGTAACTCGAGAAGTCCTGCAGATAGACATCTATCTGTTTCCTTGGTAGAATCAGCACTTTCACACTTCGTAATAAAGATAATTTATTTCATAAAAACGGAAATCCTTTTCGTTATTTTTGCAACTTTTTTTTTAATTGCATTCATTTGCCAACAGTTTGTAACCATTTAGTTGTATATAAGCCCGTCATCGAGTTATTATAGAGAGGCGTCTAAAATATTTACAAAGGAACTTATCTCGATCCCAGTGGTATGATAGTTTGTCCTCCAATCCATGTCACATTACAAATACTAGTTCAAGTGTTAAAAGTTTGCAACTTTTTTGGCTTTTTTAAAAGTTTGTGAAACCATTTAAACTGTTCATAGGTCAAATCATACTATTCCCGCTTTCGTGGCCGTATTGTCTAAGGCCCTATATATGAAATAGTCTAGACTGGTGAAGATGGGGTGATCAGATTTCGATACCAATCGGGTGTACTTAGGGTGGTTTTATCTAAATTTTTTCCAGACTTTCCTTTCACGCAAATGCCGGTGCACTTCCTCTAAATTCAACCTTACTTGTCCTTAACCCATTAGCGTAATTAATACATAATCGTACACCCCAAACGGGTAGTAAGACGTAGTGATAAAAAAATCACATAGCCCTAATAAGCATTTGTCACTTTTGTTAAATTTCCTCCATACCTATGAAATAATACAAATAATAAACCAAAATGTCATCAATGTTTACTGCCAAAAAATATGTTTATATTTTCCTAACGTTCCTTCCTTCCAGAATCCTACCAAAGTATTCAACGATCTTTCAAAGTTAGTTTTTTAATTCTTATGAAAATACAACTTGTTATTTAAAAAGTTCATCATACTTATGCTATAATACAAAGTTTAAAATGAACGAAAGTCCAACCTACAGATATTTGAGTCTCCGGACTAAGACCCTCATATATTACCTAATTGAAAAATTAACAGTATTTGGTGGTAATAAACTTTCTCGGAAGGATTTATTTTTGTCGAAAGTCTCCGCCAAAACCACTTACTTCATTGGCATGCCTGGATCTTCCTTCCCACGCAGCGAGTAACAGATCGGCTCTCCTAGTTCCTGAGGTTGGTGGTATATCTATCTATCTATCTATCTGCCCACGTCGTAATCAGCGAAATAGCCTCGCCTTCTAACTCCATGAGCAACCCTTGAGATCTCTGAAAACGCCCACTGTTGGATTTGGATTCAACGTGCAAGGTATAACCAGTAAAACCATGTAATGTTCAAATTTGAGAATTCATTATTAATTTAATGAAAGTTTTATTAATCATAGGTTGTTTTATTTTCATTGTTGCGTCCTAATTATTAGTCCGGGATACACTAAAGGCGTGGGAATGGTGAAGGTAGAATCTCTAGGAAATTTACCCGCATTCTCTTTTAGGAATTGTAGGGAACCATTTAGAGAAAACTACCCTAAATATCAATACATATGAACTGGATTCGATCGCCGATTTCCTGACATCATCCATCCAGGCTAGACGAACTAGACTTTCAATTCTAATTTTTGCCGATACGACTTTCAAGTTCTTGAAAATTCCACTTGATGCCCTCTATTATTATTGGTCACAAACTAAGAAGCAATGGAGATGAAGGGTTGAATCTATTCCCAACTATCCTTTAAATCCCACATTCGAAGAGTCAAAACTCAACGCCTTTATATTTGTCTTAGTTCTATTATTATTATTATTATTATTATTATTAGCACCGCGTCTTACTACCCGTTCGTGTTATACGCACTTACGCTAATATGTAATGGTAGGGTGATTGTGAGATGAAATGGAGGACCTACAGTTTAACGTGGAATCTGAACCACGGTGGAGGCCTGGCATTCACCACATTCAGAAGTTGTGATTAATACACGTCTTGTCAGAGGTGAAGGAAGGGTTTGGCAACCAGATAAATCCGTGCTGGGGGCGAGGATTGAACCCCGGACCCCCAACACAGAAGTGCGACACCTTACCCCAAGACCACCAGGTCACTCTTGTCTTAGTTCGAAGTCCTGTTCACCTTCATCGAAGATTCTATATAAATTACTAATTTAAAAAGAAATATCACCTCATTAAAAAATGTACTACACACTTCCTAAAAAGCTTTAAAAATATGTTTATATTTCGCGCCTTAAGGCCCTGCCTACCCTCCCTGGCGGCGAATTGAGCTTTCAGCTCTAAAATAGATGGCGTTGCTAACGTTATACAAACTGGTGGATTCCAGCCATCAGGTTGGCAGAACTACTGGTTTGTTTAAACAATTGGGAGACCGGAGACCACGACCGGTAATCAGTAAGGCAGCAAGCAAACTTTTTTCCAAGAATTGAGAGAGATAAGAAGTGTAGTGCCGGACCGTAAAGTGTGTAGGCGACCAAGTTTGACTAAACGTGGGGAGACATAACGTCAAGATACAATCACACTCTCGAGCAGAAAAATTAGCTTATCCATTCCAGTCAGCTAGACGTCCACTAACTTGTAGTACCACTTTTGAATTTAGAACCTTTTGATGCCAAAGTTTAGTACTAGTTTTGTACCATTTTGTACCCGTACCCGTTTTGAGTAATTAGCATATCAAAGTGGTGACTCTAGGTTAATGCAGTTGTACCACTTTTGAATTTTGAACTTTTTTTGATGCCAAAGTTTTGTAATAGTTTTGTACCGTTTTGTAACACAAATATGTTTTGTACCCGTACCCATTTTGAGTAATTAGCATATCAAAGTGGTGACTCAAGGTTAATGCTGTTTTACTACTTTTTAATTTTGAACTTTTTTTGATGCCAAAGTTTTGTACTAATTTTGTACCGTTTTCTACCAGAAAGAAAAAGTATTGTACCCGTACCCGTTTTGAGTAATTAGCATATCAAAGTGAGTACTCCACGTACTCCAGGTAAATGCGGTTGTACCCCTTTTGATTTTGAACTTTTTTTGATGCCAAAGTTTTGTAATAGTTTTGTACCGTTTTGTAACACAAATATGTTTTGTACCCGTACCCATTTTGAGTAATTAGCATATCAAAGTGGTGTCTCCAGGTTAATGCTGTTTTACTACTTTTTAATTTTGAACTTTTTTTGATGCCAAAGTTTTGTATCCGTACCCATTTTGAGTAATTAGCATATCAAAGTGGTGACTCAAGGTTAATGCTGTTTTACTACTTTTTAATTTTGAACTTTTTTTGATGCCAAAGTTTTGTACTAATTTTGTACCGTTTTCTACCAGAAAGAAAAAGTATTGTACCCGTACCCGTTTTGAGTAATTAGCATATCAAAGTGAGTACTCCACGTACTCCAGGTAAATGCGGTTGTACCCCTTTTGATTTTGAACTTTTTTTGATGCCAAAGTTTTGTAATAGTTTTGTACCGTTTTGTAACACAAATATGTTTTGTACCCGTACCCATTTTGAGTAATTAGCATATCAAAGTGGTGTCTCCAGGTTAATGCTGTTGTACCACTTTTGAACTTTTTTATGCCAAAGTTTTGTACTAGTTCTGTACCGTTTTGTACCACAAAGAGAAAGTTTTGTACCCGTACCCATTTTGAGTAATTAGCATATCAAAGTGTCACGTGACTCCAGGTTAATGCTGTTGTACCACTATTGAAATTTTTTCAAATAAATATCTGGTGAGGGTAGTGATAAATAATAATGTACACTTATTTATCAGAGAAAAATTTATTTAAGGTAAAATTAGAGAACTTATTTTTGAAGATTTTGTCACTAACTAGAATAAATAACCTTTATGAGTGAGTATGTAGCTTACGATTTTGTCGTACCATTTATTTGAGTTTATTAGTAAGCAGGTAAAATAAAAAATAACTAAAATTTAATGTGCTAAATTTGGCCACTGTGCTTTGGCTAATTTTTAAAATTTAAAGGCTAAGGAGGCAATAACATATTTTAAAAGCAGTTTCATTTCGAAGACTATAACAATTTTGACAATAAATATATCTGTTATTTTTATTACTGATATCACCACGTCATACTACCTGTTCATGTTATACGCATATATGATAATCTAATTGGGTGGTAATGAGGAAAGAAGCATTTGAGAGGTTATCTACCAACATTTTTATTTTGGAAGATGGGGAAACAATTTAGGAAAAACTACCCTCAATAGACTCGACCAGGATTTGCACCCCAAGTGCTCCGCAATCAGCAGGCCCATTTAACACTAGTGACACCTTAGACCACTCAGCCACTGAAGTGGGTATCTATTATTTAATACGGTGTTTACAGTTTTCAAACATCTATAGGATTTACACAATTTTCCAGAAATAAATATTTTTGGGAATAATTTTTTATCCTATTGGTAGAGTTTAACTTGAGTAATATCTCCATGGTGTCATCCTGCAAGCAGGCTATACCAATCGAGAGGCTGCCGTATGTTGGCAAAGATAGGGCCAACATTTTCAAGCTGAGGGTGCCATGTGGTTAGCACAACGAGCCCTCCAGACTTCTATCTCAGTTTTCTAGACTGAAGCGCTACTTATTCATTCATTATCTCCTCATTTGTCCTCACGAGGTTGATTTTGGTTCCGTTTCAGACCCACTGCTTCACAGACAGAATTAGGGGCACTGGGGATCGAACTTGGGACTTCAGTATCTGAAGCCAGTAAATCTGACCAATATACAACAGAGGCGGTCGGGTATCAAATACTTACTTACTTACTTACTTACTTTATGGCATAGGGAACACAAAAGTTCATTAATTTTAATGGTTTTAAATGTATATTTACTTATCATCGGCTTCATGTCGTGGTCAATATTGCTAAAGTGCTATGACTGAACACTGAGTGCGTAAATTAATCAGCTCAATAACTTGACTAGTTCGATTCCCTGTTAGGTTGAAATTACTTAGTACTAGCGTGATACGAACTCGGCCAAGGCACAAGAGATTTTGAACATACAATAAGTGCGTTACAGAGTGTTAGTAACATTTACTTTCAGCTAAGAGCTTTTCTTAAAAAAAAAAGTACTTGAAATATCAGAATAATCGCTGCATTGTTATATAGAAGTATTTATTTGTATCTTAATTTTGATATTATTTCCACAGTGAATAAAATAGTATCGCTGCTCATCCATTGTACTTAAATTAGTAGATACAGATAGCCTAAGCGCCAGTAATATGCATACCATTAAAAAAACTTACCCTTTACTACAAGAAGTTAAATAATCAATTATATCTTTGATTTTCTTTGTGCGCCCTTTCTTAACAAACTTGTTATTCACAAGGATATAAAATAATATTTGTAAATACTTCTCCACCTCAAAATTTATACAATCCATTGGATTTTGTTCGAAAGCAAAAAGGTCACATATTGTTAATTATATAAAAAGTAATCACCGTGGGTACTTATTGTTCGGGATTCGATACATTTCTTCCAAAACGAGCGCACAAACTGCGAGAATGCAACAGGTTCAAATTAAAAGTAATCACATTTAACACGCTAATAAAATAAAATTAACATTTTCACATCTTGACTACCAAAAACTTCGTTCATTAACTTTTTGAAAAATAACTTATTCCAAAGTCCAATGAGAGTCAAATCCTAGACAGTAAAATAAAAACTAGTATATATAAAATTATACTGAGAACGTCTCCAAATTACATTTAGACCAAACTTTATTTAAAATAACTATGTTTGATATGAGCAGGAAATGTTTATTTTCATTTATTTATAATAGTGGATTAAAAATTCAATTTACAGTAGTTTTCATTTACTTTAAATATTAACACTTATTATTACAACGTGTAGTGCTAAAGAATGAGAAAACTCAAGAAAGAATATAAGATAAGAGTGAAGAATTTTACATGTTTTACTGCCTCAGTTAAATAAGGGCTAATGTCATAAAACTTTGTATATGGAGAAGCGTTTGGTTTTTTCTTTGAAAATAATGTATCACTAGAGTAATACTCTCATTGAAGTAGGGACCAAGTATATTTATTCACACAGCAGGAAGACTTTGTGAGTATTTTAGTTACTGAATATATTAAGATGTTTAATTGTTTATATTTAATTACGCAAATTTTCATAATTGGACATTGGCCCTTCTTATCCTAACGTACATGGTATTAATGTTTCTTTGACTCAAGAAGGTCACAGAGATTAGTTTAACCCTCCATTGCCGCCTGCATTCCGATACAGCAGGTTAGCCAACGCTTGCAAAATGATACTAGCTTGTAAATGGGTAATGATCATACTAACGGCACCTATTATCAGCTAAGACAACTAGTTGCAGAAGGAAAAGTTGTATTTAAAACCATGTATTTTGACTAGAGAGTCGACTTGGGAGTCGTTAGAGCTCAATATCGTCGTGATTATTGAAGCTAACCCAAATTAAAAAATATGTCTAAAAAGAAAAAAGAAATTATTCATTAAATAGAATGTTATAAACAAACACTCTAGCTTAATTGTACAAAGAAAATAAATAAATCCATTAATAATTTTTGTTATCCCATTTAAAATGCATTGAAATGGAAACATTTTAATGAAATTATTTCAATAACTATTTTTAGCATGGTTTGAAAATTCCATAAGAATTATGAAAGATGCCCAGATATGTTACTAAAATAAATAAAAAACAACAAGGTTGAATTATTAAATATATTTTGTTCTAAATTCTTTTGTTTAGAACCGTGCATTTATGGGTAGGCAGGGCCTTAATGTACGCAACCATTGGAACATCACTGCCGGTAGAGTTGACTACGTGCTTTATTCCAGGGCGTTTTTGTTGGCTGATATGCCAGTTCCTTAGTAATCTTGAAGGAAAGTATCTTCACATTGGTATATTTACCATGGGAATTGCAATTCTTAAGCATCAAAACCAATAAAACAATCCCCAAATATTTTAAAATATTATTTTAAGACCCCATTAAAAGTTGACCGTCCTTTCCCTTTTATTTGTTTCTTACCATTTACTTTGTACTCGTAGATGCGACATTTCGCGTGAAACGTCTTTTAAAAAATTATATAGTTTAACTTCTTTGGGTTTTTAAAAATATAAAACTTAAAATTATTATTATTATTATTAGCACCGCGTCTTACTACCCGTTCGGGTTATACGCACTTACGCTAATGTGTAATGGTAGGGTGATTGTGAGATGAAATGAAGGACCTACAGTTTAACGTGGAATCCGAACCACGGTGGAGGCCTGGCATTCCCCACATTCACAAGTTGTGATTGATACACGTCCTGTCAGAGGTGAAGGAAGGGTTTGGAAATCAGATAAATCTGTGCCGGACCGAGGATTGAACCTTGGCCGCCAGCACAGAAGTCTGACACCTTACCCCTAGACCACCAGGTCACCAAAAACTTAAAATGTAAAGTTTTTAATCATATTGGTTTGAACGACATTTTGGAGTAACACATCGACAACGAGTCGCATTGCTTTGGAAGGTGGCCCCTCTAAACGATATCAACAAACCATGTACCGAGTTGTCAATTTAGTTAGTCATAACAATGTTTCTTGAACCATATTTACATGCTTGCTATTATAATACATTATTATTATTATTATTATTATATTATTATTATTATTATCATCATCATCAGCACCACGTTTTACAACCCGTTCGGGTTGTACGGACTTACGCAAATGTGTGATGGTAGGGTGATTGTAAGATTAAATGGAGGACTTACAGTTTAACATGGGATCTGAACCACGGTGAAGGCCTGGCATTCAACACATTCACAAGTATTGATTAATACACGTCTTTTCAGATGTGAAGGAAGGGTTTGGTAATCAGATAAATCTGTGCCGGGACCAGGGATTGAACCTCGGACCCCAGCACAGAAGTCTGACAGCTTACCCCTAGACCACCAGGTCACCATTTATAATACAATAATTCATCTCTTTATCTCGGTCATCTTTTCATTTATTTGAAATATTTAACGTGCACTTTCAGAACCGAATGATTATATAAGCACATGACCTATAAACTAACTTAAATAAAAAAGACACAACATCCAGCCCCCAGCCGTTAATTCATCACTGAGGAAGGGAAAACCCACATTTCAGCAATGGTAATTTTTTTGGCCAGGCTGGTAATCGAACCCGGTCTGTAGATATACATGCTCTCGACTGAGCTTAAAGAGCTTCTCTCTCAGTTTTAAACAAGTATACATTTTAAATAGCGTTCTTTTCTCTCAGTTTTAAACAAGTATACATTTTAAATGGCGTTCTTCAACTATCGAATGCTCTTATATTTGATGATTTTTTAAAGTTCTTAATGCTTTTGGTAATAATGATAACCGTGTTTCTTAAATTAACAAAAAACCGGAACCCAAACCTTTAACATACCATTTTATGATAGTGAACCAACCCATATCAAAGTGTACATTTTTTTGTTCCTACCGTAAACCGAACAGAAGTTCTCTAACATTAGAAGACCAATGCGCTACCGACTGAACTTATAAACTAAGGTGTCGTAATAGGTACTAATACTAGTAGAAAGTACTAGTTATACTTTCTACTATTAAGTGTATATATCCACCTTTTTTAAATAAAAAACTTTATATAATTTATGTAGCTTTTAATTTAAGTTTCTTTATCTGAGAGAATCTTACACTTGATTTACATCAGTATGCCACTCATGTAACATGGTATTACTGGTGACACCGGAGTCGTGAAAAAGACATTCCTGAGAAAGTTGTAACTCTAATATGTAAATTTTAATGGGATGCATTATTAATTTTTTTTAAACACTACATGAAAAAACTTTTTACTCTGTTCTAGAAATTATAGGGATGTGACTCACAGGAGAAAGATTATAGTTTTACACAATGCCCAAAGTATTTCTTTAAAATGTTATATGGCTGTGTTCCAAATGAACCCAAATATCTTGCCAGAAATAAATAATTAAAAAGTTGTCCTGAGCCATGGGCAAGACTGCTAAGGCGCTATGTTTCCTTACGTTTCCCAGAAACGTTTTATCGTTCTACTACTTATATAGCACAGTTTTCCTATAAAGAGTCCTAATACAAAGTTCTCGAAATAGTCTGCTAGTATCGTCACGTCAGTGTTGAGGTAGAGATGAGCGTATCCAAGCAATAAAAGTTATTTTTTGGTCACCGCATTTCAACACCCGTTTGAGTTATAAACATATAAACTAAAGACGCTAATGTGCTGAAGGTTATTTAAGATCACGTGTAGCCTACCTGTATTTTGCTTGACGGGAAGGTATAAAACCATTTATGAAAACCTCTTTCATTACACTAGACCAGGATTCGAACTTCGATCATTTAGTCATCTTCAGTTCAATCTATTGTGAGAGTGATGCCTTAGACCAGTGTGGTCCATCTGGTGGCCCGCAGGCCAAATGCGGCCCGCGTTCACTGAAAATGTGGCCCTCACAGTATCCTGTAAGAATATTAAAGGGAATCTCTCGGTGGTAGATGTGAAATAGCTAATGATTTAAAAAAATATATGTATTTATAAAGGTCATGATTGCATTTTATAATGCATTTATTAGATTAGTATAAATCTATATTTTTATAATGTTTTGTGAAAGTGTGTGCTGGTGCATATTTCATCATACATTTTTGGGAGATTAATACACTTTATTTGCCAGTAAAATTTTAAAAATGCCAACAAACAAAAATAAAATTTATATATGAGCCTAAGTATTGTAAATAAATGTTTATTAAGTGTTGTTTGTAGGCCGATATTAATTTGTTGAGTTTATTAAATATATCCTTCGCCCGCGGTGCAAACTGACGATATATTTAGCCCTTGTGATGAAAAACGTTAGACCACAGTCTTAGACTATTCGATCACCGAATCGCGTCTAAATTCACGTGTCCATAGCCAGTGTCTTATATAATTTAAAAAAACGCATGGTCCGAGATGTTAGTGACAGTGATATCGGGGTTCAAGTTAAATTTAAGTATCCATAGTTTGTTTATTACTTAAAAGCTTTTCGATATCGCCTCAGTCAAATGCGAGTAGGTTTACTATAAATCCTACCTTACCCATCCTTTCCTAATCAGTGTAAATATGGGTTCTGCGGCATTCAAACGTTGTTTGTCTTTCCTACCTAGTCTGCAAAACCTAGCTACCTGAATTGGAAATAAGAAAATGGTAGAGTATAAAATCGAACATATTGTGGTGGGGCTTGAATTATTTTTTTTTTATTGCGGCTTAATAAAACTCGACTTCTGACATTTTAATCCGAGTTGAGTTTCAATTTACAATATTATACAGAATTCTTTATTTTTGTTTTATGCTTTTTATTTATATAATATCTATCCGGTTAAGATCCTAAACCTATTCCTGGACCTAGTTTACTTAAATCTAACCTACACTTAAAAATAATATTCTCCTATTCTCTACTCTCCCCCCTGTCCTATATTTATCCTAAACAATCTATTTTACTCATTTTAATACCTATTTTAGCGGGGCTAGAATCAGCCAAAACCAAAAACAATGTCGTGTGTCTAACCTACTCACTACATGCAGGGGTTGGGGTACAACAAAACCCACGATCAAATTACTTACTATTGGCCGCAAGTCCCACTTTAAGCAAAATCATTATGAAGGTCTACTTTTCTCTATGGCAAAATTTACGGTCGCAAACTCGACGCCACCTAAATTTGCGGATAACATGAATAGGTAGTAAAACGAAGCGGGGAAAATTCTCTCTCAAGTCCACATACAAGGAAACACTGTGCCCCAGCCCGAAAATCTTAGTTTCGTCGATTCGTTTTGTAAATCTCTTCCGTTGTTGAGAACTCGGATTGCATACTAATTTTACATTTTTATTTTATTTATTTTTTGTCTCATCTCCGCTGCTGTTAATATTTTGAAACGGGAAGAATGAAGCGGCTATAAACAAACTGAATACGAGATACGTCAAGGAACTAAAAGCTGTAATACACGCTCCAAGACGTCCCCAGGGGGGTGGGGGGGGGGGGGAATTTAGAGTTGGGTTCTATGTTTTCATTAGACACCAAATTAGTCTCTATTACCCCATTGTCTGAGCTGTGTCCAGGTCAATATTTAACTTCATACTTTGTCTTGAAGCCCTTTCAATCGGTGGTTAAAAACTTTAAAATGTTTTTAGTGCTTTATAACTTGGTTATAATTCCAACATGGACTTGAAATTTATATGGTCCCTTTAAGTATTTATTGTCTTATTTTCTTTCCCCTTTTCCTCCCATCGAATATTGTATTTAATTTCTTGTTGAGTAACGTCTCACCACGCAATTCTTTATTTTCTGAATATACGTGTTTTTTTTTTGTTTTTTTTGTGGCTTCTCTTCATTCATTTTATCTTATGTTGGCAATAAATGACAGCTATACAAACCGTAGCAGTGACCGTGTGGTCTAAGACGTTATACTCGTGCTGCACTTTGCCGCCGTTAACGTAAAGGTCGAGGTTTGAATCGGGGACGGGTGATCCGCTTCGGTAGCCGCATGGTCATAACTCTAATTCGGTGGTATTCTAGCTATTCTATTCGCGTATCCCCAACTATAATTTCTCTTTAATTTTGTACCTCTGAAGCTTTTGAGACATGAAGCAAATTGTACATATTTTATAAACATTATCTTTAATAAACTACACACAAAATAAATGATTAAATAATTAATTCTTAAATGAGAAATATAAATGTATTTCTTTAATTTTACGTGCCCCTTTAGATTTCTTCATGTACCCCCGGTTGAATTCAACTGACTTTAAAGGATTCACTAGCGCAAGAGACAAAACTACCTATGACGAAGAGATCCTGGTTTTGATCCTGGTCATGTGTATTCAGGTTTTCCTAAATAGTTTTTCACGCAACTGTGGGTACATTTACTCTCATTTAAACCTTGACTATCTCTAACCCATTACATAAATTAGTACATAAGAAATTAATTCGAACGGGTAGTAAAACTCGCCGCTAAAAAAAAGTGTGAGCTTAACTTTTGCCTTCTCAACTTGTCTATGCTGATGCATGTAAACAAATTTCTAGGTTTCATTAGGTTAAATCGTTGCGCTGCACGTACACATTAAAAAATAAACACTCTAAATTAGGTTGGTGTATGTAATACTTTAATTCCATTTAAAGCGCCTTAGTTAAATTAATGTTTTACAACATAGATTTCTTGACTGAGGGGTTATCACAACATAATTTTCTCTACTGGAGGGTTATCACAACATGATATTCTTGACGAGGGGTTATCACTACATAATTTTCTCGACCGAGGGTTCTTACAACAAAATTTTCTCGACTGAGGGGTTATCACAACATAATTTTCTCTACTGGAGGGTTATCACAACATGATATTCTTGACCGAGGGTTATTACTACATAATTTTCTCGACCGAGGGGTTCTTACACAAAATTTTCTCGACTGAGGTTATCACAACATAATTTTCTCGACTTGAGGGTTATAACAACATAATTTTCTTGACTGGATCACAACATAATTTTCTCGATTGAGGGGTTTATATATATTATATAACATCACAATTTTCTTGATTGAGGGAGTGTCACAAATTATTACACTTTCTTGCCTGAGGTTTTATCACAACATGGTGTTACACAGAGTGGGTAAACCATTACAAGTGAGGTGATTTCATTAGGTACTTCCTTGACTTAGTTCTGCTATCGCTGTATTGGTTTGTTGAACTGATGTAAACTAAGTGCTTTGAAAAGGTTGGCTCTCTCTATATAACTTGTGACTTACACCTTATTAACAGTTCAAAGCTACGCATTCGCATGGTGGTAAGTTCACACAATACGAACTCTCGCTCCAGCTATCAAGGGAAGTGGAAAGTTGATAAATTCCATTAACAACTTTGTCGTCATAGTCAACAAGGTTTATTTATTAGCGCCAGGATGCGGGGTGTATGCTTGGGGACAATACAAGGGGAGTTCAACCTCACTACAGTAAAATTACGAGTCGCTGATACGTTTAGGTCAAATAACAAAAAAATGATAACACCGCGCCTTCTTACCCTCTTGGGTTATACGCTGACAAAATATATTGTTATAATCTCAAAAGTGACAAAATGTATGTTACTGATGCAGAACATAATATTTTCAAACGTAAATGTGAAAATGACCTTCAATTTTTAAAATGCGCCCTCTAACCTTTGGTTAAATTTCCGTTGACAGTTGTTGCTAAGTCACATCTGTAGAGTGTTAGATGGCCTGGTTAGCTATTTAAGCTACGTTTGTGGGCAGTGTAAGCATTTAGGTTCATAACGTATTTTGTCAAAGGATGTTTTATCTTCAACTCCATTCTTTACCGTGACGGTAGTTTCTCGGGTCGTGACGTCACGCACTGCGTACGCAAGACAAGTGGCGCATGTGCATGTTACAATGGAGGAACTCATAAGCCCTATTCGATCAGAACTCCTGTACTTCACGTATATACGCTCCCATTTTTTAATATACACGTATTTCTTCCGAGTGCGTCCACGTAGTCAATGTATACGTGGTGGGTGACAAAAGAGGCAAGGAATATTGTGAAGCGATTGTTAATCGGAATTCCTACGTGTGGTGTCGTCGTCGTTGTGCGTAACAAGCGGCCAACCCGCACCTCACCCTTTTTTTTTTTTAATTTTGTCATTTATTTGAGGTTTTTAATGTGCATTTTCTGAACCTAATGATTATATCAGCACACGACTTATAAACTAAATTTAATATAGAACAGACACAACCCCCATCATCCGGCCGTTAATTCATAACCATGAAAGCGGAAACCCAAATCTCACCAATAATGTTATTTTGCCATGCTGGAAATCAAACCCGGGACCCCTAACATAGTTGACAGACACGCTGCCGACTGAGCTAAGAGGTCGGACCCCCCCCCCCCCCCAACTGCTCTCCACCCTCCTATTTCCTTGTCTGGCGCTCGTTAAAATTATCTGTCACAATCTAAATAACGCGGTAGCACATTGCAGACTATGTGGCCAAATGTTTATTTGGAATCCCTCAAAATAAATATTTGATTAAATTAAAGCAAAAGTAAACAAATACAAAATGTATCCTTAAAAAAAAGCTAAAGCCTTAAATTATAATTATATTCGAAATCAAAAGTGAATTGCTCTGAACCTTGGGGCTAATTAATTAATTAGTTAGTGTGATCGATCACAAAATATATGCTACGACGATTTGATCGAGGACGGTGTTAATTATTTTGGTTTTCGTGTAACACTAACCATTCGGGTTGAACGCATGTGTGTTAATCCCGATAATATTTAAGGATAATAAAGGTTGAAGAGGAAGTGTGCCCATATTTGCGTGGAGGGGGAGTGAACAAGTATTAATGAAAAACACCTTCATTACTTACACCCTACCGGTATTCTAGTCCTGATTTTCCCTTCTTAGGTGGTCCAATCTATTGCCAGAGTGAGACTTAGACCTTGCAGATGGGAAGGTGTGAAGGTGCCTGCCAAATCCATCTATAAACTAAGCTCACTTTCTTGAAGCATCCCCCCTCCCCTTCTAGGTCGTATTGTCTCATAGAACGGACTATTTCGTTACCGTGTGTTCTTGCAAAGTCGTAAAACTTTCTGTTTCCAGTCGAATATATTTCGTTTACCTTCAGGCTATTTGTCACGTTGCGGAGATGCTCTATTCTTGTCCTCACATCAACAACTCCCGTTATCCGTTCCCGTTGTTGACTTTTGTAGTGTTTAAAGATGTTTCAGATGTTTATTTGCAGCGAAACTAGTGCCTATAGGCTAGATCAGTTTTCAAGTTGTGAGCTTACAATCGATGCGTTAAAGGGTGTTGCCTACTCGAAGGGACTATTATCTTCACACTAAATTATTATTATTATTATTATTATTATTATTATTATTATTATCATCATCACCGCGTCTTCAGGTTGTACGCACTTATGCTAATGTGTAATGTTAGGGTGATTGTGAGATGAAATGGAGGACCTACAGTTCAATGTGGAATCCGAACCACGGTGGAGCACTAATTTATTAGTTGTAGGGTTGACAGCTCTTAAGCTTCAAAACCACGAAAACAATCTTCAATTAGTCTATATAAGAATATATTTAGCGATTTTCTTTTTAAAAATTCTCAATTTATTTAAGAAAGACTAGATCTATTTTTAATTTATCTCAGGACTTCGATAGCCTATTCTGCAGAAAACCTTTTTTGAAAATAATTTAATCTTTCTATGACTTGGGTTAAAATAATAAAATTTAAATACAAGGTGTTTAATCTTATAAGGAGGGATTTGTTAATACCTTTCACTTCTCAGATAACGTAAAATTTTTGGGCGTCTGCGGCGCACCCAGCACTCCGCCAGACGACCCCCTATAAAAAATCAAAACCATTCGCATAGGGAAGATACACATAGCTATAATTATATTCATGCCTTTGTCAAGCTCGCAATAGACCGGATGGTTGGCGACTATGAGGTTGGGTTTCGAGTCTCGGTCGAGTGCATTGCCTATGTCTTAACTCTCTCAAAATATCTTCTTTATCCTCACCTCATAAACTATGGCGTTAAACAATGCTTTAGCTAAACGTATTAATTTTTTTTTAAAGACTTCTCTGTAATATCTGAAAGACAAAAGGTTTTTTTTCGATAACTGATGTTGCTGTTTTTAAATAAAGTAACGTTATTTAAATTAAATTTTACTAAACTTAATTTTTTTAACTTTTAGTAAACTTTTTCTTTAGTGGATGTACAGTAAAATATATAGTTGGTGTTATAACTGCTGAATAACTTTCTGGCTTTGAGAAACTCGAAAGTTCATGGCCTCCAGAACGTAAGCTTGCCATTCAACCCTAGCCTGAGACACCTTTATCCAATCCCAAACTTGACACCCAACCTCCTATATGTCATTTTTAACATAATCTTTCCATCGATGTCTTGGCCCTGCCATCGCCCATATGCGCTACATGACCACCCCACTTCAACTTGCGTGCCATGATTAATTATCCCTAATAGATTTGGGATGCATACAAGCCATGAAGCTCTTAATTAACTAACGTTCTCCATTCCCATATTTGTTCATCCCTCTTAGACCAAAATATATTTATCATTTCTTTATCCTAAAAAAAAATGCAATCAATTCTCTTATTATTATTATTATTAATTATTATTATTATTATATTATTATTATTAATTATTATTATTATTATTAGCACCGCGTC
>JBCFYV010000003.1:49454493-49560285 GCA_039000515.1 Timema cristinae
GTCCAAGTAGTTTTAAGTTATATAAATTTTACCTACCTTTCCAGGTAGTTCTTCAGAGGCTTCTTAAGATTAGAAGTATTTCCCATGGTTACTAGATGATCCGTGGGCAAACTGGAACCGGCAATGTCAATTTGTGCAGCACACACGCCAATTTAAGACTTTTGTGATTTAATTTGAAAAAATTAAATACATAATCACTGCTTGTTTTTGAATATGTGAACCAATGAGAAAGCTCCTTTATAATGTTACATGTTTACAAGCATAAGCTTATGTGTAGGTTATTACTTAAGTTATATGATTAATAAATGTATTTTTGTGTGAAATACAGTTCATTATTTAATAAATTTAGATTTTCGTCACATGCGGCCCTTAGGAAGAAACGTTTGCCCACCTCTGTTTTAGACCTACAATAATATGTCTATGATTGTATCAGTGAGTCTGTTGAGAAAAGTTGTTTCAGCTTTCTGTATTAGACCTACAATAATATGTCTATGATTGTATCAGTGAGGCTGTGGAGAAAAGTTGGTCCACCTCTGTATTAGACCTACAATAATATGTCTATGATTATATCAGTGAGGTTGTTGAGAAAAGTTGGTCCACCTCTGTATTAGACCTACAATAATATGTCTATGATTGTATCAGTGAGGCTGTGGAGAAAAGTTGGTCCACCTCTGTATTAGACCTACAATAATATGTCTATGATTATATCAGTGAGGTTGTTGAGAAAAGTTGGTCCACCTCTGTATTAGACCTACAATAATATGTCTATGATTGTATCAGTGAGGCTGTTGAGAAAAGTTGGTCCACCTCTGTATTAGACCTACAATAATATGTCTATGATTGTATCAGTGAGGTTGTTGAGAAAAGTTGGTCCACCTCTGTATTAGACCTACAATAATATGTCTATGATTGTATCAGTGAGGTTGTTGAGAAAAGTTGGTCCACCTCTGTATTAGACCTACAATAATATGTCTATGATTGTATCAGTGAGGTTGTTGAGAAAAGTTGGTCCACCTCTGTATTAGACCTACAATAATATGTCTATGATTGTATCAGTGAGGTTGTTGAGAAAAGTTGGTCCACCTCTGTATTAGACCTACAATAATATGTCTATGATTGTATCAGTGAGGTTGTTGAGAAAAGTTGGTCCACCTCTGTATTAGACCTACAATAATATGTCTATGATTGTATCAGTGAGGTTGTTGAGAAAAGTTGGTCCACCTCTGTATTAGACCTACAATAATATGTCTATGATTGTATCAGTGAGGTTGTTGAGAAAAGTTGGTCCACCTCTGTATTAGACCTACAATAATATGTCTATGATTGTATCAGTGAGGTTGTTGAGAAAAGTTGGTCCACCTCTGTATTAGACCTACAATAATATGTCTATGATTGTATCAGTGAGGTTGTTGAGAAAAGTTGGTCCACCTCTGTATTAGACCTACAATAATATGTCTATGATTGTATCAGTGAGATTGTTGAGAAAAGTTGGTCCACCTCTGTATTAGACCTACAATAATATGTCTATGATTGTATCAGTGAGGTTGTTGAGAAAAGTTGGTCCACCTCTGTATTAGACCTACAATAATATGTCTATGATTGTATCAGTGAGGTTGTTGAGAAAAGTTGGTCCACCTCTGTATTAGACCTACAATAATATGTCTATGATTGTATCAGTGAGGTTGTTGAGAAAAGTTGGTCCACCTCTGTATTAGACCTACAATAATATGTCTATGATTGTATCAGTGAGGTTGTTGAGAAAAGTTGGTCCACCTCTGTATTAGACCTACAATAATATGTCTATGATTGTATCAGTGAGGTTGTTGAGAAAAGTTGGTCCACCTCTGTATTAGACCTACAATAATATGTCTATGATTGTATCAGTGAGGTTGTTGAGAAAAGTTGGTCCACCTCTGTATTAGACCTACAAAAATATGTCTATGATTGTATCAGTGAGGTTGTTGAGAAAAGTTGGTCCACCTCTGTATTAGACCTACAATAATATGTCTATGATTGTATCAGTGAGGTTGTTGAGAAAAGTTGGTCCACCTCTGTATTAGACCTACAATAATATGTCTATGATTGTATCAGTGAGGTTGTTGAGAAAAGTTGGTCCACCTCTGTATTAGACCTACAATAATATGTCTATGATTGTATCAGTGAGGTTGTTGAGAAAAGTTGGTCCACCTCTGTATTAGACCTACAATAATATGTCTATGATTGTATCAGTGAGGTTGTTGAGAAAAGTTGGTCCACCTCTGTATTAGACCTACAATAATATGTCTATGATTGTATCAGTGAGGTTGTTGAGAAAAGTTGGTCCACCTCTCTGTATTAGACCTACATTAACATTAGGCCAAGCTAATTCAAGAATAAAAACAAGTTTGGATAGCTTCCACAATTTCACATTTGTAAAATAATATTAATATCCCACATATTTAGTCAACTTTATTGGTTGATTTTCGGTGACTGATTTTATTATATCCTTCACTTTGAAAGTATAGAATTAAATTTACACAAGTACAGTACGATTAATACAGTTATTGTATAATCTATTTTTTCTTCTGTTTTTAGTATTTGAAGATGACCATGCTAGAAGAACTTGATAGTCCACTAGCTATAGACACGAATCTCTCTTTTGAAAGAAGGAATTTGGATCGTGAGTATTAACAACTATTTATTAACTGGGCTATAAAAGGTTTGTTTTGAATTGAAAGTTTAATCAAAACAAATATATATTAAGTCGATTGTATGATTTTATATATATTGTTTGAATTAATTCTCAAACAATTTAATCTCATATCTTAAAATTCAAATTTAAATTTGTTTCATTTTATTCTATTGAACAAATACGAATGCATTTTAACACTAAAGGTTATTAATTGAAGGAAACCCAAAGTATATGTAGATTTTTGAATATATTAAACTTTAATTTACTATTCAAGGGAAAATAAAAGGAAGCATGGATTTTAAGTATTATCAACGTTTATAATTATCACAGATATGAACACGCACTTTTTTTTCATTTAATTTTTTTAATTTTATATACGTGCGTGCTCACATATTAAAAATGCACTTCTCTCTAAAGATGCTCGCAAGTAGATTGTGCCTCTTTCCGACAGTCTGGGGATTAATTGAACTTCTGATAAAAGCATGTTTTAGTATGAGGATAAAGGTAAAAAAACACGTATCATGGGAAGAGGAAGATGACATTGAGCAGCTGTTAAGATGGAGAGCAAAGAGATTAATAAAAACTTTTAAAAGATAACACTCTTGCTTTTTATAACAAGGAGGGCGGTGTGGAAGATTTTAAATTTCAGTTTGAATAGATAAATATATTTCAAAAATAGCTATAAAATAGCCTAAGGATAGTAGCTTTTATCAAAATCCTATAACATAGATTGATACGTGTGTCAAGGCGTTGTCTTAATAGCCTTGCCTTCAATCCTAGTCACCATTATACAAAATTACTAAATATTCAGGAATATGGTAGGGTGGGGCTATTTGGGTCATTTCAACTTTAATTTAAGTTTTTACCTATAATATGCCTGCGGAACTTTTTTAACAGGTATTTATATCTTTATTCATATCTTCTGAACCATACCTAGTAATAGTTTTTTGGAAAAAAAATCTCTAAGTAGATTATAATTAATAAAGAACATTATCAAGTGGAAATAACATTTTAGTAAAAACTTGGGGCTATTTGGATCAGGAATGGGGTTATTTGAATCACATATTTATGTCTATATTTTACCATGATTATAGCCATTTTAATTTTTTTTATTGAAAGTGTCTACTACTAGATGCAAACAAAATATTTATATGCATTTTCCACACTTAAACTGTTTTTTCCAAAGGCCCCGACACATACGTCATGAAACCACAATTTGCAGGTTTGACACCTAATACAGTCTCCATTTCCACTTGAATTTTTGTCAAGATAAGTAATTGTACAAAAACCACATGGTGCATTTTCTTCTTATTCTTCTTCATCGTCAAAAATATTATCGATATTATAGTCTTTATCTGAGTTGCTGGGTGTATCGAACTCAGATAAAATACATCTTTTAGGCTTCTTAGAGATTCAAAATTTCAAGGTCATACTAGTGTCACATGGAGTTTCCGGTTCTCCTAAAGTCCTATCTGCAATAAAGGTGTGGGAAGGAAGAAACTTTTCTCCGGGCACTTTATCGCAATTGTAAGGGAATATCCCTGTACATTCAATACCTTTGACCGCATTCCCAACAGTTGCTCCTTTGATCCAAGCAGCATTTAGCTGTCTGCCAAATGTTAATCTGGTGATTGAGCTTTTTGGGTTTTTGTGAATGAATGAATGAATGAGTTTCTTGATGATAAAAAGCTTTAAGCGATAAATAATTAATGGTATATTCTAAAAATAAATAAAAACGCAAGAAAATAATTATCCAAATAGCCCCTTGAAAAATTTGAAAGTTAAAGAAATATTTGAATTATTTATTCAATGGAATAAACAGAGATGAAACAACAAATTACATGGTCTTATAAGACAAACTGAAGTGTGTTGGAAAACAAATAAATCATGGCTGAGTCAGCACTTGCGCAGTACGTTTTAGAGTATATTTTAATCTCTCAAGGTAAATAATTATTTTATTTGAACAAGTCTGGAAGAGACCAAAAATATTAACAAAATCGTTAATATTATAAAAAAAAATTTAAAGAACCTTTCTTAAATGATTTACAAAGTCTCTGATCCACCACAGTGAGTTCAGACAAAACAAATTTAATATCAAAATTTAAATTTAAGTATCGATTCAGATATTTATTAATAGCATAAAAGTTTTACTTCCCGACTAAAACTCAAACCTTCGTGGAACTACTACCCTCGAAACTCTTAAATTAAGAGTTGAACAAAATTCATTCATTTTAATATTTAATATTAAATAGAAAACAAAACAGTGTTACGTTAGAAAACTTTAAATTTTTCATTAAACGAATCGGTGAATTTTAAAGTCAAAACCTTAATAACCAACAAAAATATGTTATTTCAATATTTACTCTGAAGAATATACGTCTATAAAAATAACAAATAAAAGAAAAATTATAAAATTAAAGATTTTAAACAATTACTGGTAACAACACGAGCAATAAAACTTAATATTTAAACTAGGCCTACCAAAATTTAAAGCCAGAAAGATCAAATTAAAGATTTTAAACAATTACTGGTAACAACAAGAGCAATAAAATATAATATTTAAACTACCAAAATTTAAAGCCAGAAATTTTTTTTAAAAAAATTGTGGATACCCGAACATTTCAAGAAATTACAAAGTTACTAGCGCCCAAGCGGCAATAGGAATCATTAGTGTTCCCTAACAGAATTTACTTTCAAAATTAAAACCTTTAGCAAAAAACTACAGATGCCTAAACTGACAGATTTCAACTACATAATAAATCTAAGTGCTCAGACTAATCAAACCTATAATTGAAATATAAAGTTTATATAACCAATAATATATAAATATTTATAACCATTGTAATGATATTGGTTTGGATCAATTTAAAATATATGAAAAGTCATGGATGATGATAGTTTAAAGTAACATATGTAGAGTATCTTTTTATGATTCATCCATGAAGAAACACGCGCTTCTCAAAAATAATGTGTAAAGAATTTTTCCAGTAAATATATTTTTTATACCATTCTTCCTGTTAAAGGAACAACTCCGCAGTATTTGGCAAAGACGCCAATTCCACCAATAAGAAGCTATCCTTCACAACACCTGTCGCCAGGACTCTTTCTATTAGTTAATGTTTACACGGTTGACGAGGGAGAAAGATGCAAGTGGTATGTCATATATAAGCCGTTGTGCGTATGTTTAAGGCATCCCCGCCCACGCACAATTCAGTCAGAGCCACACACTGGCAGTCACAGTCTAACACATCATAAAATAACTTACATTAACATCACAAGTGTGCATTGATATAAAGAATTTAATTGGAGTATGTATAAGTAATTAATAGATGTCATTTAAATAAACCGTGTGTGAATCAACAGCCATCAAAAGTTCACTTTCTTTAATTTTATTAATATACCGATTTAATTAGTGCGCGACCACGGAGCTATAGACAGCTGGTGAAACGGTATATTTTCCGTACAGTGATGATAGGCGCTAGACCATGGAGCTATAGACAACCTAAACATCATCACAGCATTATTATATCAGGGAATTTATCCGTAGTGTTTAAATCGACGCCCAACGCGGGTTGATTAATTGTACAGTGTTACATTTGGAGCCCAGCCGTGACGCGAATCCTTGAATCCCCGAGACAAGAAAGAGACTCCACCGACTGAAAGACACAAGGCACACCAACGACGAACATCAATTCGAGAACCGATGTGAAACAGACGTTCCACGCACGGCACACTACAAGGCACACCGACGACGTACATCCATCCGAGAACCGAGGTGAAACAGACGTTCCATGCACGGCACACTACAAGGCACACCGATGACGTACATCCATCTGAGAACCGAGGTGAAACAGACGTTCCACGGACGGTACACTACAAGGCACACCAACGACGAACATCCATCCGAGAACCGAGGTGAAACAGACGTTCCACCCACGGCAGACTACAAGGCACACCAACGACGAACATCGTACTGAGGCGGAACAAGTTGAGTGAATACATCAAATTAATCAGATAAGCCTTAGGTAGATTTATATATTCTTAATTTAATTAATAGGATATAAATAACTTTGTTTTAATATTTTATAATCGTTAATTTTAGTAAATTTTGGAAGGGAAAATGGCAGATTTAAATGATAATAGTGACGCTAGTAGCTACTCTGATGCGGTAGAATATTAAAATAAACCTAGACATCAGTTAGTTCTAGAACAACCAGATGAGGAAAAAAAGAGAAAGTGAGTAGGACAATGAAAATTCATTTGCAGAGGGAGAGAGAGAAGATAGGTCAGAAAAGATACACAAAGAAATGTTATAATGGATGAGGAAAGGCGAGAAAAGAATAGGGAACAAAAAATGGAGCAGCCCATAGTAGATTAAAATCAAATTATGAAAATGTTACAGCAAATGTTAGCGAATAGTGAAGAAATTAATCAAAAATTAGATGCACATAATCAGAAAATGGATGCAAATAGACAAGAAATTCATCAAATAATAGATGCAAATAGCCAGGAAATTAAACAGGAAATAGATACATGTAGACAAGAAATTAATCAAATAATATATGCCAACACCCAAGCAACTAATCAGAAATTAGATGCAAATCAAATTAAACTTGAACCAATCAATAAAGAATTAAGTGCTAAAATAGAGTTAAGTAAGGAGGTTTGTGAACAGAGATTTGGTTATGTAGAGCAAAAAATAGACCAAGTAGAAACGGTTCATCAAAACTTAGTTGTACAATTAAATGAGGTAGACAAACAATAGATAGAAGGAGAAAAAGTAAAAAAGGCTTTGTGGAAAAACAAGAAAATTTAAGGAAGGGGCAATTCAAATTAATGGAACAGACTACGACTAGTAAAAATAAAATAGAACAGTAGACCAAGAATCACTTAAAGGGTTAGAGGAAGAAGAAATTAAAGTTTGGACTAATGTTAAGGTAGTCCAACACAACCTTGAAAAAGATATAAATGAGTTAAAATCAGTACTTGATTCTCAGCAAGACACGAATAATATTTTAATTAAAGAATAGATAGATGGGATCGTTACCAAGGCGATAAATAAAAAAAAAACGAGTTTGTGGTTACAAACCTAATTAATCTTGGAGAAGTTGGTAATTTACACGATACTACCAACCTATGTCCTAAAGGGCTAAGAGAAACGTCATTAGCACTTATTCCAAAATTTAAAGGGAAGGGAGGAAATATTTCTGCAGTACAGTACATAAACAAAGTAGAAAGACTATTTAAAGGAGAAAAAATTAATGAAAAAGTAACATCAGAAATATTTTTATCAGGTCTGGAAAATAAGGCAATATCTTGGGCAGATAATATAGAGAGTGAATGGGAAACATATGAACAGGCCAAGGAAATATTTTTGGAAAAATATTGGTCTCAAAACATGCAGGATGATTTTCTACATTAATTTTCAATGGAAAATATAACGACAAGGATGGTAATATGAGCAAATATTTCAATAAATTTGTGACACAGGCGAAATGTTTACGTTACCCAGTTGTGGAAGATAGATTGATAGGTTTTCTAATGAATCATTTTCCAACTGCAGTAAAAGACGTTCTAATTAGTATAAATCAACAGCACATTAAATAAGTAGAGAGAGAATTAATGGCCTTTGACGATAGATAAGAAATAAATCCAGAAATCAATGATCAATCAAACAGGTATAATATTGATAGGCATAGGCAATAATCAAACCCTCAAATCAGAGAAATTAATAATAAACAAGAAAGGCAAAATGGATATCAAATATCAGGGCAAAATATATGATATCCACATCCGAGTATAGAGTATCAACAGGATAGGAACCAAGGACCTTCGAGGCAGATAAATTCAAGTTATAGACAAATTAATAGCAATAACAATGCAGGTCACCCCAGATTAACAACCAATCAAACACATCAACCTCCAAATTTTATTTTTGTATCACCATTTTCAGGGACATCAAATTTAAATGAGTACGGCTCACAAAAAATATTGGATCCAAGAGGCAGTCAAAAAAATATTTAAATTTCGGATCATTAAAATGTAAAAATAAGAATTTTAAATAAGTTAAATAAGGGTAACTAGTAAGAAATGTTAAAAGTATAAATTCTAAGTAAACATTCAACACATAATTTCAGCGAAGTATAAGTAACAATGCTCTTCTGAAAAATGGTAAAGTGCGCAGTTGTTAAAATAGAAATTGTAAAGAAGCCATTAACAACACTAGCTACGGAGAAGTAAAACTAATCATTTTGTAAAAGGAAAAAGGGTTATATTGTTTAATTCAGTTCTATTCGATTAGTCGTGGAATGAACTCATTTCAGGATTCTTTTATGGTAATTATGATATTTCATTTCCACTGTTATAGATGTCCAGTTCACTTGTTTATATAAATGAATATTACTTTTGTTCTCTATATTGGCTAACATTGAGTATTTGCACCGCAACTTACGTAAACTCTTTTTCTTATTTAGACCTGAGGATGGTGCCTATGAAGCGCCAAAACATGTTGGACTTGTGATTATTTCACTCATGAATTACAAGGAACAAGGGCATTCAAAACTTTCAGATAAGAATAGATCTCAAATTTCATTTAACTTCTTTATATTTATATGATCCCACTTTAGTCAAATTAACTTATCTATCTTATTACACTGTATTATATGTTTCATCTAATAGTATCTCGTGTTTTTTAACATTGTGTCTTAAAATAATTATAGTGTATTGAATTGTGACAAGATAACTTCCTGAAATACTAGAATAGGCTAACTTATAAAATTCTTATCAAAGATAGGCGTCATTCTCAAATAAACTCAATTAACTTTTGTCTAATCATAATTTTATTGTCTTGTAATCAGTATTATACACTTTAGCTCATGTTTTTTATAAATGTATTTTAATATGTTTTTTTGTTTTTGTTATATATTTGTTTTCTGACTCACATTGTTAATGTGTTTTTATAATGTCAAGTATAACATTTTAACTTTATTAAAATTTTTCTCCTTTATCAAAATACATAGACTCAATACATAATCTCTATTCCTTGTTCACAATCAATGATTTTACTTCATTTCTTGTTTTAATAATAATTTTGCTAAATAGTCCACATATTCTTTATGACAAGTAAACTTAATTGTATTATCTTTATAATTTAGATCAATGACTTAATTTTCTGTCTTATTTTTCTCTTTCAAGTGATTTCTATTTTTATCAATTAGGATAGGTTATATTGTTAACTTGTACACTTACTATATGACCCTAAAACAAGTTGTCAAAATCTTTTGCTATTTTCGACGACTCCAAAACGAGATTTAAAGGTAAAATATATTGTTCAAAAGAAGAGAGGAAGTAGTACAATGACAGTTACTTGAAGGGACGACGCAGAATAAATAATAATTATAATAATATTTCTTTATGACTGATAGTCAAACCCGGTATATATACAGACATGAAATCAAGCTTAAAAATATAAATTCTGTACGAATCATTTCAATTTCATTTGGATTTAAAATAGTTACCGGAAATTATATATATTAAAATAAAAGAACAAATAGGTTGGAGGCATGATCCCTCGGGAAGCATGCAAGAGTTAAGATCAGATAGAAAAGTAAAGTGAGAGGTTGGTCACATTATGTCAACTAGTTAGTTTTATGTGAGTAAATTCAAAGGATGATTCTTAGTTTATAAGAATTTAAATAGTTTCATTTTAAGAGAAAGTTAGGAAGTTTGATTAATTAATAGACGATCTTGGAAATCTGAATAAATATATTATTTCATCAATGATGCATTATTTTATGATAATTAAGATATGAATCTTAATATTTGTGTGTGGGGGTTATTTTAATTAAGTTAATTACATTTCAATAAATTCAACAATATTGATTAAGATATTAAAGGAGTCACAGAGTAAACTGATGAGCTAGAGGATAAGATTTAAGATATCTAAAGAAATTAATTTAGATATGCACTTGAGTACAGTATTGCAGTAAGTTAAGGTGAGTGGAAATAAGAGGCCAGTAGTGTCTTGTTTAAAAGCATATTTTTCAGATAGAGGAGTTAAACTGTATTGGTTAAGGAGTTGAGGTGTATTGTTTGAGAAGTTAAGGTGTATTAAGGTATCGACTTAGCCATGGGCAAGCCATGATTTAGATTATGCAATCGTCGTAATGAGTTTAAAGATGACCCGAGGGCATTTAACAGCGGTGGGAAGTTAAGGTGTATTGGTTGAGGAGTTAAGGTGTATTAAGGCATGGACTTAGCTATGGGCAAGCCATGATTAATAATTTCATTTTTTTTTTGGAGTCAATGAACCACCATGGATCAGATAGCAGGTATTCACAAGCTTAGATATCGCACAGCGTGACCTAAGGAGATGTGAGTAATAATCATATTATTGAGGCAAAGACCTAAGTTTTCCACTAATGTAATATATATGCAACGGTAAAATCTACATTGAAATTGATAGATATGGAAGAGATTATGAAGAGGTTTAAAGGGGTATTCTGTGATTGCGTGGTGTAATACTGATGTATCAACAAGGATAATGAGAGCTAATTAGGATGTTGTACCTAATAAGGCTACTATAACAGATTTTCAATTATGATTTCATTTTATTTATGTACCTAAGGCAAATAGGCAACATTCAAAAGTTTTGATCAAGAGAGATATATATTTAAAGATAATTTCACTAATGAGAAAATAATTACTCAATTAAAACTAGGAAAACAATTTTCAATACTTCGCAGTAGTATGACATATGATTTCATAATAATTTCAAGCGAACTTTATGAATCCAAGATTGTCTTATATTCATTTCAACTATTTTAAACTAAATAAGGTTATATTAATATTGTGTATTATTGGGCTCACACCAAAACAGGTTAACAAATACGAAAGGTAGAAAAAGAAAGAAGGTAAAGGGTTTGACAGCTGTGTCACTAGCAAGGTAAAGAAAGTAAAAGGGTAGTATGACCTTGAATAAAGAACCAGGGTTTGCAAATAACAACAATATCATAAAATAACTGATGTTAATATTAATTGACTGAAAATGTAATAATGTAATAACTGATGTTAATATTAATTGACTGAGAATGTAATGATGTAAGAACTGATGGTAATATTAGTTGATTGAAAATGTAATAATGTAATAACTGAGGTTAACAATAATTGACTGAAAATGTAATAATTTAATATGTTTTGATCAATGGCAAGCTATTAATGGTTCTACGGTAATAAATTAAATGATGTCACATTAATAAATAAACATTAATCAAATCAATAAAAGGTTAAATCAATATTTTGAGAAACTTGACCCATTTTCAAGTAGATTTAAGGTAGCTATTAAGAATATATACAAATAAATGTTTAATTAAGATCAGTTTAATTATGTAAATTTATAATTAAATTTATGTTTTGCTACAAATGTTTGCCATAGAGAATTTGGTAAACAGTGATTGATTGGATAGCTAACAACACACATAAAGATTTGATTTATATAGAAATAATTAATTTAATGATGATTAAATTAAACATTTTATAAAAAAATTCAAATATTATATTTTTATTACAACGATTTAAGGTTTAAATCAGTTATAAATTTATATTATTTTCAAGATTTTCAAATTACTCTTGGATTTATTAAATTTAAAATTTACCTAATATTACATAAACTCAAATACAATGTTGATTATTCAACCAAAACAATTTATACCATGCTGGCTAGATAATGTTCTAATCCTGATTATGATGTCTCATGGAAATGTCAGATTTAATAGTCTTCGATGCTAACTCAACGCTAGCTATATATATATAAGTCTAGTCGATGGATTGGTAGGTGGGAAGTTTCCTCATTAGGAAATTTACTATTAGTAGTATAATGTCACACGCCAAGCAGTTGATGGATATGCTACGGTTTTTTAGTCACGTTCACCAGTGTCTTGGTGAGTTGTAGCTCAATTTGACATGTTACCAAGGCAGGAACACCAGACCCATGGTGAGTGGCTGCAGACGCTAGCTACGTTCATTTGGTCACGTATACCAGTTCAAGAATACGAGTGGTCCTCCTGTAGCTCAGCCGGCTCAATCAGAGCATTTCTGGATCCCTCTATTGGAACGTCTTGTTGCTGCATTATCCATAGCTTGTTTAGAACTTATTTTTATTCTAGCATTTGGTGTGAACAGGCTGGTTATGGAAGTCACGCTAGTCCGGGAAATATGAGTGAGTAGAGAACCTATATAAGGCATAGTAAGATTGTGATAATTTAATAATGCTGGATATTTATTAATGTAAGATTATTTGGGGTGGTATTATACTAACTAGTTTGTTAGTATTTATATTGCAGGATACCTACTATATGTATTGGCATATTTGGGGTGGGTAGAGACATTGTAATATTAGCAGTAGAAGCTAATGTTACAGTTAATGTGTGGTAGTAGATCAATAAGATCCGTTTTCATAGCAAGTTTAGGTAGTCAATCATTCAGGACCTTATACATAATAAGTGTAAATAGTTACTAATCAAGACCGTATTTATAGTTAGTGTAGGTACTCAATCAATCAGGACCTATGCATATGAAATATAGGTAGGCAACCATCAGGACCTTATTTATAGTTTTTCAAGGTATTAAGTCAATCAGGACTGTATATATGTGGGTCATCCAGAAAGTAAAGTTACAACATTTATCTAGGATCGAAAAATGCTTGTATTTAATTGAAATTCACAGGATACTTCACAAATATATTAAACTATTTTTCAAAGTAATCGCCGTCGAGATCTGTAGTCAGGGCACCAACTTTTGTATGTCAGTGTCATAGACATCCCCCGCCAGCTCTTTCAGTCACTTCTTCACAGCTTCCTCAACCTCCTGATTGTTCGAAAAACGTTTCCCACCCAAAAATTCCTTTAGTTTAGTGAGAAGAGGTGATAGTCCGAAAGCACCAAGTCGGGTGAATAGGAGGGGTGGGTGACAATATCCTATCCAAAATATGTCAGCAGCTCCTGTGAAACTCGCGTGGTGTGAGGCAGTAGGCTGAATCCCCGTGTCAGCATTCCCCTTCTGTGGTTCTGAATGGCTCTTCTGAGTTGTTTTTTTAGTATTGCAGTAAGCCTCTGTATTAATGGTAGTCCCTTTAGACATAAAATCCACAAAAAGGATCCCCTTACGGTCCCAAAAAACAGATGCCATGACTTTTCCAGCTGAATGAGCCGTCTTGAAAATGTTGGTGGCTGGGGAAGATGAATGACGCCATTGAAGTGATTGTCTTTTGGATTCTGGGGTTTAGTGATACACCCACGTCTCATCTCCCGTCACGATATAGTCCAGAAAAGCTTCTCCCTGCTGTGCAAAACGATCCAAAAATTCATGCGCAGTGGTCACGCGATTTTGACGATGCTCCGGTGTGAGCATTCTGGGCACCCATCTCACACACAACTTCTTGTAACCAAGTTTTTCCGACACAACATCCCCAAGGAGACTTCGATTAATGTCAGGAAATTTTTCGTGAAGTTTGTCAAGCGTCACACGGCGATCATTTTGCACTTGTTATTCAATTTTTTTGCACAAGTTCGTCAAGAATCACTGATGGCCTCCCACTCCTTGCCTCACCGTGAGCTTCAGTACATTCTTCTCTGAACAACCTAACCCATTTCGTGACATGTTATTGACTCATCACATCACTACCATAAACTTCCACAATCTTCCTAAGGTTATTCGTGGTGGTATGGTTCTGCAATGTCAAAAAACGGATGACCACGTGGATCTCGCACGGACGGGAGGTGGCGGGAGCGTGAGATGACCTCCCCATTGGAATAATCTACTGTGACTGAACAATATGGCCAACAAACACGCGGTACCAGACAAACTGACCGTTAGGATCCCCCTACACGCTAGGTGTGCCAACATCGAAACAAAAAAATGCCCCCAGCCACAGGAGCCCTTGTAACCTTACTTTCTGGATAACCCTTGTATAATATAGTCTTGGGAGCTAACCAATATACCGATATACGAACTACAAGAGTTTCAGTTTGGGGGATTGGCTGATTTATGAAACTTGACTAGGCAGTATACGGCCCCAAGCTATTGCTACCACGCAGATTACATCCATAATAGACTAGTCTTAAAATTCGGATCGACACCTATTATATAAGAATAATAATGTTGTACAGACTATTTCTCAGAAACTACGCATAATAACCACATACGGTTTTTTGTATTATATTTAACTTGTAAATTTAAAATGAACTATATTAATAAAAAGCAATAAAAGTTAATATTTAATTTTTTTACAGTAAGATGTAATTTCAATTAAAATAAAATTAATTAAAACATGAAATACAAGAATATAGTTGTGAAGTTATCATATTATTATAGAGAATGGTTTGACAGCTGTGTCACAAGCAAGGTAAATAAAGTAAAAGGGTAGGATGACTTTGAATAAAGAACCAGGGTTTGCAAATAACAATATCATAAAAGAACGGATGTTAATATTATTTGACTGAAAATGTAATAATGTAATAACTGATGTTAATATTAATTGACTGAGAATGTAATGATGTAAGAACTGATGGTAATATTAGTTGATTTAAAATGTAATAATTTAATGTAATGTAATGTATCATACACGACTAATATTTATAGTATAATATATTTTTTTTAATTTGATATTTTCAAATTAAATCATGTCCTAAATTTTTAAAATGTTCAGTCGTTTCCTGCAAGATGGAACTTTCATTGGAAGCACATCTCCCTTTCCTCCCCAACACATTTTTGGCATTACCTATCATTCCGTCTGTTTTGTAAGCCCAGCTACTCTCTACTTGTCTTACACTATTTATATCCTGTACAAGTAAAACCCTTGACTTAACTCTAATTATTGTCTGTCACTTGGCTACTACTATAACCTCCCAACCTGAGTTATTGAAAATGTTCCTTGTGGGTTCCCGAATTTTTGCAGCACTTTTAGAGGAATGGGGAAGTATTTACAACTGTTTATCGTCTCATAATGAGGTCAGGTGGTTATCTCGAGGTATAACTCTTACAAGATTGTTTGAATTTAAACACGAAGTCTTCGTTTTTATTAACAACCATCCCTTTCACAAAGCAAAGTAAATGTAAGATCAAATGTGGCTCAATGCTTTGGCCTATTTGGCAGACATATTCTTAATAAGGAACAATTTAAATCTCTTTCTTTCAGGGGTTAAATATTAACCTTTTAATTGTGTAAGACCGTATCGAGTCCTTCACAAAAAAAAATAAGTTTTGGGAAACGTGTTGAATTAGCAATAAAACGGAGTGCTTTGATACCCTTCACGAATTCATGGAAGAAAATCAGCTTTCTTTGGACAAAAATGTAAAGAACGTAGTTTTAGAACACTTGAAGGGACTTGGAAAAATCTTCAAAGAATATTTCCCAGCCATGTACAGTAATAATATTATTGGATTCGCAATCCTCTCGAAGAACAGCAGTTTTGAAATCCTTCACAATAAGCGTGAGTGAAAAAGAGCAGCTCCTTGAAATTTACACTGATTTTTAACTAAAGAAAAGCTATAATAATTTGTAGTTAATTAATTTCGCGTTAAGTTTAAAGGGGGAGTTTTCATTGTTAGAAAACAAATCTATTACAGCTTTGCTACCATTTTCTCCTACGTATTTTTGAGAGAAACTTTTTCTTCATAAGGCTATTTAAAAAACAATTACAGAAATTGGCTCAATGCTGAAAGTGATTTTAGACTTTATTTATTGTTTGTGGTTCCTGTCTTTAAAGCTATGTGCCTTCCAAAACAAGAGCATGCTTCTCATTAAGAGAGGTAAGTAGCTGTTAAAGCTTGTTAACAATTTTGAATCTTAAATCAGCATGGCATTTTTTGATTAATGGAGGCTATTTAAGTAATGTCAATGCAGCAATCTCCAATACCACCTTAAAAACATGTGAAATCTGATAGTATTGTGAGAGTAAAAATTAGAAAATGTTACTACGGTACTTTGCGTATTTGATTTCCATTTTAATTTTTAAATCATATGTATAATTATTTGAACATGTACTTAAGAGGCCAGCATAGGGGAGCCAAGGCAGTGTTACTCAAGTGTTAAGCTCTATCACGATTTTGATAAAACTATTAGTATTATCAAGGTTTGGTCAAGGGGGTCACAACACAAAATTTATTGGTATCATTATTAACCTGAGAGGTAGAAACTGGTAGAATTTCCCTGTACGCTAACGCCATCACTCGGCAAAGGACCAGTCAAGCTTTGCTCTGAACGTAGGAGGGAATAGTGGAAGTGATATAATGGCAGACGAGCAGGCTAATCCTCCTCTCACTTCCTCTTGCCGTTCGTACTTCCATTCGGCTCATCACCCTCGGTAGAATCTCGCAAGTCGTGGCGCACTTAGTTGAAAAATACGCACATTTTGACCACATTTTATTAAGTGTAAGCTAAAAAAAATTAGCGTCGGTATAGACAAAGAAAAAACAACTGTGGACCATAGAAGAGGGAAAAAAAGAAGATTATACCTCACAGCCAATTGCAAGAAAATAAATTGGAATAAGGGGAAGAAACTATGGATTGTTGATTCTGGGTGACTATTTTTTAAGTTTATATAGCAATAGTGAATTGGTCAAAAATGACACAGGCCTATTTATATTCATGTATTTACCGTACACTTTTTAAACACACAACCTAACTTAGGTAACAATGTTATCTGTACCTCACATTCAGAAATATTGCCTAGATATTCACTATTCAGATAAAGGGACGTATCCATCTACAAATAAAATTTTATTTTCTAGCACCCCCAGAATCAAACTAGTGTCCCCTAATTGGAAACAATTAAACGTGTGCGACATAGCCTGTATTTTTTTTAATTACTTAGCTACTATATTAATTAAGTGGTCATTTAAGTGCAATGGATTAAGAAAGTAGTTTAGCAAATATGCACCTGCATCAGCATGGAGTGAGCATGGGTTAGCAACAGGAACAATTTAGATGCTGTGCATTTTGGTAGTATTTGTACTCAATTCTTCTTTCTTTTGTGTGAACTTGAGCAAAACGTTATTTCCAAATAGTTCTATTATTTAAAAGGATGATTTCCTATGTGGAAGAAACCACCAAGTTGTTTGCCAAGACTTGTCTTTATGGGAATCTGAGATAGGTCCTGATTATTTTTACTCTAGAAAAACTGAAATATATTTTAAGAAAATACATAGGTCCCTACAGCAATCATTGTATTAGCAATCACGAATAATGCTATTATAGATAATTAATTTCAAGGTTTTAAAATAAAACTGTTTAGCCATTACTAAACCCAAATCCTGGATCAATAAATCATTCATCAAATCTTTGACCTATATTATTTCTGTATTTCTTGGGATAGCCTTGGGAGTTATAACACTAAGCTTTCATTCATTCTTTATTCAATGATTTTAACAACTAAGTAAAGTATACATAGGTATATACTAATTTATATTTGGTAAAAATAATTAACGTTTTTCTGAATATAAGATTTTTATCGAGGAAATATTTTAGGCAAACTATTAAATTACTATTGAACTTGTGTTGTTTAGGAAATTGATGAAAATGTCCACTGTGAATTAAAATGTTCAGGTACCAATAGCTTTTGAATATAATTCTGAACAAGCACTAAGTGAAACGTAAGTGAATATACTATCTTTTGTTATGTTGATCACTGTTCTTTTGGAAGCATTATGATAAAATTATTTTAAAATTCTCAAAATAATGCATACTTATATATTAGCCCTGTGGATCAGAGCCAAAACTGCCTGGCAAATTAAAAGCATTTAATTATTTAAATTAGGGTTATTGTAATTTAGTGTGTAGACTGGGAAATAAATATTACTTTCATGTTAACGCTCGGTCACTCAACCATTTTGCTAGGTCAAAATTGTTCAAGCTAGGGATCAGAGGGGAAAATAGGTTAGTGGTGGAGGAAGGGTGATGCCCCACCCAATATATATTGGATAAGTTTTATCAAGTAGATATTAAAGGCAAATTTTCCAAATTATGATATTACTTTTGAACTTTGTTGTGTAGGAAATTGATGGGAATGTCTAACGTCGGTAAAAATGTTCATCTTCAAGTATCATTAGCTTCCCAAGAGAATTCTGACCAAGAACTAAGTGAAACGTAGGTAAATAAACTTTATTAGAAACCGTTTATATACCGTAACCAATTTTAGTATTTTCTGGTTATTACGTATTACAAAAGTGTTTCATTTTAAGCGGATGGACGTGCTACCTTGTAAAATATGAGAAATCATATCAACGTCACTCCCAAGAAACATGTGTTCACCTAACTATCTGGAATGTCGAGTTAGAACTAGTGGTGTTGTTACATTTGTCAAGTAAATGCTGATAAAAAGACGTGAAGGACACTAGTTCCACAGACTTTATTTCGTCGAATATTCACTAACTTTTAAAAATGTTGTAGGTGCACCGAAACCAGAAACCACACTTTAGTGTTGACCAAGGGGGAGGGGAGAAGTGAGAAGGAAACTGCGGTCTCTTTGAACGCCCATTCACATTACAGCTGTTGATAAGTTTTTGTTGCGTTGAAACCAAAAGATCTTTCCCTTATTTAGACTAAGATTGTGTTGAGTTGAGTTTGACCCCAATCCATGTTCCCTTCTTCACAGGATCGAGCCCAGGACTTCGGTGTTTTTCTTATAGTAAAGGGTTCTTGATTCTTTGTCCAGGCTAATACTAATAATTTTATTTTAAAAGCCCTTCTAATTCTTACTCCTTTGGTTTAGTCGTCATTTTTGTATTTTATTTTAAACCATGGTTTAATATGCGTACAGGCAATACACTGACTAGTGAGATAAATATAATGGTAAAACTTTAAGGAAATATATCCCCATTTGCGAGAAAGGAGATTGGGAAACCATTAAAAAAGGCCTTACACTTGATACAAACACTAGGGAATCGAACAAAAACTTCCTTGTCATTGGCAAACCAAACTAAAAGCATTTTGACAACTAGATCACGTGCCAAACTATGTGGATAGTCATTAGTAATCCCTGTAATAAACATACTAAGGGGATATAAAATTGCTTATCTTTTGGCGTGTTGTGGTAATTTTTACAAAAAAACAAACTTTTTTAAAAGTATGTGTTTCTATTTTATAATCAACAGATCATCCTGGTAATATTTAAATTTGGATCCGTCTGTAAACGGCAATAGGGTAAATTTGATTCAGTCTTGATTCAAGACGTACCTGGTTAGCTCAGTGATAGAGCAGTGGCACGTATAGACAAAATTCCCAGTTTCAATTCTCGTGTCCAGGTTGACACTGTCCAACATATTGAGTTTAACACAGTTTCAAGGCTTATACCTAAGACCATATATAATCTAATCATTTAATTGTAATTAATCAATCGTGAGCTTACCTGCCCAATAGTGATGAGGTAGAATTTGTAAGCGCTTCATTAACATTAATTTAGTTTAAGTAGATACAAAAATGTAAAAAGTTTCTTGGTCCATCTGGGTATTAATTTAAAACCAATATCTACTAGATAAGCATTGAGTGTGCCAACAACACTAAAACCCGTTCCAGTGGCTGAGAAGACAAACGCGCCAGTCTCGAACTGAACTCGATCACTTTTGACGCAAAGATAAGGTCAAGGATCGAATAATTAACTGATTTATTTCGGTGTGTTATTAATCTTTTCTCCACGCAAATGCGTGTTCACTTCCTCTTAACTACTTTAAAACATTATATACATGGTTGTTATTGTGGGTTTATTTTTTTACAGTTACAACCTTGACTTCTCAAATACAAGTTTTGAAACAGGAGACGTCTATACGTCCATACCACCATTAGTGATTGATAATTCAACTGACCATACATCTTCAATTATAGATAGTTTACCAATATTTGGATGACGTATAGTTGATATCGGACATTTGTTTCGCACTATATTGGAAACAAACCATGAAAATGGACTAGATTGTAGCTTTATGAATATGTATCCAACTAAAGAAAGACGAAATGGTTTTGAAACAATTTGGACGTTTAAATGTAAAATGTGCAAAATAAGAGTTGAATATTTCCTCCTAAGACAACGCTAACAAACACACATACATGGACATAAACAGCGCTGCTGTCAATGGTATAGTAGCAACTGGGAATGGATATAGTCAATTGTCAGAACTTGCCTCTGCACTTGACATACCATGCATGTCAAGTTTAACCTTTTTAAAGTACAAAAAAAAGTTGCTCTTGCAATTCATGACTCCGCGTGGCTTGCTATGGAAGAGGCGGGAAAACAAGAAGCAGAATTAGCAAAAAGTGAAAATAATGTTGACAAGGATGGTGTTCCACTTGTGACTGTAGTGGCTGATGGCCAATGGTGCAAGCGTAGCTACAAGACAAACTATGATTCTCTTTCTGGTGTTGTAAATATTGTAGCTAATTAAAAAATACATTTAATTAATTTATTAATTTTTTTACTCAAAAATTACTCAATTGCATGTTTTATATTTGATTCGCTTTATCATGTTTCAGGTGAGTATTGTAGGACACAAAACCAGAAAAGTTTTATTTATAGGAATTCGTAACAGATACTATTCAGTTTGCGCCAAAGCCAAGGCGAAAGGTGTAGAAATAGGGAACCATCAGTGTTTTTTGAACTGGAATAAAAGTGCAACAAGCATGGAAGCTGATATAATTTCAGAAGGATTCAGGCGAAGTATGAGTATGCATGGAGTGAAGTACAACAGGCTAATCGGTAAGAAATTTACTATAAATAAATTTTTAAAAATGTGTGTGCTATAATATGGTTAGAAAGAGGAAAGTTAACATTTTGTTTAATTGCTCATATATTCTCATTAAAAAAAAATCTTCTCGATTTTTCACAATAATCCAGGTTCTACTATAGTAATGGATTTCCATTTTTGCTATTGAATTAATTTCTTAACAAACTTTGTAAAATTATAAAAACAGAAAATAACTGGTTAGTCTCACTTAAGAATATTATTTCAAGAAAAAAATAATAATTCCCAACTTTGTGTTTTTATATATCTTGGCAACAGAGAACCAATTTGACAGCTTAGTGTGTATATTTATGTTAATATTTTGCATTGATTAAGGGGATGGCGACAGCAGCGTCACAAAGCGATTAGGAGAAATCCTTCCCTATGGCTCAGAAATGGCAGTTGAAAAAATCGAGTGCACAAATCATGTGTTTAGAAACTATTCCAACAAAATCTCTGATATTTCGAAACAAACAAAAGTTGGTTATCCAGTTCAGATTAGGAATAGATTGAAAAATTCACAAGTACGATTGAGATCAGCAATAACCAAAGCAATTGACTATCGAAAAAAACAGAAAGAACCACTATCATTTAGGATTAGTGAGTTCAAGAGGGATATCGAAAATGGTCCATACCACGTCTTTGGACAGCATGACGAATGCGCCCAAAGGAGATACTTTTGTACTGGTACTAAAGAAACAGAGGAAAACCTCGTACCTGAAATGCAAAGCTGTAAGATTTTGGATGAGATACTTATTGCTGTGCGGCGAGTATCTCGCTTAGCATCAAGTTTAATTTTGAATGTCACCAACAATTCCTGTGAGCAGTTCAACAGTGTAGTGAACAAATTTATCAACGGGAAAAGAGTCAACTATTCTCTGAGGGGCCCGTACACAACACGTTGTGAGGCATCTGTTGTTTCTAATAATACATCAGGACAATACCTAAGAATGATACACAAAACAATGATGAATGACAAAAGCCCAGGTATAAGCAATGTTTTAATACGTATCATCATAGAATATTTATATTATTTAACAATAGTTTTTTCTAAATGTTGTGTTTAATGAGTGATTTTCTACTGATCCTGATATATCTCTTATCTTAGTTCTAGGCTATTACACAAAGCAATATGTGAGGAGAAAGTCTCAAGCATTGGAATGTGCAAGCAAAAGGCGCCTAGAATTCAAGATGGAAGGAAGAAACCCTCCTGTTAAGAGGAAGAAGGTGTCGTGTGGGCCTGACCAAGACTATGGTTTACTGGAAGAGGAATACCCCCTTGCAATGGACGATGATGAACATCTAGTAAAAAACATGAAGTCATTCCTAAACAATCTTTCTCTTACCGAAGTCCAGAGGAACCAATTGGAACGAGACACTGTGGAGTAGAGTAGCTGCACTAAATGGAAAATTGAAAGAATGAAGAGACTTATTTTTCACACCCGGGATTTGCAGTTGGTGGGGGTGGGGCATATATTAATATCTCAACTGCTGATACAATAGTATTTACAGAATAATTGCTCTAACATAATAATTTCAAGTACTGTACCCACTTCAAAACTCTATGTACAAAGAGTAAATACTTTAACCATTTCTAGAAAATATTACATTATCACAGGTCCAGTTCTCATTTAAGTGAAAATTAACAGTAACATTAAAATCCACATAAAAAAGTAATCCTTTGAAAAACCCTAATTACTGTAAAAATTTAATTTATAATAAATATAATTAAAAAATATAATTGATTAATTGACGGAACATAATGCTAATAATATTTTTGTAATATCCTTGACTTCTGGGGGAGGGCTTCAGACCCCAAAGCTACCCCCGTGGGTGCGCCCCTGATTGTACTTGAGTAAGTGTATAATAATTAATCATTTTATGAGTACCAAATTTTGAGGAATGTCCCGCTGCTTCTACATTGTTGGCTTCAAACTGTAATAGTGATATTTTATCTCCGGAACTGGTTGCAAAAGTTTCATTGGTTCCATCTTGATGTTGCAGTAAATTGCAATCGTCAGCACCTGCGATATATATATAAAAAAATATTTATTGAAGTATAAGCGATCTATAAAAATATAAAAAATATTTCATTTGAAACTCAAAATCAGAATTTTATTATTAGACATTCTCTAGGCTCTGTATATATAAAAGAATAATTTTAGTGACCAATTGAAATGGAATTATCTTTCTAAGAGATGATAATAATTTATTGATCAGTTTTAATTCATTGTTATAACTTACCAGGACATTGTTCTTTTGATTGTCTCTGCTTTGCTTTGAAGAAGGTTGTTATCTTCCCATCATGAGATCTCTTCATTGTCCACTTCGATTCGTAAGACGTAAGGTAACAGTAAAAAAACAAACGTACCTTTGTTGTCTGATGACACACTCAAGTCAGCACTCCCCACGTGAATGAGTGAATACCAGACGGTATTTACAACCCCTACCTCTCTTCTGGCTCAACCCCTCCAAAACTTTGGCACAAGTCACAAGTGGACTTGTAAAGTAACATAGCAGCACTGTCGCGTCTAGCAGAAGGGCGTGGTGGAGACTGGTGATTGCTGTCCCAAGCACTAAGCAGTAACTACGATAGGTCAGGACTCGCCAATAAAACCACTCGAAACAGGATTATATTTTAATTTTATTATGTTACCTTAGAGTGAACTGTGTATCTTGCCTCAACAAGATCTTTCTAGTATCTAAAAGTTTTATTATATTTGTTTGAGAGCGGAGGGGTAAAAATGATACTTTTTACCCCCCTCCATTTCTTGGGGGGGTAAAATTTACCCCCGTAACCCCTTGTTCCTGTGCCACTGATGCCACGTGACACAAGAGGCACACACAGAATTTCTAAATTAAGAACGAGAGTGTTCGAGTTGTTCTTTGTGATGACACCTATTTCATGTCCATGTATGCTTATGCATGTTTATAATAACGGAGGATATTAATTATTCATGGACACCCTGTAATGTTTTTTTATATTCTATACGCTATTAAGTTATGGCTGCATTCATTTATGCAATTACATTCTTTATCCTTACCACAGCTCATGATATTAGACCATGTGCTAAAGCACAAGTTTACATACAAATAAATAAATAATCTAAAATTTATCTTTTCTCTTTCAGATTGGATTTTGTAATTATGTTGATGAAAAATTGATTTGAAAGAAAAATCATAATTATTTCTTTCAAGTTCAAGGACAGCTACATATCACTAAAAGAAAATTTTGTTATTTTGTAATTTACGCGAAAAAATGGCTTAGTATTGAGAAAATTGAACGAGATGACGACTTTTGGCAGGAGAAAATGTGTCACAAGCTTGAAAGGTATACCTACTATACTGAAAAGCAATATATCTCTCACAGTAGTTTATGACTAATATTTTAGTCATTAATGTCTTATTTAAAATAAAAATAAAACGTTTGTAGTAAGTATTATTTCATATTTAAAACTTAGCTATAAATTTAAGAGTTAAACACTGAAAGTAAAATGAAAGAATTACAAAAAACCCAAGTATTATTTGAGTTTTATTATTTTATATAGGCTACTTATAGAGTGTAGTAGTCCCCTTATTGTCTCAAAATTATTAAGCTTGATAATTGTAACTATAACTGGTGTGTGATTCAAGTTAGAATAACTTATATAAGCATGATCCCAAATAGCATTCTCAACACACCTAGGAAGGGAATGTGGGCATTGTTAGTAAAAAAAAAAAAAAAAAAAACAGATACTAAATAAGCGGAATAGGATTTTGAGTTTGAAACGTAGCTTTTAGTTGAACAATTTATTTTTATTTTTCAGGTTTTACAAGGAAAGCTTGTTACCAGAAATTGTCGATTCTCGCTACAAATTTCGTTTACTAAAAAACGACATCAGGGAGAAGGTGTACATAAATATGGATTAATCTCTCAGATGATTTAGTAGTTGCAAATTCTTACATTTAATAACCGTTAATTGATTGCAATTTTTTTCACATAATATTTTTCTTTAAAGGCTTTCAGTAACAAAATTATAATATAATATTTTGTAAACTATCATTATATTCTCATTACGCCATTAGCCATCATAAAAGCTTTGTAAATATTTACAGTCCATATTATTATGTTTTAAATGATTACACCAAATGTGCCCAAAAGTTATTGAGTGGAAAGGGATTTACAAATATATTTATTGAATCAAGTTAAAACATATAGATTTTTTTATTAAAAAAGTCTAAAAACAAAGTCTACTTTAGATATAAGGTTTTTTATTTTTAAATAATCATGTGAAGTGTAGATATCGGTCATGTATTGACCGCCACTCTCATATATTCAATGGTTTTATTTAAAACCATCTGACATTACTGGAAGCGTATAGTGGTTCTAAAACAAAATAAATATTTTAAATAATAAACGCCTTTTTTTAAATAAATGTTTAATTTTTATTGACTGTTAACCATCACTCCTCTGCTAAGATATACCTAGTGAATGTAAGCCATAATTCCTTTGCCAGGATATACCTAGCGAATGTAAGCCATCGCGGCTTTGCTAGAATATACCTAACAAGTGTAAGACATCGCTACTTTGTCAGGATATACCTAACGAATGTAAGATTGATTATGCATCCGGGCTATCTAATGATTAATGAGTTAAATATAATGGTAAGATTTCAAGGAAAGGGCTTGACGATTAGACCGCGTATGCTGATAGTCTTGAGTAATCCCTGTAGTAAATATATTAAAGGGATTGCAACATTGCTTTTCATTGTTTGAAATGGTGGTAGTTTCTACAAATCTTTTTTTGTAATGTTCTGTATTTCTATTTCTTGTATAAACAACTTTGACCCATCTCTAAACGGTAATAGGGTAAATGTGACCTGTACAGTAATTATTTTACATTACAATAACTCTGGGCTGCAGCCTCCAAATATCCAACTATTTGGGTTAAATATTATTTTATTTGGGTCTTTTTAGTCAAATCTAGAACAATATTAATAGAGAAATGTATGTTTTTAGTTGAATACATTATTTATTACCAAATATATTATTATTATTATTATTATTATTATTATTATTATTATTATTATTATTATTATATTATTATTATTATTATTAGCACCACGTCTTACTACCCATTCGGGTTATACGCAATTACGGTAATGTGTAATGGTAGGGTGATTGTGAGATGCAATGAAGGACCTACAGTTTAACGTGGAATCCGAACCACGGTGGAGGCCTGGCATTCCCCACATTCCAAATATTATAAAATGAGCTCATAAAATCTAGGCTATGTGTCATATTATAAACTATACTGTACTCGTATGTAATCTGAACAGCTTTAAACTATATAGGCTCAGTCGCCTACTTAGATACATAAGAACTTATCAGTATATTATATGACTAAATAAAGCACAAAGAACTGACATACAAAGATTAATGTTCCTGGTTTGATTACCATGTCCTTATTACAACCGTTCATTAAATTGAATATACTTGTAAATATATGAATTGTGGCTTATACTTATACACACCTAAACATAATAATTCGCTTTCAATAACTTCTGGTGGGACGAATAAAATAATTAAACTTTAAAATAGATTATTTACATAATTATAGGTTTTAACCAAGTGTAATGCAACGGATATGCAGCACTAAAACCATTTCCAATTAAAAAGATAAATATCCTGCCAACTTTTTGATAGTTCCTCGATGTACAATCCTGGGATAACTATGGCAGTCACAAACCAATCATGATAATTATTAATAAGTAAAAAAATAAAATATTCGAGAATTTTTTTTTACAGAGTGTACAAACAAACGCAGCTGATTAACAACGCAATATTTACTTAGACACGATCATAAAATAAGATAAACCAACTAATAGACATCGTTGCAGAAATATTTTTGATAGAATAGCATAAGAATTCATCAAATAATATAAATAAAAAATATCCTCGTTACGTTTTGAATAGTAAACTTCGGGGTTTTTAAAATAGCATCACGGCTCACCATTCCACCAGAATTTTATATTTCTTATTGGTATGTCACTGCTAGTAAGTCGCTAGTTTATTCTTTGATTTTGTCTTTGTTATTGCAATGCTAATGAATTCCATTTAAGATAATCTTTAGTTTTTGTCTTCGTCTATTTTTAGATTGTTTTGTCTACCTACACTTAAAAAAACCATTTTCATGTTCTTTACAGACTGAGTTCTATTACAAATTAAGTTTGTATTTTTATTTTACCTTCCATAGGTTTTCACCTATTTTCATAAAATTAAGTTAGTTATTAATTACCAAGAATAAAGTTTTAAGTTAGCTAATAATTAAGAAGAATGTTTGTTGTTCAATAAATTGTTGTATATCATATTGTTTATCTTGTACGTAATGTTGGAAACAATGACTACAGCGTCACACGTGCAACGGCTGTCAAAAAAATGCCTAATATTACAATTGCTGACACAGTGACTGTGAATAATCACTGGTATAAATCACTGATCTTTTAAAACCACGGTCACTGTGATCACCTTTATCGTAAAATCATGGTTTTGTCCATCTCTACAGTGCTTAGGGGTTAGCATGAAAACAAAGTTCGGAAGCTCCCAACATTTATTTCCGGTGCTAATTTACTCTTGTTAACTCAAAATATATTTTAAAAAAATCACTGGTCAACTATTTCATGTTTGGCTAAAAGGGCTTAAGAGGTTTTACCATTTAATTTTTTTTTTTTTACTTCGTGTAAAATATATCAATTTCATATTTTGCAGGCGTTCTTAGTAACTATTACTACGACGAACATAAAATTATTGGTTTTCCGCACGATTGTAACTAGATTTGTGATGTTATTTAGTTGGTACATCTTGAAACTGGGACATAGGGCCTAGTGTAGATTCTAACACTTTCATCAAAATAAAGGCTAAATCATTTTTTTCTATAAGCTATATTACTTTTACTAGATTAATTAGTGAATAGTTATTAGTATAAAATATATCTTGCTTATATTTTTAAACTTGATATGTTCGTTTATGAGCTACAAAACGGTAACTTTGCTTAGCAGAAAAAAAGGACAACCCTTGGGGCCAAACATTTGGGAGATGACCATTCTAGTGCTTGTAAGAGCCATAAAGCAAACTAAGAGTGAGATCCCGTTTTACTCATCTTTTCTTTCTTTACATTGCTGTCCTCCCCAAGATAAGAAGTACACATTCTTTCTGTGTGTGGAGAATGAATGACAGAGTAAAGGAGACTAGGCGCTTGTCAGTTCACCGAGCTTCTTTCTCTATAGCGGGGATTTCACGACCCAATTTAGGGACTCTAAATCGGGCCCGATCGCCGTCGGCCCTGAAATCCGATGGTGAAATGTGTGCTCCTGGTCACGTTTTGGGGAGGCGACCAGGCAGGGAGGTCGGGAGAGATTTCCAACCGATTTAGGGAGGAAGGGTGGGGGTGGACCAGGCCCCCACCGCTTCTCCTGGTGAACGGGACGTGAAATGCTCCACCAGGCAGATCGCTCTGTCCGTAGTGTAGATCTAGATCTAGATTAAAAACTTGTTCGCACCTCGCGTTTTTTTAATTTTTTTATTTTAGATTTTATCTTATGGAATCTGTCATACGTAAGAAATTCCGGAGATCTTCAGCATCCAATACTTCCATAAGTCTTGCATGACTCAATACAGGTCTTTGGCAGTATACTTGCTTCATCCACATCTTCTTTTTCTTTCTTTCTTTATCGCACACGGCCAATGCAGTTAATGCAACACCAACAACTATCTGCTTTGATATATACGGAGCCATTTTGAAACTTTAAGAGCAACGAACTGAGCAGTAGATCGGACGCAAAAGATCGGGTCGTGAAAATACAACGCTCTGCCGAGGAGAGGGGAGAACAGTGACACGGAGATCGAGACCAGGAACGGGAACGGGTGGTCGGGGACGCGTCGTGAAATCCCCGCTTAAGGCCCTGCCTACCCTTCCTGGCGGCGTGTTGAGCTTTCAGCTCTAAAATAGATGGCGTTGCTAACGTTATACAAACTGGTGGATTCCAGCCATCAGGTTGGCAGAACTACTGGTTTGTTTAAACAATTGGGAGACTGGCGACCACGACCGGTAATCAGTAATAAGGCAGCAAGCAAACTTTTTTCCAAGAATTGAGAGAGATAAGAAGTGTAGTGCCGGACCGTAAAGTGTGTAGGCGACCAAGTTTGACTAAACGTGGGGAGACATAACGTCAAGATACAATCACACTCTAGAGCAGAAAAATTAGCTTATTATTATTATTATTAGCACCGCGTCTTACTACCCGTTCGGGTTATACGCACTTACGCTAACGTGTAATGGTAGGGTGATAGTGAGATGAAATGAAGGACCTACAGTTTAACATGGAATCCGAACCACGGTGGAGGCCTGGCATTCCTCACATTCACAAGATGTCTTGTCAGAGGTGAAGGAAGGGTTTGGAAATCAGATAAATCTTTGCCGGGACCGAGGATCGAACCCCGGCCGCCAGCACAGAAGTCTGACACCTTACCCCTAGACCACCAGGTCACCTTAATTAGCTTATTCATTCCAGTCAGCTAGACGTCCATTAACCTGTAGTACCACTTTTGAATTTAGAACCTTTTGATGCCAAAGTTTAGTACTAGTTTTGTACCATTTTGTACCCGTACCCGTTTTGAGTAATTAGCATATCAAAGTGGTGACTCAAGGTTAATGCTGTTTTACTACTTTTTAATTTTGAACTTTTTTGATGCCAAAGTTTTGTACTAGTTTTGTACCGTTTTGTACCAGAAAGAAAAAGTATTGTACCCGTACCCGTTTTGAGTAATTAGCATATCAAAGTGAGTACTCCACGTACTCCAGGTAAATGCGGTTGTACCCTTTTGATTTTGAACTTTTTTTGATGCCAAAGTTTTGTAATAGTTTTGTACCGTTTTGTAACACAAATAAGTTTTGTACCCGTACTCATTTTCAGTAATTAGCATATCAAAGTGGTGACTCCAGGTTAATGCTGTTGTACCACTTTTGAATTTTTTGATGCCAAAGTTTTGTACTAGTTTTGTACCGTTTTGTAACACAAATAAGTTTTGTACCCGTACCCATTTTGAGTAATTAGCATATCAAAGTGGTGACTCCAGGTTAATGCTGTTGTACCACTTTTGAATTTTTTCATGCCAAAGTTTTGTACTAGTTCTGTACCGTTTTGTACCACAAAGAGAAAGTTTTGTACCCGTACCCATTTTGAGTAATTAGCATATCAAAGTATCACGTGACTCCAGGTTAATGCTGTTGTACCACTATTGAAATTTTTTCAAATAAATATCTGGTGAGGGTAGTGATAAATAATAATGTACACTTATTTATAAGAGAAAAATTTATTTAAGGTAAAATTAGAGATAACTTATTTTTGAAGGTTTTGTCACTAACTATAATAAATAACCTATACGATTGAGTATGTAGCCTACGATTTTGTCGTACCATTTATTTGAGTTTATTAGTAAGCAGGTAAAATAAAAAATAACTAAAATTTAATGTGCTAAATTAGGCCACTGTGCTTTGGCTAATTTTTAAAATTTAAAGGCTAAGGAGGCAATAACATATTTTAAAAGCAGTTTCATTTCGAAGACTATAACAATTATGACTATAAATATATCTGTTATTTTTATTACTGATATTACCACGTCATACTACCTGTTCATGTTATACGCATGTATGATAATCTAATTGGGTGGTAATGAGGAAAGAAGCATTTGAGAGGTTATCTACCAGCATTTTTATTTTGGAAGATGGGGAAACAATTTAAGAAAAACTACCCTCAATAGACTCGACCAGGATTTGCACCCCAAGTGCTCCGCTATCAGCAGGTCAATTTAACACTAGTGACACCTTAAACAACTCAGCCACTGAAGTGGGTATCTGTTATTTAATACGGTGTTTACAGTTTTCAAACATCTATAGGATTTACACAATTTTCCAGAAATAAATGTTTTTGGGAATAATTTTTTATCCTATTGGTAGAGTTTAACTTGAGTAATATCTCCATGGTGTCAGCCTGCAAGCAGGCTATACCAATCGAGAGGCTGCCGTATGTTGGCAAAGATAGGGCCAACATTTTCAAGCTGAGGGTGCCATGTGGTTAGCACAACGAGCCCTCCAGACTTCTATCTCAGTTTTCTAGACTGAAGCGCTACTTATTCATTCAATTATCTCCTCATTTGTCCTCACGAGTTTGATTTTGGTTCCGTTTCAGACCCACTGCTTCACAGACAGAATTAGGGGCACTGGGGATCGAACTTGGGACTTCAGTATCTGAAGCCAGTAAATCTGACCACTATACAACAGAGGCGGTCGGGTATCAAATACTTACTTACTTACTTACTTTATGGCATAGGGAACACAAAAGTTCATTAATTTTAATGGTTTTAAATATATATTTACTTATCATCAGCTTCATGTCGTGGTCAATATTGCTAAAGTGCTATGACTGAACACTGAGTGCGTAAATTAATCAGCTCAATAACTTGACTAGTTCGATTCCCTGTTAGGTTGAAATTACTTACTACTAGCGTGATACGAACTCGGCCAAGGCACAAGAGATTTTGAACATTCAATAAGTGCGTTACAGAGTGTTAGTAACATTTACTTTCAGCTAAGAGCTTTTTTTAAAAAAAAAAAGTACTTGAAATATCAGAATAATCGCTGCATTGTTATATAGAAGTATTTATTTGTATCTTAATTTTGATATTATTTCTACAGTAAATAAAATAGTATCGCTGCTGATCCATTGTACTTAAATTAGTAGATACAGATAGCCTAAGCGCCAGTAATATGCATACCATTAAAAAAAACTTACCCTTTACTACAAGAAGTTAAATAATCAATTATATCTTTGATTTTCTTTGTGCGCCCTTTCTTCATAAACTTGTTATTCACAAGGATATAAAATAATATTTTGTAAATACTTCTCCACCTCAAAATTTATACAATCCATTGGATTTTGTTCGAAAGCAAAAAGGTCACATATTGTTAATTATATAAAAAGTAATCACCGTGGGTACTTATTGTTCGGGATTCGATACATTTCTTCCAAAACGAGCGCACAAACTGCGAGAATGCAACAGGTTCAAATTAAAAGTAATCACATTTAACACGCTAATAAAATAAAATAAACATTTTCACATCTTGACTACCAAAAACTTCGTTCATTAACTTTTTGAAAAATAACTTATTCCAAAGTCCAATGAGAGTCAAATCCTAGACCGTAAAATAAAAACTAGTATATAAAATTATACTGAGAACGTCTCCAAATTACATTTAGACCAAACTTTATTTAAAATAACTATTTTTGATATGAGCAGGAATGTTTATTTTTATTTATTATAATAGTGGATTAAAAATTCAATGTACAGTAGTTTTCATTTACTTTGAATATTAACACTTATTATTACAACGTGTAGTGCTAAAGAATGAGAAAACTCAAGAAAGACTATAAGATAAGAGTGAAGAATTTTACATATTTTACTGTCTCAGTTAAATAAGGGCTAATGTCATAAAACTTTGTGTATGGAGAAGCATGTGGCTTTTTCTTTGAAAATAATGTATCACTAGAATAATACTCTCATTGAAGTAAGTAGGGACCAACTATATTTATTCACACAGCAGGAAGACTTTGTGAGTATTTTAGTTACTGAATATATTAAGATGTTTAATTGTTATATTTAATTACGCAAATTTTCATAATTGGACATTGGCCCTTCTTATCCTAACGTACATGGTATTAATGTTTCTTTGACTCAAGAAGGTCACAGAGATTAGTTTAACCCTCCATTGCCGCCTGCATTCCGATACAGCAGGTTAGCCAACGCTTGCAAAATGATACTAGCTTGTAAATGGGTAATGATCATACTAACGGCACCTATTATCAGCTATGACAACTAGTTGCAGAAGGAAAAGTTGTATTTAAAACCATGTATTTTGACTAGAGAGTCGACTTGGGAGTCGTTAGAGCTCAATATCGTCGTGATTATTGAAGCTAACCCAAATTAAAAAATATGCCTAAAAAAGAAAAAGAAATTATTCATTAAATAGTATGTTATAAACAAACACTCTAGCTTAATTGTAAAAAGAAAATAAATAAATCCATTAATAATTTTTGTTTTCCCATTTAAAATGCATTGAAATGGAAACATTTTAATGAAAATATTTCAATAACTATTTTTAGCATGGTTTGAAAATTCCATAAGAATTATGAAAGATACCCAGATATGTTACTAAAATAAATAAAAAACAACAAGGTTGAATTATTAAATATATTTTGTTCTAAATTCTTTTGTTTAGAACCGTGCATTTATGGGTAGGCAGGGCCTTAAACTGGATGACTTGTCTCTGACGTATTCGTCTAAGCTCCACCTCCCTCGAACGCTCATGGGCTGCGCAACTTCAGAACAGGCATAGAGCCTTCTGATGCTATCCACTTAAGCAGTTTCATTATTATTCCATTATATTTGGTGGGGTATCCCAAAGTACTTACTGAGCTATAGTAGGTTAATTTAAAGGTATTAAACATTTTGATTACAATTAATAAGTAAATTTAATAAAAATTAGGTATAAAGTTAAATGAGTGAGGGGTTTGTGCATCTCAGATGTTTGTGAAAGGGATTCGTAAGTCTATAAAGTTTGGAAATCGCTGTCATAACCTGTATTAAAGTTATTTTATTTAGTAGGCTTGATTACGTTTAGCTTATAAATAATTTTCATTTACATTGTCTCTTGATTATAGAAAACCTAATTGTATAACATTGTTTTTGTAAGAAGAGGTTACCGTGCGTTCTCTAAATAGTTTTATTCATATTTTATAGACAAACAAGACCGTGTCTTACTTATAGCAGGATTAATTTTAATGATATTAAGATTCAGTTCCTCATCCAGGAATTTAATTTAGAGGAGGGGGGCCTGCGTGTCAAAGCTATTATTTCGGTCCCCTGACTTATCAGATTATATTAATTTAAGACTTTATTATTTTAAAAGAAATTACATATACCCATGTATAGTAAAGGAATATTAATGACGTTTAATGGCATCTATTTGTGTCGATACGTTGGTAAACTTCAGTAATAATAATATAACAGCCTTAGAAAATATATGTCCACAAACCAACTCACATAGAGTTAAAGGCCATTTTGTATATTTTTGTAATAAAAAAATAAATACTGCGGTGCACCTCGTGGACTTTCTTTAGCTTTTAACATTAAAATAGATTTTTACTGAAAACTAGTAGGGTTTGTGAAACTAAATAATAGGTCCATGTACTGTTTTAGAAACATTACACAAAATATCATAAATAAAATACAGTTACTTAATTACTTACTTATTTTATGGCATTAGAAAGTAGGAACTTTATTACAAAAAAAAAATTGGAGAAAAGAGAATCATCTTTGTCCACCAAAGAAAATAAGAATCAAATTCATTTTCAAAGACCTATATTAAAAAGAATATGTTTATAGCTCAGAACTTTTTGGTTTTATAAAAATATACTTATGATAAAATATTTTTTCCTCTAATAATACTATAAATTTACAATGACAAGCTATAACGTATTTCAAACAGTTTCGGATATATTATGAAAATTGAAAAATTTCTCTCGTGTAAGGTACCCTCAAATTCATGTTAGTGAGAAAATGAGAATTCAACTTGTTTATAATAAGTAACAGTGTCTAGATATGAAATTCATTCGAAATCATAAGAGCGAATTTTGAGAAATTGGTTTTATTCTCTTAAATTTAGGGTTAGATATCTAATTAAAAAAACTCGGGTGACCTTATGAAAATCCCAGATACCATGTTATAGCCCAATTTGTAAAATAGTCTTGACCCTAGTCCGAGATACAGACAGACATACAGCATTGCAAAAACAACTTTTTTGGTTTCAGGGGGTCATGAAACGTCAACATTTATCAAAATCTTGAGTTCAAATTTTTTTACGATCATAATACATTCGAGGTGTTGTTAAAGAGTAGATATTTGTTTATAAAGCTTAGTTTCCCGCAGTGGTGTTCTATAGGAAGAGCCATAGGTTTTATCGCCATTTACGGGGTTGTTGAGGTTAGAATCTCACAGTAGACTAGACTGCCTATGACGGGGAGATCTAGGAAAGAATAACGGTCGGTCGCACTGAGGCTGGTTTTTCCTAAAAAGTGTTTCCACTTTACTTCCACGCAAATGCGGGTGCACTTCCTTGAAAATTAACCATTCACAATCCCTAAATCATTATTGTAATTAGTGCATAGGCGTATACTGCTATTGACCTTTAGAGGTGACTCAGCTAGCCACGTTAGCACTGCTGTTTAGTGCGTGTTGAAACTTGGATGATGTTAGTCACTTTGTATATTTCTATTTATTAATACCTTAGTTTGTGTTATTGTGTGTTTTTGCTTTTCCTGTGTGAACTATTGAGACGTTCTAATAATTTTAGGTTATAGCTAGAACAGTGTTCTTAACGTAATGGAAACTTTTAAACGTCGTGGCTGTGTAGACCACCCCGATAATTTTTGCTTTGTATGTGGTAAGTTCACTCCAAAAATCCAAAGAAAGTTAATATCTGACATACTTAAGAAGTCTTATAAACTGTACTTTGATTGTGCTCTTGGAGATCAGGATAAACCCTCTGCACTTCATATTGCTTGCATAGCTTGAAGAGAAACCACCGAGCCTTGCCGTTTGCTATTCCAATGTTTTGGTGCGAGCCAAAAGATCATATGGACTGTTATTTTTGCCTGACAAATATTGCAGGACATTCCAGTAAAACTAAACATACAATTAAATATCTCAATGTTTCTTCAGCTCATATACCTGTGACTCATGGGGAAGGCTTACCTGTTCGTGTTATAAATGTCACTTGCAAACCACTACATCAGAACCATAAGAGGAAAGTGAATCAGAAAATGCACGACCTTTGGAAGAGTACATCCTTGAAAATCATGACATATCGCTCACCTCATAGAATAGAAGGAACTGAACGATTTGGTCCGTAATTTGAAACTTTCTAAACACCAATCTGAACTGTTGGGTTCTAGACTGCAACAATGGAACCTTCTAGAGCAAGGTACAAAGATTTCAAGTCTTAGAACAAGAATGTTTTGAAATGAAGAATTCATTTAATGTGTGCACAGACGTGAATGGTTTGATTATAGAGCTGGGTGTTCAACAAAATACACATAAGTGGAGAATAGTTATTGATTCATCTAAAACAAGCTTAAAAGCAGTGCTATGATTTAAAAGTTGTCCCACTGTTTAGGCTTACAGGGTGTATTCACAAAATACTGTTTTTTTATGCTTGTGGGACAGCCGAGACACCAAGAACCATTAAAAAGTCAAGGAATGGCCTATGAGAAAAGTATATTTTGCTGTAAAGGAAAATGTGAAATTTACTCCATTGGTTGAGCCGAGTAAATTAATTTTGCTTCTGCTTCATATAAAGTTAAGTTTGATGAAGAACTTTGTAAAAGCTCTTGGTAAAGAAAGTCAGGCCTTTAAAAATTTGAAAAAAATGTTTACCAAGCTGAGTGAAGAAAATCTAAAAGAAGGTATATATATTGGGCCACAAATTAGGGCATTGTTGAAAGATTTGACCTTTGATGCTAAGCTTACATATATCAAGTTAATTGCTTGCTCCTCTCTCAAAGCCATTGTTTACGGTTTTTTGTGCAACAGAAGAAATGATAAATATGTTTCAATTGTGAGTGGTTTATTGGACAACTACAAGAACATGTGGTGTAAAATGTCACTAAAATTCACTTTTTACACTCGCATCTTAACTATTCCCCAGAAAATTGTGATGGTGTTAGTGACGAACAGGGTGAACGCAGATATCCTGACCATGGAGCATCGTTACCAAATATTCTGGAACCCTTCGATGATGGGAGATTACTGTTGGTTTCTTTTAAGGGAGACTGATGAGAAACCTTACAAAAGAAAAAGCATCGTCATCCAATTTTGTCAAAGAAAAATGACATTAAATTATGTAAATATTCATATCATGGCCTAATATGGATTATTTTAGTGATTTTTGTCTGTTTAAATTAGTTTTGTACGCTATAAAGAAAACATAGGTGAGTTCTGAGGAATATGTTTTGCTTTTATTAAAAATGGTAAATATTTGTTAATGTCGTATTATTGTCTTTTTATTAGTGCTGTGTATCTTGGAAATGTGACGTAATAAAGATAATCCAATTTTTCCACTGAATTCAACCCCCGAAAATTAGTTATATCCACCCACTTACAAACCAAATACAGATTTTTTTGTTGACCACTGTAACCTGTTTACTGAACGTAATAATAAAAAAAGAAAAATATAGTACTAGATAGTTTATAATCATTTTTATGCCAATATTAATTTAATTATTTTATATGTAAACATGGTTTACTGACTTTTATTTAATTCAGATTTTTTTATATCTTAGAATACAATGATCTTGTAAGTAAGGTGTTCGAAGAAAAAGTGAACATTATTTGTTAAGTGAAGTAGGCGTATAGTGTGTACATTCGATTTCATTGAGATAAAATTTAAAATATTGCAATTTTCAATCAACTTTAGCCAATATTTTCTGGCTTATTATTTTTTAAATAGTTCAAATTTATTAACAGCCCATTACCTATAACAAAATGGGGTTTACACTTTGTTTTTTCTATCTTCTCTACAAAAAATAGTGGTGCACTTATTTTAATTCTTCCCTCCTGTACCACGTATCTAAACAATTAGCGTAAGTAGTAACTGTAAAAACTATGTCAGTGAAAAACAACGAAAAAAAGGGCTATATTTTTTTTAATATAAGGGTAAAAATATATTTTAATATATTTTAATATATTTTTGGGGTGACCTGGTGGTCTTGGGGTACGGTGTCAGACTTCTATGCTGGCGGCCGGGGTTCGATCCTCGGTCCCGGCACAGATTTATCTGATTTCCAAACCCTTCCTACACCTCTGACAAGACATCTTGTGAATGTGTGGAATGCCAGGTCACCACCGTGGTTCGGATTCCACGTTAAACTGTAGGTCCTTCATTTCATCTCACAATCACCCTACCATTACACATTAGCGTAAGTGCGTATAACCCGAACGGGTAGTAAGACGCGGTGCTAATAATAATAATAATAATAATAATAATAATAATAATAATAATAATAATAATAATAATAATAATAATAATAATAATAATAATAATATATTTTTACACTAATAAATAAACCAAATTGAAATGTCAAAATTTATTGTAAATGATGATTTCCTAATGTAACTCAGAAAAATTATATTTTGACGGGGGTTTGAGCCCATGCCCCTTGACTTTGGACGTCATTCTATAAAACCCCGAGATGCGGATCTAAGCTCGGCATTACTCCTTGGAGAGTGCATTGGTGATGGATTGTCTTTTGTTAAGTATGAAGCAATAAGATTAAAGGATTAAGTGTGTTGGTGGTGACCTGGAGTAACGTTGGAATGCAAGGACACAGGACACTATTATGAAAGGGTTGAGGTGGAGTATAGATGGGGTAAGAGGGGCTAGTTTGGTGACTGCCCTAGCTACTAAAGTAGCACACCATTGGTGAGGTGATTAAACATATTAGTACTTGGAAGAGAGATTTGTAAGACTTTGAGATGTCCAGCCAAATCTAAAGAGAGGAAAGATGAGGCAACCTAAAATCCTCCCCAAATCCCGAGACCCATCGCGATCGTTCACTATCACCAACTTCACTCACAGTGTCAATAATTATACAATTGTTTGTACAAGGTATTAATTTATTCAAGAGGCCAGGAGTCACGATAGTGACTCCGTACTCTAACACAAATATAGCCCTTTCACAGGCGGCCTAGCTTGGCATCAGAGTCAAGGTAGAAATGTCCTGCGTCGGGCTACAAAAACCACTCACCTGTAGTATTCTGCAGGCTCATTTCATCTGTTCCATTTCATCAGGTAAACAAGTTCATTCGCGAGGTTAAGAGTCATGACAATGACTCGGTACTCAAACAACAAATCAGCCCTTTCATAGACAACCTGGCGTGGCATAACTGTCAAGTCAGATGTTCTATGTCAGGCAACAGCCGAACGGCATGAGGCAACCTTGAGTCTAGGTAGACAGATTATTGACAGAGTTAAATTTCCCGGCTTTATTTTCCACGTTAGGGTGACATTTTTCAATTAGGTTTGGATGGAAGAGAATATGGGCTAAAATATGTATTTTAAAAGTTTTTATATCACGATTCTGTTTTGTCAAAAATTAAATAATGCTTCGGTATTCATGTATTATATATATATATATATATATATATATATATATGTGTGTGTGTGTGTGTATGTTAAATTCTATAGTAATATCAACAATTATTATTTTTCTTGAATAGCTGCCATGGGCATAACCAAATTTGACCAAGACCTTTTCTCTTAAGACATTAATGTTTCTGTAAGAATGTTCATTCTCTTATGAGAGATATTGAAGAACTATTTAGATACTCTTCGGTGGCAGTATGGTCCAAGGCGTCACTCTCGCAAAAGACTGGCCTGCCAATGATGGGGAGATAAAGGTTTAATCCAGATCGAGTGTACTGTGGGTAGTGTACCTAATCTGTTTTCCACTCTTTCTCCACACAAATGTTGTTACAACTGCTCTAATTTCAACTTTCAATATCCCTAACACAGGGGAGTAATTATTAACTACGCAAATAACCCAAGCAGGTAAGATGCCTTGATAAAAAAAAAGTTGATATTATTATGTGTAGAACATTAAACTAAACGAACCTATTGAATCAATATTCTATTTATTTAAGCAAAAAAAAAGTATTCATTTAAAAAATACTCATATCAATTCTCGCACCCTTCCACTCTACTATAATTATGACATTACTACTTTAACATTGGTGAATGATTTTATTTTTTTGTTCTTTGTATTTTAGAGGAACAATCCCCTGTAGAAAAAACGCCGCTGGCTTTCCAAGAGCGTTTCTCTATGGACCAGGGGATCACCTTGTCTTGGAGTGGCGTCAGCGTGTACGTCAAGCCTTTAGAGAGAAACCTCTTCAGTCCCAGTGGACCAGGCGTGTACAAGATGCTTGTTAACAATGGTAAGCTTCTTTATACCGATGCTGTTTCAGACTTGTCTCTTGAGAGACTAAAATCTGTGCGTCTCTATTACGTTTCAACAAATATCATTCACAACTCAAAGGGAAACTGCAACAGAAAGATTTGAACTACCACCATCTTACTGAATAGGGGCTGAGGGGTGGTAGGGCGTGTGACAAAGCTACCTTAACCGTAGTTGACGGTAATTCATGTTTTTCTTTAATATAAAGTCTTTGTGGAGTTTTAATAGTGTTATTTTAGTTTTTGTTTTATATTAATTACTTATTAGTCGTTGTGATTTTATATAACTATACACCAAAGAATCCCAAAAGTCAGGAGTGTAATTTCACCATTTCAAGATGGTTTATAAGGAAAAGATAAAATAAAACATGTTTTCATTAAATTATTTAATTAGCCATTTACATTGGGGGAGTCATTCAATCAAGGCTGTAGCAAGAATGAAATGTTGATGGAGAGAGCGAGTTTGGGGTTGCACAGCCTCTAATACCTGAAGGCCGAGAATGTTTATGACTATTAAATGTTTTTAGAAATGATCTGGAATAGTTTTGAAGTAATTAAGAGATTTAAATAATGCAAATGGTATCGAAGCTATTATTTGAATATTTTTTAAATTGTTAACGTCAAACCTTTTGAATACTAGATCACCCGACAGATGTCATTCTGTCAAAAGCTATTGGACTGTGGCAGTCCCACCAACTTATCTTTTCTGGTCAAGTTCTGGTGATGGCGTTGCTTATAAAGTGTACATGTCGTGATGACATCTTTAGTTTTTAGTAATGGTCACCAGAATAGATAAGTTTGTGATACTATACAGTCACAAACGTGTAATTTAAACAAAAAATTGAATATAAACGTATTTCAGAGTGATCACTTTATTTATTGACTATCAAATAATTACAGTGATATCAACAATAAATTTGCATAATGTTAATATACTTTACTATGAATTTTTAATGTCATAATTATAAACAACAAATACTTACAAAATTGAGTTTTGTATTTCGTACACTGCAATACTTTAGTAATATTGTGTTAAATTATATTTTCATTGTAATTCTTTATGGTATGCGACATTTTTTGTTTGATTACCTGGTGCGTAAACAAACAAAGCTTATGGTTTTCCAACACGGGAACAGGCAACATACAATTGGCCATGCGAGAAATATGGGTTTTCTAGATTAATGCCACAAACACTCAATTACTTCCCCTAGTATTTATTTAAGGTAATGGCGAAAGCAAGCCGCACTGGAAACTGCAGTCGTTTAAATTCAAATGGTATGTCAGTCGGAATCATTGGAATGCGTGGTATCAAAACGTCTTCTCCTTTATACTTTCCCTTTAGAATGGTTGCTTCGATCACATTGTTCAGTAGTTTTTTACCTCTAGCCGTGTTCCGTTACAAAGACGCGATTTGTTGATATTTCTCAACATTATGATCACCGATCCGACCTTTAATTGAAGATTGTGAGGCGGCAATCCTGGCAAATTCAGCGAGTTCAAAAACATCCCACACTATCAATTTACATTGATGCAAAACCTTTGTCATTGCATAGCTATTCGAAATGTTGCAGATCGGAGTTTCGTTGATTTGCATATTCAACGGCAATTTTAGTGCTGAATGGGCTGTTCAACCGTCTTCCAACAATGTAGCTGCAATGCCTGATGAAGCAAGTGCGAGAGCAATTTCATTGTGTGAGCGAATTGTTGCTAAAATCAATAAAATCAAAAAAGTTTTTCCCGTACCACCGGGAGCGTCCAAGAAGTAATTCCCTCCAGTTCCATCATGTAAAACTTTCATAAGAGTATCAAATACATACTTTTGTTGTTGGTTCAACAGCGGAAGATTTATTCGAACTGATTCTTTTAAAGCATCGAGATCGTACAGTTGTTCGCGTTGCAACTCTTGATTAAAAGCGTCGTGCATCGAGCGTTTGGGCGCGGCCATGCCTAATTGAGATAATACTTTGTTTGACATCATCAAGCACATGTCCTCAATTGATATTAACGCCTCGTTGTAAATTTCAGTTGTAAATTTGGATTTCCTGTTCTAATGCGCATTTGATGCAAGATATCGTCACACATATAACCTTTGTATTTGATCCATAAATAAATTGGTTTTTATGGGAAGCATGTTGATATAATTTTAGATAACAATGTTCGTATTCCATGAGCTTGTGAAGAAATTATAGCATCATTGAGAGTTTGATCCCAATGAGCGTCATTTTCTAACAGTTTCAAACGTTGACAGGCTTCTCTGTAAGAACTGCACAATTAACCATTAACAGTTCGTAACTGTTGGAATGATGTTGGGCTTCGAACATTGACTAATAGCAATCGCAAATAAAAACACTCATCGTTGCTTGGATGGACCGAATAAATTCGACCTATTGCATCGGTGGTATATACATTTGGGTAACCTGGAACTGGTTTTCCTTGCTTTCGTTGTAGAAATTTCTTTGAGGATTGATTCCACGTACAATATTTTGGCATTTCGGAGTATAGCAGTGTTCGGACTAAATCATCATTCTCATACATTAAAAAAAAAACTGGTCAAGGTTGTAGATGGTGGTTGAACAGCTCGTTTTAATGCGTTCTGGACCGTGAAATATACTCTTTGACCATTTTCTAAGCGTATGGCTAACTGAACAACAGTGGGTGTCTTTCATGAATGGTAAAAAAAAAAAAAAAAGCGCCAAATTGCTTCATTACTGCTAACATACCAGTCCATTTGGTATTGGGTAACTTCGTTATTGGAATTCTCTGCACCAACTCAAATCACAGCCATGTCACTTCCTTTGGTTACATATTTACAAATGTATTTGATAGATTCCACGGAATGGCAAGATTCAATATAGATGGGTGCCTTGAAAGTCTTTGATAGGATCGGTGAATATGGAACAATCCAATGATGATCTATTTCAATGTATTGTTGATTTACATTGAAAATTGTTGATCTTCCGTTGTCTACAGTCGATCGGTGACAATACAGTGGATAACCATCACTTCCGGTAATTGTTTCTGCTACTAATGTCCGTGGATAACGCTTCGAACATTTGCCATCAACCATACACGTTGAATTTTGATTTAGTGTTACACAGGGACCATGAATCATGTTTTTAATAACTACCTCATGCAAGCCTGGATCTGCTTGAACATCAGGGATTTCAACTGATATCACTTCATCAACTTCCTTTGGTCTTATTTTGACATGCATATCAAGAGCATATTGGTGAAATAATCACCGACATTTCAAGATGTGATTGTCTTCATTTTCACGAACCATCAGGTGGTGTGAATAATAGTTAATTGAACTGACTTTTTTGTTGGTTTCGGCACCTGTAAATAAATTATTCTTTTAATGACAGTGATTGAACTTGCATATAATACTTATATTAGCTGATACAAAATCTCCATTGCTAAACCAAATTTTTAATTACCTGTAAGGGGATTTATCATCTTGATTGAGAAATGATAACCATCTTCACCTTTCCAAATATGATGGGATATTGTAGCACATCATATGATCGGTGTGTTTCATACACACGCTGTAACTGATCATTCCAGCAATGTAAAACAATATCACGGGATTCCAAATTTTCTCCAACTATAACAATGGCAACTTCATCAATTTTAGGTGCATTGCAACTTCTTATATGTTGGCCGACAGGAGTTTTATCAGATCTGATTACAATTTTGTGATTATCATATGGCATGAGATCCGGTAAAGTTTTGAACAATGTAATCAACTGATTGTGTTGATGAAAGAAAGTTTGTAATTCTTCTACAATTGACCACTTCATTGAACTGTTATGTTTACAACGCAGATCAATTTCTTGTGTTGAATTGCCCATGAAATAAATTTGCAGGAAATTATAGTCACCATCTGACACCGGCAACAATGAACCTGCTCGGTGTTATATTATTTGGCTTTGTATCTGTGAATTAAAAAGACAAGTTTATTACTTTTGTTACAAATAATATTATAATAAAATAAACAAAGCAATACGGGGGGATAAGTCAGTTTGTTATATATTACCTTGAAAGTTGGCATAAAATTGTCCCGAACTACACTTGTTGCCCCGAATGAAGTCTTTTGGAAGCAGTTGTTATATTTTTGGATATTAGTAAGGAAATGTATTGAATCCGTTCCTGTTCCTTAAACCAATGAGTATAATGGCTCTGGTGGCGGAACCGATGGCACTAATTTCACTTTGCCATTTGCGCAACACAATCCAGTGGCTTCATTTTTGTATTTCAATGCCTTAAAATGTGGGCAAACTGAGTTCATAGATCCAATAGTAACGCATTGGTAGGCACTGTAGTCAATTGAAACATCGTAACTGAAAGCAGCTCATTTCAAAACTGTAATATTATTAGCTGAATGACGTGCTGCACGGGTTTGTGATATCCGAATCCTTTCAATTGCATTTCGCTCTTCACGTTGCTATGCAGTCCGATTAGAATGAACATTAGCTTGTTTTCTAGCATTTAGAGTTCTTCGACCCAAATTGCTCCACCCGCGTCTTGTAGGCGGCATGGGTCTTGAACTGAATATAAATAGAAACACACAAAATAAAACAATCAACCAAAGATAAATCGAGGAACTTGTTTCTACGGTTAAGATTCGGATGGAGACCTACTATATTAGAACAATAAATTTATAGAACCTATTTCTCAGAAACTATACATAGTAACAACATGCGGTATTTGTATTATATTAAACTTGTAAATTTAAAATGAACTATATTAATAAAAATATTACATGATAATATTTACTTAACTTAACTTTATTTACGTAATTAAAATTAAATAAAACATGAAATACAAGAATATATTTTTGAAGTTATCATACTATTATAGAGGATAAGATATTGTACTATCATACACGATGAATATTTATAATACAATAATTTTTATAAAATTTAATATTTTCAAATTAAATCATGTCTAAACCGTTGGAAAAGCGCCTAATAGACCTAGACATGACCTAATGTAGCCTGGGCAGAATATGAAAATAATCCTCACACCTAACGTAACCTTGACCCCTAATTTTGAAATTTGCGAAAATACTCGCAACTCGTGAACTCGCAAATCGCAGGCTGTACTGAAACAGAGCTAATTTTGAAAGGTTTCTACTGTCGTGCGAATCGGTGGTGTTGTTTCGCTTACGACTGAGTTTTCAATCCGACAACACTGTAAAACCATGACGTGCCAAAGTGTTGATGCGGTGAGATGCCACAACTCGCCATTATACAAGATACGTAACTGAAAGTAAACACTATTATTGTATTGAGTGCATCATATACAAAGATTTGTTTAGTTTAATTGGGAATTCATCTTCTAGTTGTACACATCTAAGCTTGTTGTCTCAAGCTTTTCTCAAAGTAAGATCACTATAAGTAAATCCGTTTTTTCAAGAACTATCCACCTTAGAGCACTTTGTAGCTTGACATAGATTCGCGTTTTCACGAATTCTATCCCACCCCGGATAAAATATTTTAATTTTTTGTTTGAATTTAAATCACGTTTGTGTAATTAGAATTCAATAATATATTATTTTATTTTCGCAAATATTTTTAAAACATAAATATACCCTAAACATTTTTTACCATGCGAATAATAATTAGCTTACTTAGCCTTATTTTAAAATGTGTACAATTTTATGTCATAAACCCTATTAATTTAATCTATACTAATATTATAAAGGAGAAAGATTTGATTTTTGTTTTTATGTTTGTAATGGATAAACTCAAAAACTACTGGACCGATTTTAAAAATTCTGTCACCAATATAAAGCTACATTATCAGCGAGTAACAAAGGCTATATTTTATTTTGAAAATTTAATTTATTCTTCATAAAAGTGTCGATAGTATATTATATAGTCGTTCGAAAAAAAAGTTGTTGAAGGGAAAGTGGGGTTGGCGAAGGGGGCAGGGGGTAGGGGTGAGTAAAGAGGAATGAGATGAAAATAGGAGGAAGGATAAAAAGAGGGAGGGGGCTATACAATGATGGTAGGACTGTATTAAAAAAAAATTGTTTTTATATTGACATGATGGATGATTTGAAGCTTTGTTTCACAGGATTCCTTACAATATTTTTTTACGGGGAAGGTGGCTAGTTTTTAAATAATTTTGTTTTGAGTCTCGGTGAAGGACCAGTCGGATATTTGTGTATATCTTTGACACAGAAAACTTATTCCAATGTAGTTTTTTGAAGTTATACTTCTTTAGGCGCGTTATGAAAAAATGATGAAAGTGAAATTTTAAGATGCGCGCGCATCACTGTAACGCAAAAGTAACAGGTTGAAGCTAAACCGCTCATTAAGTCTCGAAAAAAAAAAGCTACCAACAAAATATAAATAGAACCTCTGTTAGTCGCGCATGTTGGTACGCTCGTCGCCTCTGATCACTGTTTTCATATATATAATATTTATCCACATGTTTATAGTTTCTACATTCACAACACGTGTTTTAGTTTCATACAAGTGCGAATTATATATGTGCTAATAAATTATATTCACTAGTGATTTAAATTGAATATTTTGATTAATATTATTTACTATTCGTAAATATTAGTGAAAAAAATTGTGCTTATAGACTTTTTCAAGTGATCCAATATAATTGAGGTTAACTATCCGTATGTATTATTTATTGATATAAATTAAAATATTAATATTTAACATAATTAATACTAAATATTATTAAATTATTATTTTTAAATATTTATTTTTAACATAATTAATACTAAATATTATTAAATCATTATTGTTAAATATTTATTATTTAGTGATGCCAAAGAAGTATAACTTCTCACGCGCGTACATAAGTACACACGCATTTTTTACATTCTGTAAGATATTAACCAGGCAAATTGTAGCATGATATACTTAGGTTTTGGGTTTCGAGTCCCTGTTAAAGTTTCGTATGGATGTTGTATATATGTTATCTAGGATATTTATAACCATATTAAGCGATTGCAGTGCAGTTTTTTTTTCAATTATTCAGTATTTTATCCAAGAAGGTTTTAACATTAGTTTAATCAAGTGTTTTGGTGTGAGTCCCTGGAACTGCTGACAAGTCTATTATTAATGGATTTTGTGGGTCAGCTTTAAGGTGAAATTACGTTCTTCCACGAAGGGAATAATATAGTTCAGAGTGAACTATAGTATAATATTTATATTTAATATAATATTACCTATTTCACCCACCTCTGCTTCTCATCTGGGCTACATGCCTTAAATAATTGTTGTGGAATAGTGATGAAGAAGATACAAGTTAAAGAGGATGTAACATTATATGCTAGGAGAGAATTTTGGAAACAATGTCAATATTTTCGGCCAGTATGAGAACCCTATTTCATCCATCACTGAAAATGGACCATATGAAAACATTTTAGTCCACGTGACTACCGATGCAGTAGAAAATAAATTATCTACAGCATTTCCTAGAATATTTAGTTTACATTGTAATTCTGATTACTATAAAATATCAAATATTTAATTTTGTGTGTATTTCGAGCTGATATCACGCTGGTCTATAATATATTATTTTGGGGCTTTCATATTTAAGTTCAATCAATAATGTTTTTACTACAATGAGATTATCAACAACTCTCAGACCCACCTCAGTGGCGAAGTTAAATAACGCACTAGCTTCGTGTTGAGCTAGACTGACAAGGACGGGAAGATCGAGTTTCAAATCTCGCTCGACTGAACCGGGGAGAGTTTTTTCCAAAATGGTTTTCCACTCCTTCTCCTCCACGCAAATGTGGGTCCACTTCCTCTAAATTCAACCTTTCCAATTCCTAACCTTTTAGAATAGTTAGTACTTAAGCGTATTGTTCGAACGGGTAGTAAGACGCGCTGCTAAAATTAAAAAACTCTCAACAAGAATGTGTATGCAATTTATTTAAATACTCTTTCCTTGTTCTATTGATTTAAGATTGACTAAGTGAAGGTTATCTGAGAAACAGTGGAGTTTTTCCTGACATTCAAACATATTATGAATAAATAGGTCGTTGTGTGTGTGCTAGCTAACCGTGAAGGTCCGAGGTTAGCGTAAAATAGTTAAATGGCGCTTGTCTAAAAGGAGGGTTGGATCACTTATTCAAATAATGCACTAGCAAAATAGTGGAAGTTTCGAATGTTGTTAACTCTCGTACATCTTTAAACATTTATATCTTGCAGTAAGCCAACAGTTATTACTCCTTCCAAGCTAATTTCAAGAACAAATAAATGATGTATTTTCTTAGTCTGCACTACTACTTATAAGTTAAAATATCATATTCCTAATATTTATGGTTTAATTCAGCCCATTGTTGTGCATTTATTTATATCTATAGGAATTTCATCCATTCAATATTAGATTTTATTTATCAATAGGATTGGACTGAAAGTCCTCAGTGAAGTGGTGGCCTGACATGCGATGACCTAATTTGCCGGTTTGCGGAAAGGTTTAATAAATCTTCCCTGTGGTAGTGGAGTAGGTTTAAAACCGAGATCTAATGGAAGTTGAAAGCATGGCGATGGATTTTGTCTCCTGCAGGGCCTGGATTCACTAACGGGAGCAAATAGTTGCGCCAGCGCAAGTTTGAAATATGTTCCAAATCCCTATTCACTAAAAGGAGCGGGCGCAATTTGAGAGCAAAGTTGCGCCTTTTATTTGCCACCACTCAAGAGTAGGCGCAACTCGAAAATTGCCACTTTTTTTAAGTTAAAATGGCGGCATATTGAGTCATCAAAGTTCATTTCATTTTTTGTTTACTTTAATTCCATAAATTAAATAGGTTTTTTTATATAAAATGTTTCCGATTTTACATGGGTTTTATGAAGAAGACGACCAAATACCGGTACTTCATAGAATTGAAAGAGTTTTTAGAGACAGACAAGATATTTTACATTTTAATGATACATACCTATTACGTTATTTTCGTTTTCCACGGCAAGAAATAATTTACTTGTGTGAGCTACTTGATCCTATCATTGGTGCAAAAACAAATAGAAGCCATTCTATACCAACTGTAACCAAGGTTCTTGCTTTCCTTGCGTTTTTTTGCAAGTGGAAGTTTTCAGCATGTTATCGGTCGAATTGTTGGTGTGAGTCAACCAAGCTGCAGTCGTATTTTGGCAACAGTATTAGAAGGTTTAAAAAGACTCGCACCAACACATATCGTCTATCCACTTGGAGACCCGCAAAAGATAGCTCATCTTAAAACAGGTAAGATTATTATGGTTTGTTAGTTTTAACTTGGTTAGGATTAGGCTATATTATACAATATCGTTAGCAAAACCAGTAATTACAATTTACATAACCTCGCTCGTCATATTTTATTTATTTTTATTACATTAAATATATATATATATATAAACCAAAATTACTTTTCTACAAAGTAAGAGTCGTCATATATATTTTATAATTTATATTATTTGCACATAGGCTAATGCAATATGCTTAGCTAGAGATCACAGAGAAATAGGATTGGACTGAATCAACTTAAACACCGCCCCCTCCAATCCTTTTGGATTATGTAGTTTATCGTTTATAGGGAGTATGCCAACTGGCTTTATTATATTATGCATACAAGAAATAGACTAAGCAGAATTGTCTGCAAAATATTTACAGAATTAACCTAACTTTCTAGAATCTAGGCTTAGGCTAAATAGTTTCGATTTGGTACTAAATTACTATAAATTATTAGTCAATTAATCTATATAAAATTATTTTCCCCTAGTATTTTGATGTACGGGCACAATTTAAAGATAGGTAGTTATTTTTGAATGTCATTGGCTAACCTGCAATTATTTTATTTACTCTAAACATATAATTGTAATAGTGCGCACCAATGTGATTGATTCAAGATTTTAAAATATTAGAAAATTAAAAATATACAAACCTTAATCACAGAAAAACGTTAATGTGTAATTAAAAGGAATGGAAATGACAATATGAGGTGCAATGGAGTAGGCCTATAGATCAAGTTTAATTTTATAAGCTATCCGAATCGAACAAACTCTTTTTTTTCCATGCTGTAAAAATATTAGAACCAAATCATTTATTTTAACATTACCTATTTAAACTTCATCAACCTAGTTATGTAATGACATTTGGAAGTTTAGGTAAATTTGGTTGGGATAGTAAATAATAATAACTATATTAATTACATGCACACACTGCTAGCTCTCAAATCACCTTGACATGGCTGAGTTATATTCTGTAACTTCTTTATATTTTTAGTTTTTATATATCAAAAACCGAGAAATTATATTAAAATTGTTATTGTTCAGTAAGGCTTACTTTGTTGTGTGTATTTTTTTAAAAGTTATTATATGAGGAAATAAAAATCACACTAGTATGAAGCAAGCTATCTACCGCCACACATTTGCACACAGTAGGTTACATGTTTCTTTCATTTAGAGCTATTGCCTATAACTTACTTAGAAAATTATTAAACTTAGATTAGGCCTACTAATGTATTTTCCCCCCTCAAACATAACCTACATTATACTTTATTATTTTCTCTCTACCAGGATTAATATTACAATTGCATCCATAGTTATTAGATGTATTTACTTTTATTGTCGCATCTCCTTCCTCTATTAGAAACTGTTATAGGCCTACACCTAGTAGCCATGAATCGTTTTGATGGAGTGATTTTAAGTAGTCTTCTAATAAATTTATTAAGCGTACTACTTTGCAAGGATAAACCTGTATGCTACCGTTCATTAAACATTTCCTTCTTTGGTAGCGGTAGCGTAGTAGTTTTATCTTGTTTGCTTTAACTCTATTGCAAACAGTTCTCATAATAGTTCTGAGGATTGGGACAATTATGTAAGAAATAAACAGTTCTGAAATATGCATTAGTTTAGGCCTAACTTTAACATCATTTTAATTTTAGGTTTTTATCTTTTCCAAGGTTTTGGTGGACTCGATCGGTTCCCCAATGTAATTGGGGCTATTGATTGCTGCCACGTGGCAATTAAAGCACCAACAGAAGAAGAGTGGACGTATGTGGACCTCCACCATAAACATTCAATCAATTTTCAGGCGATTTGTGACAACAAATTAACGCTTATGAATATTGTTGTTAAGTGGCCTGGAAGTACACATGACAGCTTTATATGGCAACAATGTAATGTAAAGAGGTCACTTGACACTGGTTTGGTACCTAATGGTTGGCTCTTGGGTAAGTATGTTTATTAAAATTTAGAAAAATTCTCACTTGGTCTTGTATTAATATGCAGTACAACATTTATTTGCAGAACCGGTAACATAACATCGGCACATAAAGTAGGATACATTAAAATCTTTAGTATAGGCTTATTCACCTCACTTATTTCAAACAATAGCCTATTTTTACAGTAGCCTACATGTACTGTATGTATATATATATATATATTATTGTTTTATTCAATCATTGGCCTATTCAAACAAACTATGAATAAATATTTATAAAAGAACTGTACTTTGTTAAAAATAATCACATAATTTACCAGAATCAGTACTTTGAGAGCTGGTAGGACCTACATAAAAAAGCTTGAAAAACTTAAAGGTAGAGACTTTATTGCTAACATTATTAAACTGAAAGAAAAAAAAGTTAAACACTCTTTAAGTTACATATCAATTAATCAATCCATAGTAAGACCCCCATAATTTTAATGAAATTGAAACACACTCATTTATATTTATAACTTGTACAAGTGGGAGCATAAATTCCAATCTCTAGTAGTTGTGATTCGAATAGCTACTAGGTATTTATTTAGTTGATGATCTTACACATTCATCAAAGACTTTTCCTCAAACTAAGAGAATTGTTTTGCAGCTTTGCTCTTTTACACTAAATACAGTATATACTAATCCAGCATACTTTGAATCTAAAGATCATGACTTGAGTTTTGAACATGTTTACTGATTTTGGTTTTATACTAATTGTTCTCATTGTCCCATAATGCAAATACTGGTGCATTATCTAAATACTTCATTACTCCATTCACTTCCTATCTCAACAGAATATTAAGTATAATTGTGGAGAATAGTAACAGACTGTAAGATATATAAAAAGGTTAAAACCTGATAACTTTTTTAAATAGGTAACTAAAAAAAGTGTAATTTCTTAGAGGTAAACTAGCATTAAGGAAACATTCTTAGCACAAATGAAACTTTTTGTTTAAAATATGTTTAATGCATGATTTCAGGTGATAGTGGCTATCCTCTTCATCCTCACCTCATGACTCCTATCAGGAATCCCACAACACCTCCTGAAATAGCCTACAATTCCTCTCATTCCAAAACCAGGAATCCCATTGAACGTTGCTTCGGGGTTCTTAAAAGTAGGTTTAGGTGCATCCACAAAAGTGGGGGAGTGTTGGAGTATACTCCTTCAAAATGTAAAGACATAATAGTTGCAGTGTGTGTACTACACAATCTTTGCATAAAGAGGAATATACCACTTCTAGATCCACCACCTCCTATTTTAAACCAAGGTGTCCATTACAATGGAGTAGAAAATGTGTCAGGATTCCAAATTCGTAGGCAGCTCATTGATGAAAGATTTAGTTAAGTGTACACCAAAGAAATTCTTCAATTTAAAAAAGTAATAGCATTGTTTTTAAACATATTTGTTTCTATTCTTTGTGTTACCAATAAGCCTACTTATACAATCCCTGTATTATATTTTAAATAGGGCTGTGCCGATTCCGATACCTGATTCCTCGATACCCATGGTATCGACTAGTATCACAATAATCATTACCATACACTAAAAATCTTGATACCACTCTTCAGAACCCCCCCGACATTTTATATTTAGGCTATTAGTTTCACTCGAATAAAAATTACATTTATATTGTGTGTGTAGTCTGAGACTATTATTTTTAGTATATTTATTTCTTTGACAAATATGTCAATCTAATATATAACCTGACAAATATTTATAATTATATTCTATAACTCTGAATTTAGCCTACTAATTTTATATGCTAATGTGTAAATAAAAAAAATTACTCAAGATCTTTCATTACTTAATAAGTAATAATATTTCTTATTGTAGGCCTACTAATCATTGTAAATGTTATTTTATTCTGGTTGATTCGTGTTATAATTTGTTTAAACAGCCTAATTGACTAATTTCCATATTTTGACAGATGGAAACAAATTAAATATTTTTCTTTTGACTCAGTTTCTATGCTTACAAAATGAGGATTTATTTAATTTCATGTTGAATTGTATCGAATAGGGTATCGAGGAGATGAATTGATAGTATTGAGCAAGGTATCGGAATCGAGAAAAGTAGGTATAGGCTCACTACAAATTTAAAATATTCCATAATTTACCATATAAACTTAAAAATACTTTCTTCATTGTGTAGGATTAGTTAATTGAACTGATATTCAAAAATATTCAATTTCCTAGTGAATATTTTGGAACACCTAAACCTTTATATGTCATTGCAAACATTAATTGAAAGCATCAATGTCAACCACTGTATAAATAATTTTTATTAGCGTCATTAAACTATTTATTTAGTCAAGCGTTATCGAAGGCTTCTAATAATACTTTCTTAAGAATTATTGTATAATTGGCTTTTTCGTAACTTATTAAAGCATATTAAGTATAAATACTATTTCTGCAATAACATTTTTAGATCAATTCACTTTATTATATAAATAATGGATATAGGCAAATTACAGAGTTTGTTGCTATAAATTTAACGTTTCTTTTCAATGTTCTAACTTTGGAACACACCATTTATGTGTGTTAATCTAATCTTGTCTACTTTGATAAATATGATTTGTATTGTTCCCAAATTATTGATGTTTTCGTAGTTAATACTAGTTTTACAATTATCAACCATACTATATTATTATAAATCAAGTAACGTCTAGTAGGTCACATAGATAAATTATTTCTCATCCAGGAAAACAAAAATACTGTAGTAGATATGTATTGCTAAAATGTTATAAATCTTGTCTGTCTCTAAACTCTTTCATATGAACTAGCGGAATTAGTTCATTCTCATCTTAATCAACAAACCCATGCCTTTCTTTTTTTAACAACTTCATGGTAATTATTTCCCTAGAGTTTTATTGCTTAAAGCAAATAATCCATCCTGTATTTAATTTCTCTTGTCAATTATTATACATATTATTTTGTAAAGATAAGAATACCAAAAACTTGGGATAGAACTTCCTAATATTTAAGGATATTAAAGATTTTTTAAAACTGGAAATGCTTTTAAAGCACTAAATACTGTATTTATGTATAAACCCCAACATGATTAATTATTGGTAATATTTAAAAACCAGACCCCAAACCATAAATTTCATATAACAAATGTTGTAATGGGTGAATTCTAACCACTAAGTTGAGTCATGGTTATGCGCATGTACAAGAATTGATTACGTTATAGGAAGTATAAATTAAAAAATATTGTCACACAACAATTTCTAAGCTGTAGTGGTGTAAGGCGATCACTTTAGGCTGATATCTTTTTTAACACCTCATATTGTGACATGATTTCAGAATAGGTTGCATTAAAAAAATTTACATTAATTGCATTCCTAATAAAAAAAACAATTCTTGTGACTGGGAAAGTTTGAAATTTGCTCTAGAAAACCTGGGAAAGTCAGGAAATTTTAAGATACTTTGGCTGGACACCCTGTCTATGCTGTTCTGAAAGTATTAGTTTTCAAAATATAATAGAAGTGAAGGTTCTTGTGGGCGTTAAGAGAGATTTGACCTTCGCAGTATGTCCAGTGACTTGAAAACAATGGGAATTTTAAAATATAATTTGACTGGACTCTCTGCTTCATCATTTCTAAGGTTTCCACACCCCAAAGGACTATTTTAAAGAAACATAATACACAAGAAGTGAATAATTGTTCCATCACATTTATGTATAACTTTACTATTTATTATTATATTAAATGCCGGCTAAGCGTCTATATATTCAAGCAGTTTTATTTTTTAAACTATAAACCTAAGCGGTTTAAATGTATTTTTGTCAAAGTTAATTTGTAATTTGTGCTGGAATCAAAAACCTTGGCAACACAATAAACATACTTCTTTCTATAAGTTAATATGTTAAATTGCCCAAAAAAGAATATTAAAATCTGCAGGTTTTTTTAAAAATATATAGGGCTGTATTAACAACTCTACAACTTCCCCCCCCCCCCCCCCCCCCCCCGAGCAGTATCCAATTCCCCACCTTCCCTCGGAAGAGTATTGCCAAATAATATATTTGTTACAAACTTACTTCCAGTTATCTTACCTCGGCCATAAATATAAATGTTAGATCAATTTCACCTGTCTTCCTTATGTTGTCCAAATTGAATATGTGCTTGATATTTAGTTTGAATTTCACCATAAGAGGTAAGTTAATATTTTATACATTGTTGAATATTTCTTGAAATAAAAATACATTTATGAAAGTACAATTATTTTGTTTTATTTCTAATAACCCTTTTTTATAAAAATAATAAATCAATTTCTGTAGGTACAATCATTTTGTTTTATTTCTAATAACCTTTTTAAGGTAAATACATCATTTATAAAATATCAAATAAGTAAAAATAATACAAGTACAATTCTTCTGTTAGGCATTAAAGTGTGCTCTCATAATATGAAGGCAAGTCGAATTCTTAAACTAAATTGATACAAATAACAAAACACAAACAAAATAACTATTAGGTTAGTACCTACTTGAAGGTGCATTCTAAGTAATATTTATGAAAATGACAGATTAGAAGCTTCTGAACTATAAAAAAGTTTTTTTTTTGTATGTAGCCCTTCTAAAAAGGTTTGTTTTGGGAATTTTATATATATTTTTATTGAATTAAACAACTTTTTTCTAATGAATGAAATTTGAATCTCTGTAATGTGTACCAAAACACTATTAGTCCCTTAGCTTAATTTTCAACATAAAAATTACAATTTTAGTTTCAGCAGGCTGACATTTTTATTAGTCTGGCACACTATTTATAAATAGATATTTAAATAAAACGCATGTTAGAAAGTTGCTCCATATTAGAAAATAAAATTAAACCCCATTATACACTTTTAAAATACTACAAACCTTTAACTATAAAACATTTGGCAAGGGTTTAAAAAAAATAATTTTTGCCAATATATTTGTGAATTTATCTTATTTATTTTACAGCTTCCTTTTTTATTGAAACAAACCACTAAATTAAATGTAAAAATAACATTTCTGTGTTATACAAGCAAAACCTTGTTAATTCAAACTAAAAGGGGCTGAAGTGTGTTAGGATTAACACAAATTTGGATTAAGCAGGAGAAAACAAGATTTTAAATTACATCTCTATGAGTTTTATAAAATCTACATTTTTTAAGTGATGTCTATATAACCCGTACGTGCTGTAGAGTGATGTATATATAACCTGTACGTGCTGTAGTTTTACAACTCCAGTGCTGTGAATGTAATTATTTTAGTTTATGAAATTACATTGAATTTATCATTCCTGTTGTTACAGTTCACTTTGAGGTTTATCAATAAATATATTTGCCTGTTTTTTTCCTTTCCATTTTTCAAAAATTGTTTATAGATTATCTGGAAGTTTGGTTTAGCAGCGTTTTACGGTACTTGTAAAGTTGTGTTAGTGTGCTAGACTAGCATGCTATTACTTGAAAGAAAGGGCAGAGCTTAGGTATTTTAGTGGTGCTCAGGTACACCGAGGGGGTTTATCTTCAAATTGTTATAATCCAAGAAAATAATGGGGCATTAGCCATAAGTCTGGCAATGCTCTACAGTACTTTGATAAAACAAAGTTCTTCATTCTATCATTTTTATTTTATAAATGATATGGATAACATACAATATTTTTAGTATGCATTAAATAAATATTATCATTTCTTTGTTTTAAATTATAAATAATTATACCCCCATGAGCCACGACAGTATTGGTAATAAAACTATTCGAAGGCATAGGGCCTGAAATTTCTTACTCCACCACTGGATAAATATTTTATTTATTTTTACAGTTTAGGCAAAAAATTTAAGGACACCCTTAAAAGCAAGCAACCAATTTCCTGTCTTTATAATTATTTCCTAGTGGCGAATATATTAATGTGATTTGAAACTGCATTAAAAAAGAATATTTTTTTCATGCTAATTATGTATCTATCTTTGTTCAAAAGTTTCCTTAAATTTTCTTTTAATTTACCGGCGAGCAATATAAGTTTTTTAAGGTAAAAAAATAATGGGTTGAGTTAGATCTATCATATTTTTGCACAAGTCTATAAAAATCCTAATAATTTTCTTAGAAATTAGTAAAGGATTTCATAAAGTTTCAAATATTTTTCATAAACAACAAATTTAAACAATTATTCATTATAATTTTGTGTGTGAATCAAATTCCCGCCAATGTTCTCTGTGCCATAGCAAGCAACATTTGTACACTCCTGTTGGTGACACTGGATCCATATTCTCGTTTTATTATCAGCTGTTCTGGTAGAAATTGGCTTGTTGGAGGTTAATTTTAATTTGTGTAAGTGAAAATTGGAAAGAAATCTGTGTCAGAAGAATTAAAGTAGCAAATTATTGGAATGATGGAAGCTGATAAGTCATAGAAAAAAAGGTTATGCCCTAGGAGTTGAACATACTAACAAGAGATAGAACTGTCGTGGACAAACCTAGGGTTATGTCGTCCACGAAAAATATCACCAAGAACAGACAAAACATTTGCAGTTATGTAGAAAGGACCGGAATGCTAGCTTCTCGGATCTTTTGAGAGAACTAAAGACTGAAAATGGTGTTAATATCTCGGTGTGTACTGTAAATAATCACTTGACAGATGCCTTAGGTAAATCTCTGCTTAATGATCTTGCCAAAAAATGAAGACTTCACTGGTGTCAAGAACTTAAAGGCTGGCAAAAATAAGCATGGCAACAAGCTATCTTTTCCGATAGGTGTTGATTTGAACTATTCCCCAGAAAAAAAATTTGAGTTCATTGTACCAAGACTGAGAAATTCCTTCCGACTTTTGTTGCTCCTGCTGTCCAGCAGGGGGAAGAAGCTGTAATGATATGGGGCTTTATCTCGTACAAAGGTCCTGGTGAATGCTGCATTGTCCAGAGAGTAATGAACAGCGAAAAAGACTGTACAACAATGGAAGAGATCATATTGTCATCAGCTCGCAGACTTCTTGAAGATAACTTCATCTATCAACAAGATAACACATCAATCTAAAATCACGAAGGATTGATTTTCTGCCCAAGATGCTGAATTGTTGCCTTGGCCTTCAAGAAGTTCAGACTACAATCAGATAGAGAACCCATGGAGTACAATGACCTTTAGGTTGGCCAAAATGAAACCGAAAAATGGTGCAGAGCTACGGCTTGTGGTGACCACACTCTGGCAGCATGTGACAGTGAAGGAGTATCGCAGATTTGTCGACTACATGCCAGAACATATCAAGATGGGTATTAAGACCAAAGGAGGTGCAATCAACTACTAAAGTATCAATGTATGTTTCTAGCAAAGTCCTCATTTGAAATTATTTTACAAATAGTATTTTCATGGGAAGACTCCAAAATATATAACTTTGGTGAAATTTCCAGATCAAAACTTGAACAAAATAAATGTTTAAATTTAAATAACTACTGTATTTTATAGGATTATACTTAACTAATAAAAAAAATCAATGAACACATGTTGGCTGGTATAAGATAAGACGTAGGAAATAGAAGTTTATTGGCCATGAATGTATAAACAATAGAAATTTAGATTTGACAAAAAAAAGTTGAAGAAATAATTACTTTAAAAAAATGGGATTTAAAAGTTACATAAATAATATTGATTATGATAATGAACAAATAAAGGAAAATGTAATGTTGGTATAAATAAAATAACAATGAAACAATTTAAAAAGTAACAAATGTAAAACGAACATTTAGGAATCACAAAAACTAGATTATGAGTTGTAAACTTATTAAATAAGTAATTTATATTAAACTATCTTTTACCCATGACTTAACCCATATATGTCAGGATTATTAATGGGTTATTTCCAGTGAATCATCTTAACTACCAAAAGCACCATTTCAGACAAGTAGGAAGCCAATGAAATGTTTTATATGTCAATGGGGACAAATATTAACAACTGCCTGTAGTATGATACGCAAACACAAAATAGGTGGTATCCAGATGTGGCGGCAAAGTTTTAAAAGTATAAACCTATTTGTAGCCTATTCTACAAATATAACTTAATAAACCTCCCCCTCTCACCATCTGTCTGACTTGGTTTATTTGGAGTGGTCGCTATAACCGAATGCCTAGTTTCAGTTCTCTACTGGCGAGAGAAATAGTTTTTTATATTTGTTATTAAAATTTAAACATGCCTCATAAAGTTTTGTTTTTCTTTTCAAACTTAACCCCCCTTTCCCTCCATTCTCAGGGTACAATTTAAAATGTTAGGAGACTTATGGTTATTTCAAGTGGTCCCTTTATCTTAATTCCAAATTTCAGTTCTCAACCAAAGAATAAAGTAAAATTGGCCCCATTTTGAAATATCTGATTTTTAGATTTGTAGTTTCCTAAATACCCTCTGATTTACAACTAGGCCAAATTTCAATCTTCTAGCTATTTGAGAAGGGGAAAATTAGTGATGAGTGAGGGCTTTCACTTTTATATATACATATATATATTTTTATAAATATATCAGTATTTCAATTTCTTTATTTCTTGTTTATCATCTTGAATTAATATTCGTTCTAAAATCTCTTTTTTTAGGTTAATAAGTAAAGCAAATATATGACTGTGTCGCTCATAAGGTAGAGGCTGACAATGTAAGACGTGGCTAAATGTTGTAGACTAATGTGTGAAAAAGAGAAACATTAATAGTTTTAAGAATAAAGAGAGCATTGATGATTGATTGGGTGAATGGATTTTGTTGAAGCAAAGCGAGTATTTAAGGAAAGGGAGGTGTGTAGAAAGCTAGTAAGGCTGGATTAAGTACAGAGTTTTTTTTTTAGCTATATGCAGTTTCTTGCCTACTCCGTAAGGTGTGGTTAGATTTAACAACATATATATACATACCTAAATTTCTATTGCTGATACAATCATGACCAATAAACTTCTAATAATGTTTTATAAAATGTTGTATGTAGTTTATATTAAAAAAATCATTTAAGCTATTTTTTTTTAAAGATTATCTGACATACGTCCTAAGATAAAAACCAAAGAATTGAGAGCATTTGTTTGCGCTTCTATTGCTAGTGTTTGTCGCTCCATGAGCTGGCTATTTGATTCAACCGCTAGCACATGGCGTAACATCAATTTAGTTTGCCGCTCCAAAAGCTCATTGTGTTTTTTCGCCAAATCTAGTTGTTCTGGAAATCTATTGTAAATTAAAAAAAACATGAATATAAATTTATATCCAATGAACAAACAAAATAGTCTCATTTAAATACTGTTAACAACACAGGTTCTTGAATAATTACTTCAATACACCATTAATCTTAAATTAACTCTAAAATATCAAATTTAAGTCTTTGATTGTCCTAACTACCTGTTAAGGTTATAAGCATTTATAATAATTACTCTAATGGGGTAGAGAAGAGAACGTAAACATTTTAGAGGTAATCTACCCATATTTGCGTGGAAAGAAAGTGGGAAACCATTTATGGTAAATCACCCTTGGTTGACCCGACTGGAATTTGAACCCTGATCCCCCCCTCATCAGCAGGCCAGTTTAACACTTTTAAGTGTTCTCTCATGTAGCACACTTAATGATTCTAAAAAATTTTAAAATATATATTTAGAACATAGTGGTGTAAAGTAGAAGATTTGCACAGTGATTTGAAAAATTAGAAGCTAGTTAAATATACAGTAGCCCCATAGCTTCTTTGGTGCTAACTGAAAGCTCACAGCTGACGTCTGACAGTCAACATTTAGGTATATACCTAAATTTTGACCGTCAGAAGTGACAGCTGCTAAACACATGTTTTTGCAGATCATATGGTTTGGCGTAGGGATACATAATTTGGTCTGGCAACTTTTCAGAGCTTTTAGCTGTCAGCACCAATAAAGCCATGGGGCTACTGTACATCTTATCCTAGTATTGTACCCTTTGTCTACTCTGTAAGGACTCAGGCCTACATTGCATTAATAGACTTGTTAAGTGTACTATTAACTTAAAAAGTTTGTGAAACACTGGTTTGTAGCTGAATGATAAGATAGGGTCATAGTGTAATCAGTCAAGATAAGACTGTTGCTACCTTCCAGGGTGAATTGAGTGTACAACTAGACCTTTTTGAGGAAGTTATTGAGGTATCATGATAGGGTTAAGGTCTTCATTACCAGTTTATAATTTACTTAGGTCATGGTTGCAAGTGTCCCTAGCATTCTCATCACCATTCACCAAGTTTTTTCTCTGGATTCTCAGAGAATTATCAGAATTATTACCTATAAAATACATACAAGCAATATGTTTTTCACACACATGAGCTATCTCACAATAATTTGAAAGAAACAACTTTCTGGCAAAATAAATAAGTGGCCTGGTTATGGTATAATCTGAATTAAAACATCCAATACAAAATAAATACCTGACAACAGATGCACTAACTGGATTTTGGGAGGGAGATGGAGCATGGAGGTTTTCTTCCGGGATCTGTTGGAGCTCCAGGAACTCTGTTACTGTAAATGGTGCGGAAGTGTCGGGGTCAGGAATCGGCAGTTGAATAGTGTTGGAGTCAGGTAAGGGTATTTGAATAGGTAATTCAATCACATCTATTAAAAAAATAAAGGGAGAGAGAGATCATTAATGATAATACATATATGTTTTAAGTACATAATTGACAGTTAAATAAGTCTACATAAAATATGGATAGTAGTCAATAAAACATACCAAGACCAATATCCACACCACCAGGTATGCCAGACAAGCTAGTTTCAGCAAGGGTTGCAGCCGCCCTTTTTTCGGTAGGGGTCAGCTCTGCTACAGTTGATGGCCCCCCACCTGTCCTGGTCGCTTCTCTTCGTATATCGACAACTAAAACAAGTGATTATAAACAAATAATAATATGCCATCTAATAAAACATTACCAATATTCCAATGTTTCTAAACCTGGGTCAAAACAAAGATTTAAAAATTATATTTAGATTGTTCAAACATCCATTGGCAGTGTTACCTCAGAAGTAAGAATAAACTGCTTTTATAATATAATTTGATTTGAATATGCATGTGTTTCTCAAATACACGCCATATTATGGAAGGTGGAAGTTATAACTTAAAATAAAGCTCATTAATGTAGGACTACTAAAGAAAACTTAAAAACTTTCAAATAATGTTTAGGTTAATAGAATATATCTAATATTTGTTTGAATTTCATTTATATAATATTCAAAAGTTTAAGTCTTTGATATCTAATATAGGCCTAATAATTAAAGTGATTTTGCCATCAACATTTAATAAAATTTAACTCACATCCCATGAGATCGAATTCTCATGAAACCCTAACCTTTCTTTATAATGACCATTTATCTGCTATAGCTTGTCATTATTACATAAGGAAACAAATATATAAATAATTTTTGACCAGTGACGAGTCTTTCAAATGTTCAAGTACGGATAACACTGACTGTAGGATCACCCTAATTCACACCTCGAATGAATATGTTTAGTTGAATCGTGTGATTTGTATGATATTAAATGGGCCCACACATTTTATTAACGCTTTTATGTTTAATTCAAGGGTGGTCTGGCAGAATTCAAGTTCTCAGATAAATAAGAGCGTTCCTTAAATTACATAATAGGCTATATGTAAATAACTGAGGTAAAGTTTTAGTGGTAACTATAGCCTTTAATACTATTTAGGCCTACTTTGGTTATAGAATATTTCATATAGAACCTATAATAAATATTAACTGTTTCATTACAATAGCCTATATGTATATATTATTATTACACACTTAAGAAAATGAAGAATTGAATAAAACCATTTATAAAGTTTCAAAAATTTGTATAGGCTAGCTATCCAATCAAAACCTAACTCACAAAAATTACACATAGGCCCAGTTTCATAGTCAAATTTAGTACGCCTCAAGTGCGGCGCTACACTAAGTACATGACGACACCTACCTGAACCAGAATGGAATGGGCCATTCTCGCATATGAAACTGGCCCATTCCATTCAATTTCAGGTAGGTGTCGTCATGTACTTAGTGTAGCGCCTCACTTGAGGCGTACTAAATTTGACTATGAAACTGGCCCATAGGCTAAATGTTAATATTTATGAAAATATTAATGTGATGTGGTTCTTTTAGGTTTCTGCACATTTCAATCTATTATTATTATTATTATTATTATTATTATTAGCACCGCGTCTTACTACCCGTTCGGGTTATACACACTTACGCTAATGTGTAATGGTAGGGTGATTGTGAGATGAAATGAAGGACCTACAGTTTAACGTGGAATCCGAACCACGGTGGCGGCCTGGCATTCCCCACATTCTCAATCTATTATACATAAGTATCATAAATATTATTTTGTGAGATTTTAAATAGTTTATTTCATTATTATTATATGGAATTTTTATTGATTAGTGCCTGAAAGGTTAGAACAGGTTCTTAGAGGGTTAATTTTTTTTATGGATAGTGTGACAGTTTACTTCATGTCATTTAGTTTGAAGATGTTCTATAACAAACAATTTTCAGATATTGGTTAACATGGATGGAAAATGAATCTATGCCAAATCTGTTTTTTTTTTATATAAAATAAGTTACTGCCAACAAATATCCTGCGACTTAGCTATTTTTTGTTAAAACATTAAAAAATTATATATGGATTATTTGACTCTCTGAACTTGTTTTAAAAATAATCATAAAATATTGATATTTTGATTAATATCAAGAGACAGGTTGTGAATCACTGTAATTACGCCAGTGTCTTTATGAATGCTACATTTATTTATTTAAATTAATTGACATTTGGTTTTTTTTAAAAGTTAAAAAATATCTCTAATATTTATAGTGAGTATTGTCCATTTTATTTAAGGTAGTCATATTTTACGAGCACTTTCTGAAATTACTGAAATTACTGATTTAAAGCACATAGCTTATAATCTAATTTAACTAATGATAATTTTTTCTGCCATTTAAGGAAATGAATCCTCATCACTTTATAATAGGCCTAATATATGCATTATGTTCAATTAAGTATTATAAATTTGTGTTATATTGAAAAGAACACAAAACCCAACAACATGAAGTGTAATTAGTTACGACCGAAATTTAACAACTGACAAAGTTTTACATGTTATTCCATGGTTGAGTGATTTTCACAAATTACGTAGACGTGGACCTATTGGCCACTATCAGACTTGCTCACTGGGTCTAGTAATAAAAAAAACGATAGGCCTAATTCAAAATGTAATGGATTTTTAAAATTACTTTTTCAGTATAGGTGGAACAACCCAAAGACAGCTGGTCCATAGAGGTATCTCCCGGTGGCACTTTCTACTTTTGTTTAGTAATATTGAGTAACCTAACCTTTCCATTTTCATACTACTGTTATTGCACATTTACAAGTGATTAAACAATCATACACACTAGTGACTATACAAAAATTAACGTTTGACACAGTATAGACTCTGTAAACAACAAGGCTTCGCAAATTATTATATTTTTACATCCTTGAAGAACATATATATTTAAAGTCACATTTCACCCGTGATAATTTGAATGCAGTTAAATCAAATATTAAAATATAGATGTTTATACTTTTATAAAGTATGAAAAATTAAATAATATCGAGGCTATGCACTACTTAAATTACATTATCATTTTGTGTTTAGTAAGACTCTAAACTTTGATTTTACAAAAGAAACTATTAAATAACTCTTAAAATATGTCAACAACGAGATTAGCAGGCTGGCCACCTGTAGCTGTACATTGAATAGACTTCTCTCTCTTCAGAACTGAGCAAATGCCAAATAGACATTTTTTACAGATCGTTTGCGTTTCAATAGAAATAATGTTTTAACAATAAAACCTTTTTTTGCCCCTGCTTATTGATTAATAAACAGTCTAATCAAAGTATAACCATTCTAAAAATGCGTTAAATATTTCTTCTGAGAAAATTATTCTATCAATTATTAAATACTATTGAAGATATCAATCTAGTTCAAAGTTAAGTTTGTGTTATTTCTTGACTAGGTACTTCCAACAAAACATACCTATGATCTTTTTTTTAAAAGTTATTAGCAATTAATGGTGCTTTAAGATTCTTGCAAATGAGTTTTAGCTTTCAATACCCTAATCATTTTTATCTACGCATCTTCAATAAATTTATATTAAAAACCAACTACTTACCTTTAGATTTACATCTTCTTTTGTAGTCTTTCCATTTTCTTTTACATTCGCTTGTTGTGCGCTGACGGAAATTGGTTTTGTTGACTTCTTCACAAATTTTTCCCCAGCACCAATCTTTTTTTGTTTTTGTTATGCTGGGATTAAACTTGGAGTTTAATAGACTACTAAATTTTTCGTACCCACTTATCAAGGCTTCTATTTCCACATGAGTAAAATTCGCTCGTCTTCTAACATTATTCATACTTTCCGCCATTTTCAGAAGAATAAAACAAACGAATCTCGAGTTTGGAAGAAATTTATTCGCATTGATTGGTCGAAAGGAGCGCAAATGATGACGTTTGTGAAGACGTCACCCTATTCCTGCCACCAGTTTGCGCCTTGTTTAGTGAATACGAAAAAGGAGCAAATAAATAAGGCGCATCTTGATGAGCATCTTGGGCGCAAAGTTGCGCCATTTCTATAGTTGCGCTGGAGCAGATTTGCTCCCGTTAGTGAATCCAGGCCCTGGAGTCTAGTAAGAGTTTAGTGAGCTGACTATGAAACCGGGCCTTAAAGTCCAGTAAGCTATAATTTTGTTTTTTTAATGTTAATTATATGTATTTTATACCTTCAATTATATAAAATACTTTATTAAACAAACCCGCCTCGGTGGCGTAGTTGGCTAACGCGCTTGTCGTGTTGGGCTCGACTGCTGAGGACGGGGAGATCGAGGTTCGAATCTCGGTCGGGTGAACTGGGGGTGGTTTTTCCTTAATGGTTTTCCACTCTCCTCCACGCAAATGTGGGTTCACTTCCTATAATTCAACCTTCCCAATTCCTAATCAATTAGAGTAATTAGTACTTAAAGCGTATAACCCGAACGGGTAGTATGATGCGGTGCTAAATATTATTATTATTTATTAAACAACTGGGTAATTTTTTATTATTTACACGCCACAAGTGGCTCATAGGAGTAAAAACTTTCACATGATGGAAACCTCGAAAATACGGCTCATTCGACCAACCGTTGTTTGTTTCTAATTAGGAGAGCAAAACAAAACATCTACCCATAGGGTGTTTTAACTGTGTTTCACACTTATTATTTACAGTTAATTCAGCCATGGAACGATATGGACGTTTAAGTGAAGCTGATAAAGGAAGGATTCTGGGTTTAGTCGAGGCAGGGTATACGGACAGTGAAATTTCGCGTGCAATACCGTGTTCGCGAAAAACAGTTTCGTTGTGGAAATCTAGATGGGAAAATGAAAAAAGCCTCAAGTGTCGTCATGGTGGAGGTGCTTTACGTAAAATTACTCGGGAACAAGACGCCGCATTAGTTTCTGTAGCTCAGGCAAGCCCATATTTAACTAGCAGACAGAATGATGCGCGGGTTGAGGTAAATTTATCTAAATACACAATTTTGGAGCGCTTAAGAGAAGGAGGGCTCCAGTCATTTACTGCTGCTTCAAAGCAGATATTAACAGAGCGACAGAAGCTGGCTTGAATGAATTTCGCACAAGAAAATTTAGAACGGTCAATATAATATTGTAGGAGAGCTATTTTTACTGATGAGAAGGTATGGAGTTCATCAAATGATGGTCGTGTGCTAGTTTATCTCCCTTTAAATGCTCGTTTTCAACCACCCTCTGTGCATCAACACCGCTATAATGGTCGCTTCTCTGTCTCGAGCTGGGGGTGGATTCCCCACGCTGGTGTTGGAGTAATGTGGAAAATAGATGGACATTTAAATAAGGAACAATACATATCTTGGATAACGTGATGTTGCCGTCTGTACGGGAAAAAATATCCCGTAGGACCAATTGTTTATCAACATTACCACTCATCTATTCATACTTCTCGATTAGTGCAGCAGTGGTTTGCAGATCATGGGGAGGACATTGATGTTATCCCATGGCCTCCATGTGGCTGTGATATGAACCCAATCGAGAATGTATGGGCAGAAATGAGTAGGATTCTTCGTGAACGTAATCTGGATATCAGGAATTCTAATCAACTGTGGGATGAAGTTGAAGCTGCTTGGGAAGATCTCTCCGACAGCCCGCGGTATGTTGCAAGACTTATTAATTCGATGCCAAGAATATTATAAAGTGTTGTGGAAGCAGAAGTATTTTGGACACGTTATTGATTTGTTAAATACTTGCTAAACTTTAGTTTCTTGTTCAATGGATGTTGGACTATGTGTATTGGCTGGATATAAATCATACTTCATCTCTGGGTTTAACCACCTAAACCACCATCTGTCGTCACTATCTTGGCTTAACCACCTGGATCACCATTTGTCGTCACTATCTTGGCTAAACCACCTGGATCACCCTCTGTCGTCAATATATTGGCTTCACCACCTGGATCACCATATAGTACGTCGTCACTATCTTGGTTTAGCCAACTGGATCACCACCTGTCGTCAATATCTAAGCTTAACCACCTGGATCACCATCTGTTGTCACTATCTTGGCTTAACCACCTGGATCACTGTTTGTCGTCACTATCTTGACTTAACCACCTGTATCAGCATACGTCGTCAGTATCTTGGCTTCACCGCCTGGATCACCATCTGTCGTCACTATCATGGCCAAACCACCTGTATCACTGTATACTGTTGGGGAAGGGAGGACAGCTCTTGGCAAACTAATTAGACCATGGTCTTACTATTATTTTTATGTTATCATTGCTTGTTAACACCTGTTCAGCTTATACATATAATTGACAATTACTCTCATAGGGTTGGGTTGAGTAAGGTAACATATTAGAGGTAAGATACCCCCATTTTCTTGGAAGGAGAGTGGGAAACCATCTAAGAAAAATCACCCCCACTGGACCTGACCGAGATTCGAATACCGACCTAATATTATTTATTTGAGCTATTTAATGTGCACTTTCTATATTACTTTAACTATAATCTAGCTAGGGGAAATGTTTAGTATTTTCTGTTCCTCCTTCCCTTTATAGAAATAGGTTAACATAACTGGAATGGTAATTCTACAATTAAAAAAATGCTCAAATTGCTTGATCCATCACAAAACATAGCATAGATAATTATATTTACTACATTACAAAATGTATTTGCGTAGAAGGGGACGATAGACACAGATGTTATTACAGGGACAGTCATTATTTGCAAGAGTTTCTTAAATTATTGTGTAGTAGTCTGATAGTGGTTGCTAATAATCGTAATTATATTATTCTTAGTTTAACTCATCACGATGAAAAACTAGACAATTTTTGTAACATATTATATATACATAATTTAAATTCTTTATTTATATAATAGAGTTTATGTAAATTTAGTAATGACCACACACGATCACATAATTGACACTAAATTCCTACTAATATATCACATATCATTTATATTCAAAGCTGTTAGTACCATATAATCACAGTGCTATACTTGCTAGTGTAGCACTCAAAGTTAAATAGGTCAGCAGACGAATGTGAAACATGTTGAGACATAGTCTTCTGTCAAACGTATTTATAGATATTTTTAAACTTAGCTTCAATGCGTTTTATTCTTGTACGATTTTAATTAGTATAGTTTTTAATAATCCGGGTTCTACTATCCGTTTGGACTATTACAATTAACTACGGTAGCAAAGTAGGAATGATGAAGGTGGACTGTGAGATGAAATGTAATTACTCACAATCTTGTAAATATTGATTTGTAAAAAACATAATTAGTAAATCTAACCAAGATTTGAACCCTGACGTCTCTATAATTGTTAAATCAAACTAAACGAGCTTTAGGCTTTTAGATATTGTACCCACTTAACCAGTAAAGGGTGTGTGAAAGGCTGAAACAAAGAAGTGCTTATTTTAGAACATTGATATTCTGCTATGAGTTGTTGTGCCGGTTACTCGCTAGCGACCGAGAGTTTAATTCGGCAACACTGGAAACCGAATGACGTATCAAATAACTAAACCAACGGGATTGAAGCGTGCCACTCTACAGTATACGTAAATAAAAGAAAACACTATTATTTTATTAAGTGCACCATGTAGAATGATTTGTTTAGCTATATCATATATATATATATATATTTCATTTTCTTTTAACCAAATTGGTAGAATCATAAATTGTGGAAATTATTTAAATATTAACTTGTTTCAAACAAGCAAACATTAACTAGCTAGTATAGGTATATAGATTGCTCATACAGGACACGATGCATTCAAAGAATTTTTTTTTTCCTTTTGCTTACATACTTGAAAATGGCGCGTTTCTTTCAACAAAATTATTCTCTAGTTCACACGTGAAGGGAGAGAAGCGTCCTTTAGTGTGGTTTTATTCTACTCCAGGGGTAGCCAACATTATTTTCTGCCATACCACTATATACATCTACTTTGTTGCCATTGTGTTTGTAACTATCACCCAAAACCTCAAACCTTACCTGACTCCTGCCCCCTTTCTACATCGTGGACAGTAAAACAATAGCGCTAAATTAAATTATTCAAATCTTAGCGACAAGGGAATTTGGCCGAAATAACCCATTTATTTGTTTTTAAATGATATAGATTTGTTTTTTTTAATCTACGGTGACCTTAAGGGTAGAACTTAAAATGATTTTGCGTACCATTAGTGTTTTGGGTTGGTCATCACTGCCCTACGTGACATACGATACCTGTCTCGCAAAGTGTTAGGCTGGGAGGAGAACTACCTGGCAAATAGGACCCAAAATATCAATCTGTATGAAGAAAATGTATCGAAATATTTTTGTAAATTTTTGAGACACAATATTTATTATATTTGCAATAGTGTTATTGTAACCGATTTTAGGCGTACGCATATTAAAGTGTATCGAATATGTATTTGATTAAATAAAAATATTGAAATATGTAAAACTAAGATTTTGGATTTAATTACTTGGAGAATCTTTATTTTAATTCACATTGTATGTCTAGACTTAAAATAATAGAAACAGTTGGAATAAAATATATATATGTCCTTCAATATGTTTACATTATTTCCACCAAAATAACTATTTTAAGAATAAACGAAAATTAATATTTTAAGTTACTACTAATTCTGCATAGCTACGTGTAATCTAATCTACTTGCTTTAGTTCAGTCATTATTATCACTCAATTTAAAATACTCATAAACGACAAAAATACAATCTACAAGAGAATTAAACGTTTTTGGTATGAAATTGTTTTTAAACTATAATGATATAACAATAACAATTATGATAGAATTAAAAATAATAAATACACGTAAGTTACACTCAAAGCTACCACTATTTTTTTTGGTTCCATACCAAGAATAAAACCCTTATAAAAAAAACTCACGTTATATGTCACTTTCAGTCGTACACAGATATCAATATATGAAATGCTAGACATATAAAGTCAAAGCTTGGGTTGGAGATAAATGTTAGTAGCCTGCTGCCATTAAATGTGTTGGCAACAATATAGCAAAAATACGAATAACGGAGTTTTCATGTTAAAAATGTATTTGAGGTATTTAACGTGCATTTTCTGAACCGACTAATAAAATCAGCACACGACTTTGATACTATCTTAAAATTTAGTAATCCATCAAACTCATCACTTTGAAAGGGGAAACACCCATTCCAATAAAAATAAAAATTCCACTATGTCAGGAATCAAACCAGGGAACCTTAGTCCAATATACACATGCTATTGTTTGAGCTAAACTGTCCCACAATCTTACCGTTTAATAATTCTCTAAATCGTTTTCTTGTAAAATTATTGGTTTCGAGAGAAATAATAATAATAATAATTATTATTATAAAGGTAACCGATAATTATTTGTGGCGTATGAAATTTTAAACGTATAACAAAATACATTATTTATTTATTCTTGAAATTAATTTGGAAGGATTGGCTGGAACTGTTGGCTTACTGCAAGACGTAAATGTTTAGAAGATGAATGAATGTTAACTGCATTAGAAACTGTCAGTATTTTGCTAGTGCATTACTTGATGAAGTGAATAATGTGTTCCAACCCTCCTTTTAGACAAGTGCCATTTAACTATTATACACTGTATGTGGACATTCACGGCCAGCTAGCACAGACAGAACGAACTATAATATGTTTGAATGCCAGGAAAACTTCACTGTTTCTCAAAATAATCTTCATATAGTCAATTTTAAGGGACAAGGAAAAAGTATTTAAAAGAATTGCATACACATTCTTTTTAAGAGTTGGTGTTTTTTTTGTTTGTTTTTTTAGCACTGCGTCTTACTACCCGTTCTGGTAATACGCCTATTTACTAATTACACTAATGAATAAGGGATTGGTAAGGGTGAATTTAGAGGAAGTTAACCAGCATTTGCGTTTGGGGATAGTGGAAAACCATTATGGGGAAACCACCCTCCGTTCACCCGAGTGAGATTCGAACCTCGGTCTCCCCGTGCTCGTCAGTCTAGCTAAACACGAAACTAGCGACTTAGCTAACTAGACCACCGAAATGGATCTGAGAGTTGTTGGTAATCTCATTGTAGTAGAAACGTTATTGATTGAACATAAAAAAGCATGCCCCAAAATAATATTCTATAGATACGTGTAATATCTGCTCTAAACACACACAAAATTATATATTTGATTTCTTATAGTAAACAGAATAACATATTAGAATAGATATTCTAGGAAATACCGTAAATACTGTATATTCTATTCACGCGGACACATATTTTCTCATATGATCCATTTTCCTTAATGAAACAGGGTTCTAATCCTGGCCGGAAATATTCAGGGACCTTTTACTAAATTGTTTCCCAACTTCCATCCAAGCAAATGTGATTGCATCCTCTTTAATTTGCATCTTTTACATCACTATCCCACAAAAATGATTTTAGGCGTGTAGACCGGATGAGTAGTTGAGGTGGTTGAATTAGGTGATATTATGTTACATATAAATATTTTCCTATAGTCACTCTGAACTATATTATCCCCTGAAGGATGAAATTTCACCTTCCAGCTGACCCACAAAATCCATTATCGTTAGGCCTTTCAGCATTTCCAGGGACTCATAGCAAAACACTTGATCAAACTAATGTTAAAACCTAAATACTAGATAGTTGAAAAAACTGCACTGCCATTTATTATATTGTTATAAATATCCTAGATAATATATATACAGCATCCATCTGAAACTAAAACAGAGACTCGAACCCCAAAACTCAGGTATATCATGTTAAAATTTGCCTGGTTTATATCCTACAGATTATAATAATCTACATCGGAATTGGTTTGCTATTCCAAAGATATACACAAATATCCGGCTGGTCCTTCACCGAGACGCACAACACAAAATCTGATTATATTATGTTAAAACATGCCTGAAGAAATATTCTACAAAAAAAAAAATTGCATTAGATTAATTGTTTCCATAAATATATACAAATGTCCGGTTGACACTTCACCGGGACTCACACTAAAACACTCAATTATTCTACTAAAAAATGCCTGAATAAATACTCTACAGAATAATAAAAATTACACCAAAGTAATGATGTGGTTCAATAAATGTATACAAACAATCGGCTGGCCCTTTACCGGGATTCGTCGGTGACCTGGCAGTTTAGGGGTATAGTGTCGGACTTCTGTGCTGGGGGTCCGGGGTTCAATCCTCGATCGCGGTACAGATTTATCTGATTGCCAAACCCTTCCTTCACCTCTGGCAAGACGTGTATTAATCTCAATTTGTGAATGTAGGGAATGCAAGGCCTCCACCGTGGTTCGGATTCCACGTTAAACTGTAGGTCCTCCATTTCATCTCACAATCACCCTACCATTACACATTAGCGTAAGTGCGTATAACCCGAATGGGTAGTAAGACGCGGTGTTAATAATAATAATAATAATAATAATAATAATAATAATAATAATAATAATTCACCGAGACTCGCACCGAAACATCTGATTATACACACATAATGCTAAAACCTGACTGAATATTGGTCCGGTATAAAAGTAAAAACAGCACCACAATCGGTTAAGTGGTTCCAGAGATTCTAAGTTAAAGATATAAATAAATCCGGCCGATTCTTTCACGGAAACTCAAATCCTCCCTTAGCAGACTTCCGATTAAATATACATAAATGCACCGCAATGTGTTATGCAGGTCCATGTATCTTTGCTAACAGCCATACATTCTTAAAAACAGTACAGAGCTACAATATTTTCTTACTTAAAGATATTTACATTCCACACCTTAAAAATGCATAGATATCATGTAAAGTATTTCTAAGCCCATAAACCAAATACAATACTTCTCCTTGCTTTTCAATTATTTAAACCTCCTTTCTCTTATATTATATTAATACTTGCCTGGCTTGACCAGTTTTATTATTTAAATCTCCAGAATTGTTTTAATAAGAAAACTTATTTGACAGAAGAAAAAAAAAATTAAACATGAAATTTATAAGAAAATGTTCATCAATGTAAATCTTATTAAACTACAATTTATCTCAATCAAAGTATTGATCAAAACTGTTTACCAATAGTTATATTGTGGCCGTTATGGTAACATTAAATAAAGTATGGAATCGAACTATGGTCCCACAAAGTTATAGACAGTCATAATAACGTTGAAGAAACAAATAAATTCACTTTAATAACTAAAATATAACCAATGGAAACTATTTTATCAAATCTCTTTTTTTTGCCTACCTGGAAATAATATTAAATATTTTAAATCAGGATCAGGACCCTTATATTATATAAATTTTAACTCGGCGTCTTAGCAAAAAAAGTAAAAATCTTTTAGATTTAATTCGTTATTTGCACTACATGTGTGAAATATAAAAATTAATCATTAATAAATTCACAATTATCTAATCACAGTAATTAAGATTCTGAAAAGGGGGAGGGAGACCTGATATTTATTACCATGTAAAACCAATAAATATGGGTAGCAGTGTTGCCAAATAAATGTGTGGTGGGATTAAATCTTTAACAGCTAAGAAAAAAAAAGCCAGACCATTTTTTAATGAGACCAAACATAATTAATTAACTAAATATGTAACGAATAATTTGTTTTATTAAGAAGGAAACAAAAAAGTAAAATTAATTTAGTAGATCAAACCATTTGGATATTGCAAAAAGACATAACCCCTCCCCCAACACTCCTTCCCTACACGTAAGAAATAATTTAAGGACTTAAGGCTTTCTCTAAATCCGGCCTTGGACGTAGCTAGGCAAATTATCCTGCAGTCAAGTGAGGAGGTATACCATACCTCGTGGGCTGAGTGAATAACCTTACAATCTCGACGGAGTGTACATAAAAACCAAATAACAAAACCATCATGCAAAGGCGTGAACGGGAATTAGCAAGTACATGTGGACAACCAACACAAGTCCTATTTAAACTAAGGCAGGTTGGTGACCAAATGGTCTCACATCAAACTTATCTCTTATTATAAACATTAATACCATCACATTAATCTTATCACTTCTCAACCTTTTCCATTCGCTTCCATTCTGACAAGAAGCACCTTCGGGCAATGGGGAGTAGCTATTGGAGTAGGAAGTGAATTTAGTTCGACAATTGATGTCAGGAACAAGATTTAAACTCAAACCAAGTGTTAGGTATTAGGACTAGTCTATATATAAGATATGATGAAATCCAGTAAAAATAATGAATAAATAAGCTTCACACAGACAGAGTATAGTCACTATTAAACACGTCCCAAGAACTGATGACATAATATATGGCTAAACTGGGTGATCGTGTGAGTGAATAAAAAAAATAGAACATGTTTATTGTAATGAGAAGTGGTCAGACTGGAACGCACGAGCGAGCGACCCAAGCGACGCGTTTGAAAGATATAAATGGTTATACTTTTCAAGCGCGCGCGCTCGAACCGGTACAGACAGGTTTACTTAGTCCCTAGGCATTGGTTGAGTGCTAGGAAAATTTCTCAAATTGACATGATATTTGATTTATTTTTTAATTAGTGATAGGTTTAGCACACTTGCTACTAACGGCCTAATTTAATTGGTAAGACCATAAACTATTAAATGGATGTATATGTAAAACTGATATGTTAAAATAATTCAATATTATAATCAAAGTAGGCCTTTACACATAAGAATCACCATTAGCGCAGAGAGAGGATGGGAAAACCACAACAATAAATCACTTGTCAAACACCATCTTCAGTTCACTGAGCCAAGATTCGAACCTTTACCTCATCTATAGGTGTCTGCTAATCACGTGCTCAATCGCTCTCTCACACGCTTGTCATTCTGGCTGAACCCTTAGAAAAATAGTGAAACTACGTAGTCATGTCCGGATTAAAAACAACCATGAGTGATCAGCTGACAACGACGCTGTAAGATGTCATCTTAAATCTGTATCCACTTATGAGAGAAGAGCAGAGGTCAACAAGTCTATAAAATGTAAGGACAGCTAGTTACATTAACTATCTTCAGTCAAAGTCATAGATGTGGAGGATGACCTACATACCACTATAGATAGATTGGCTGATCAATTAGAGGACCTAAGGGTAGAAAATGAGAACTTTAGGATAGTGCAGGCTAATACTAGCAACATAGAGGTACTTATTAATATATCAGGAATTTTTCACTGATTCAAAACATCCCATTGTTTCATCTTAGATCAGATGATAGTATTGCTGATTTATTTCTAAACTATAACAAACATCAGCTAATCAGGTTGGCCCAACGGTGAACATCAAACAGTAACGAAACTACTTTTGGGAGGAGAAGCGCTAGATTTTATAATTTTTGATACTAGTTTCATAGAAGAGTTCACTTTTGAAGATTTTAAGAAAGAATCAGGATGTATTTTCAAGAGGAAGCATACAAGTCGATTCTTAGAGTAACATGTCTAAAAATCCTACTAAAACAAGTAGAAAGCTTAGAGGAGCTTTCTGAAAGATTCTGGAAGATTTTTACTAACACCTATGAATTAGTAGAAAAGGTCGTCAGTAAATAAGTAATAAAGCATGAAGCAGACTAGTGAGCTCTAGTTTTCTACCTTAACAGATTTTTTTTAAAGATTTAGGAAGATTTATCTATAGTAGATATACATGCTTAATGAAAATGACGTCATATGAGTTAAAAAAAAGATAAACTCGAGTTGTATATATGTTGAGTTTGAACCTGGGACCAGCAAATCTGAACAAAGCCATGAAGAACCCCATATACAACTATCAGGGGAGAAACAAAATTGTATGAAGTTGAGCCAGAGAAAAATTTCACGAAAGACGTGGCTACTAAAAAAAAGTAGATCATTTATCTAGTAAGCAGGTAAGAATGGATCATCCAGTTTTTAGAAAAAATCGAGAGATGTTTAGGGGTCGTAAAAATTTACCAGTAAAACAATTGTTCAGTATCGAATTTACACGGGGAATTCAACACTCATATAACAATAGTGCATATCGTATACAAAACCACCAAGATAAGTTAGTATAAAAAATGTTTACGTAATAGATGACTTCAGGATTTATAATTTTAAGAGATTCAAAAGACAAAATATCGATATCCTCAATAGTAATTGTCAGAAGAAAATCAACTAATGGGTAGCAAAAGTATAAAATTTGTATGGGTTATAGAGCTCCAGGCGCGGATACAGGGGGGAGGGGGGTCAAAGGGTCAGCTGACCCCCCTGTGGTATTAAGAAAATTAATTTTAAAAATGTATATTTAGAAAGAAAATACCAAAAAATTAAATCATACAAGTTTTTATCTTTCCTAGGGATGTGCGAATGTTCTTTTAGTCTCAGGTGAAGCAAAGATTGAAGCATGCCAAGAAAGGTTGAAGCTGAAACCAATTACAGTTTTTTTTATCAAATAACACTATCATTAATTTTTAAATTATCTACTAATACTTCTAAATAAAGAAAAAGTTTAGTAGGGAAAAAACACACTATATTATATTATTTTTATGCTGACATATCTGAGTTTATTCCTGCTTGCGTTATAGGTAGATATAATTCAATATCAAGTTAGTGTTAAAATACTTTTTATTGGTGTTATGTGATTATTATAATTTATTTAAATGGGTAGTAATTAGTGATTTTCAATTATTTTCGTTATTTATAGAGGATTATTATAACTTCAAAACTTATCAAGATGCTAAGGTTATAGTGGTTGTCGAAGTGACGAAGTCGAATCGAAGGTGACTTAGGTTTTAACTTTGACTTTGACATTTCGAAGATTTGCACACCCCTACTGAATTCCTAGTGCAGGCTGTTCACCTCATACACCTGTCTTCAACACAAGTAATGGACCGAGTTAAAGAGGGGTGGAGTGTGCTATTTTTAGGAAGACTTACCCCCTTCCAGTGAATAGTACGCTAATCTGTTTCAAAACAGTCAAAGGTAGCTGGAAATATTTACTTTTAGTATACCGGAGCGATTCGTTCGAGTGGCCTTAGACGTGGAACATTTTACGTGTGTGTTTCGTTTTGTTAATGTTTATGTGCAATAAAGTGTAATTTATAAATATTTCAGTCTCTTTGTGATTATAATGACCTATGATGGTTTTATTTACTCGTAGTAAACTGTGAGTGTGATATTTGTGTTTTGGTTTTTATGGTTATTGTGCTACTGCCTATTGTCATTGTGATTCTGTGACTTTGATACTTCCTCCTGCTATTCAATTTTGTGATAAATTATTATCTTTGCTAGTTATGTGATTTGAATGCAAGTATTGATATTATAATAATAAGAAAATACAAAGAATTCATACAAATATTAAAGTTATTATTAAAATAAAATAATCAACAAAAATATATTCATTTCTATAACCATATCACTCACAAATATTATTAAATTTGTTATATCCTGATTAAATATTACTTTATTTGGAAAGATTTTCACCTGGACTTTTTTTAAATTGAATGTATTTAGAATCTATTTGGCGTTGTCACCTGGGCTATTTTTTAAAATTATATGCATGAATAATCTATTTGAAGTGCTTCCCTCCGAGCAAATTTTTAAAACTGGATGTTTCTATAAACTATTTGGAGGGGTCCTCACCTCAGTCACCTCAATCACTTGGCATATTTTTGAAAATTGAATGTCTTAAGAAGTTATTTGCAGTTTTATTAAAATCTTTTAGCTTCATATTCGAGTATGTGAACTACATCTTGAAGGGGGCTAATTTATTACAAGAGGGGCAGTCACCCCTCTCTACACCCAACTTATCGTTTTACCTGTTCCTAATTTGAGGTGGTCCTTTCCCACTTTTTTGTAATCATACTCTTTTAAAATATATTTAGAGTAGTCCCCCTCTAAATTATTTTGAAATTTGGATGTTCCTAGAACCTATTTTGAGTAGCATCCTTCAGAAATTATTTAAAAGTTTGGATACCTCCAGTAGATATTTTTAATAGTTCTCAAACAGTTTACTTTTTTAAATTTAGATATCCTGAAAGCTATTTGAAGGGGTTTCCCTCCAAAAATATTTTAAAATTTAGGCGCTTCCAAAAGCTATTTAGACTGCTCCTGGCTTGAATTTTTTTCGCAAATTAGATGCCTCTAGAAACAATTTTAAGTGGTCTTCTCTGGATAATTTTTTTATAATTGAATGTATATAGAATTTATTTTTAGGTTAATGCAAAATCTTTCAATTTCATATTCGATAATATCAGAGGATTAAAAATATATCTAGGGGGATGGTATTTATTCCAGCTGGGATCATTTTCAGGGGAACGATACCCCTCTTGCCCCAGCCACCTTCGGTTATACTACCACAGATTGCATTACTACACAAATTTCTTAGACGAGTCCATGCAAAAAAAAAATGCTGACCATCTCCTGTTGAGAGACTTTATCACGATTCACCATAGACAGGACCTCTCTCTCCCCACTAAAAATAAGGGTACATCCATGGTATTACTCTACATTCTCAACGTACATTTTTTAAAGGTCTGGATCAAAAGGCCATTATCTTACGTGTGATGTGTGCTCAACTACAAGTAGAGATTAGGCAAGATAAGCAATAGTATGCATAGGCCTATACATTTAAAAAAGGTGATTCACCCAGTGACGGTGGAACCTTATTTGTGTAGGGTGGTATACAATTTTTTTATAAAAAGAACTTTCCCCCAAGTAAAAGGAGATCCGGGGACTTAACACCATATATTATATGAAAATTTAATAACCTTAGAATCCATTTTGAAAGGTCCTTGTCCAGTATTATTTGGAAAATTATACTCCTTTCCAAGATATTTGGAGTGATCCTCCGCTAGAAAAGTTTTGAGATTTGGATACCCCTAAAAGCTAATTATAGTTTTCCTTACCTATAATATTTTTAATTTAATTTTTCCAAAATATATTTAAAGTGGTTTTCCCCGTGGCAAATGTTTAAATATGTATGCCCAAAAAATTATTTATAGTGGTCGTCGCCTTTAAATTCTCAAAATGATGGTAAAATTCAAGAGCATTTCCCGGGATTTTTCCCAATTTTACTTGTGAGTTGCCACCCTGAAAAAATTACTTGTGGTGTATCCCTCACAATTAAATACAAATAACACTCATATCACCTCCTGACAAAATATTACTTTAGCTCTTATACCTCACAATTCATTACAAGTATCACTGTTAATTCACGTTCTAACCAAATATTACTCTCGGTACATCCCTCACAATTAAACACAAGTAACACTGTTATATAACGTCCTAACAAAATATTACTTTAAGTACATCCCTCACAATTAATAACAAGTAACACTATTACATCACGTCCTAACAAAATTTTACTCTCGATATATCCCTCGCAATTAATTACAAGTAACACTGTTAAATCACTTATTGACAAAATAATACTTGATATAGGCTAATATATCTGTTGCCAGCAGCAGTGTGTGGTTTTAATCTCAAACAAGTTCAAGATACCTATTTAGAGCCAAATCGTCAAAGCCATTTTTTTTTCAAGTTTTTGAAAAAGCAATCATTTGTAAGCTACCCACAAATGACAATTTATTTTAAAAAAAAACTAGTAAACTTATACAATGTTATTTGTCATGTCAGACATTCCCAAGATACTAATTTGGAACCGAATCATCAAACCTCTTTTTAAAATATTTCAATTTTTTTAAAAATCACTCATCACTCTTCAACAAATTTTTGACCAAAAACCAAATAGCCTATATATGTTGTTATCTGTGAGATCAATTACTCCCTAGGTATGCATTTTAATCAGAATCTTTAGATCCTGTTTTGAAAAAAAAATTGCATTAAAAAATCTCTCATTTATAAACTATCCTTAATTTGAAGGCTATGGTCAAAATAAAATAAACGTGTTGGGATATTGTCCTATAACTTATAAATATCAATTTTGAAAAATTCAATCAAACCGTATCTGATCCGTGGCCAGGGACAGGTTGACAGACAGACATGGGGACAGACAAAATTGTGAAAACTAGTTTTTTGAGTTCGAGTTTATAAAAAAGTAAAAATTCATCAATATCTCGAAATCGATTTTTTTTTCAGGATTACAATGAGTAAGTAAAAGGGTGGTTAACCTGGTATGTGTTCGGACACTACTCTGCAACAAGAAAACTGCTCACCGAGTACTGTCTGTCAATTCATATGTAGCTAACATTGTATCACCACTCTCTAACACCAACACTTTCTTAGTGAGGAAGTAGACCCAATACTTCCTAGTTTATAAGCAAAACATTTTAATATGGTTCAATCCTCGGTCCCGGCAAAGATTTATCTGATTACCAAACCCTTCCTTCACCTCTGACAAGACATCTTGTGAATGTGAGGAATGCCAGGTCTCCACCGTGGTTCGGATTCCACGTTAAACTGTAGGTCCTTCATTTCATCTCACAATCACCCTACTATTACACATTAGCGTAAGTGCGTATAACCCGAACGGGTAGTAAGACGCGGTGCTAATAATAATAATAATAATAATAATAATAATAATAATAATAATAATACTATCTTGCATAGTTTTAGATTTAAAAAAGTTGGTTAATTTTTTACTTTATTTTCTTTGTTGGCCTATATTTGTACTACTATAAAAAAATGGAATGACTACCAACCCACTAACTGCAAAATTAATTTGAATAAAAAATTTATAACAATGAAAAATTAAAATTTTGAACGCAAAAACAAGGTTTCTAGACAAAAACCTCTATTCTTTATTATTAAAATTCCATCCCACCTTCGTGGTAGAATGGTCTATGATGTCACGCTCAACATAGACTTGACTGCCAATATTGGAGATATTGGGGTTTGAGTCCTGGTTGGGTTTACTCAAAGTGGTTTTTTCTAAATGGTTTCTCACTTATCTTCAACGCAAATGTGGGTACATTTCCTCTAAATTATGTTTACTCAACCTTACAACACTAATGTAATTATCTCATGTGAGTACAGCCAAAACGGGCTAAGTTAATAATCAATAACTATCATTAGTCATTACTAACATAGCAAATGATGTCTTACCTTTGCGATGCCAATCTCTTGTTTTTTGTATTTTTCTCAGCTCATTGTGGAGATATCCAGCACTTCCATAATTAATTTAAATTGTGAGTAGCCTGTTCCAATTGAAACACTGCCCCAATCAACAGCGTCATTGAATTATTGTCGTTATGTTGATGATATCCTGGTAATTTATGAACATCTTCCTAATTCTTCTTTAACTGAAATAATTCAAATTATAAATGAGATTCATCCCAACCTTAAGTTCACTGTTGAACATGAAGATAATGACAGTATTAATTATCTTGACATTTCTATTTCCAGAAACAAGAATAACCTCTTTGAGTACAAAATTTATAGAAAACCCACACAGACTGATGTAATTATTCCCAATGATTCTAATCACCCCTCCACTCATAAAAGAGCTGCTTTCAACAGTCTTATATACAGATTACATCACATATTTTAAAGAAAATTAATTACAAAACTAGAACTTAATATCATCAAACAGCTTACCATCACTAATGGATACTCTCATTCTTTTGTTTACCAAATCCTTCAGAAACAAAAAGCTCAGTTAAAACGCACAACTACTTTAGTTCATTCCAGTGCCACGCCAAATAGTAAGACCAAATGGATTAAATTCAACTACACTGGAAAAGAAATCCATAATATCACCAACATCTTTAAAAAACACAAACTAAACATATATTTTAGTACTAATAACAATATCACAAAAAATTATTAATAATTCCAATTTGAATTAAATCAGTCAGTATCAAAAAAGTAGTGTTTACTAACTCACCTGTGAATGCAATCGTGTTTACGTAGGCAAAAGTGGTCGTCGAATTTCAACCCGGTTTTCCGAGCAAATAAGTGACTTCAAATATGACAGAAACAAATCCAAATTCTCCGAACATCTTAAAATTTCTGGTCATTAACCCACCACAATGGTAAAATGCATGAAACTAATTCACAGCTCGTCCAACCATGAACACCGCAGAAAGCATTTTCATCCAAACCGCAATACTCATTAACAAAAATGTCCTTAACGAACAATTACATTTTGAAAACCAAACCCTCATCAACACTTTAAGGAAACTTCTACAACATACCAGATTAAAATAACCTATGTTCCTGCTCTTCCTTCCAATAGTTAATGACCTGTTCGGGCCAGTGTCAAGAAGATTTGGACCTTCCGTTTTTTCCCATTTCTCATTACTCTTTCTATATTTCCTTTTCTACTCTTAATTATTTCACCACATCTATCTAATAACAACTTAAACTTTTACATTATATCGTTTCACACCTCCTTGCTGTTTTTCGCCATCCATGACTTTTCGTATGTTCTAGACTACTATAACCTTAGTTTTCATTTACACAACCGTTCTCATTCTTAATCAGTTTTGTTTCTGGTATTCACTGGAACAACTCACACAGGCATAGTCAAATAGTAAATATGACATTTCATTTTTAAATTGGTTAATTACATAGTCATCACCTAACATTTTTTCACTTTTTTTTTCTTTCTTGGCTAACACCTAGTTACTTGCACCATAACCTATTGCATACGTTTCTTTGATTTAGTCCTGATGATGGCGCCGTAGAGGTGCCGAAACATATAGAATTCTAAGGCCGTCCTACGATGCCTATAAAGGAGCAAGGGAATTCAGATAAGAGAATAGAATTTAATTAACTGTCATATACTTCAACATTTTGTCAACTTTCATGAAATTTTTTAATTTTTAATTTTTTCCTAATAATTCTTTTCAATTATATTACAAACATTATTCCTCTATTTAATCAATATTAATTTATCCATATAGTTTAATTATGTTTAATTGTGTTTAATTATTTGGGTTTCTTGTTATATTTTTACTTGTTAACAATGTTGTGACCTTGACTCACATTTTTAATGTGTTATTTTAATTGTGTTTCACATCTTAAATCTTATGTGTATTAATCAACGAACTGTCCATTTAATTAATTTATATAGACATATCAGAGTAAAAGTTAGTAATTTCACCAAAATTATTTCTCATTATACGTTATTACACTAAATATTTCATATATAATTCTATAAAGATAGTTTAATATTACTTCCTTATTACAATTTCATCATGTATTTCAAAAATCAATTTAGTTTATTAGACAAGACAAATTGCTTAACCGCGCAATCGACGGGGATTCTAGATGATAGATAGTAGGGGGGTTTGTGCTATTCTGCAACACAGCCATTAATCCTGTTTTTTATGGATTCTGAGATGACAGGATGACATGTGGGAGGAGGATGTGGAGGGTTGGAGCCCTCGATGTGATCCTGAGATGCCAGGGGGAGGTGGGGTGATGTCAGAGAGACAGGTGTATTTGTGCTATTCAGGAACACACCCCATTAATCACCATTTTAATGGATTCTGAGATGACATGAGGATGGGGGGTGGTAGGAAGGGTTGTAGCACATGATGGTGGCCGAGGGATGGAGCACCTGGGTGCGGGATAGAGTGGAGACAATATTTTTTTGGTTGAGAATACTGCAACACAGGCATTAATCCTGTTTTTTATGGATTCTGAGATGACAGGCTAGACATGTGGGGGAAGGGTTGGAGCCCTCGATTGCGCGACACGGGTGAGGGAGTGAAGGGTGAGGGGGTTGGGGAGAGGGATAGAGGAGCACCTGGGTGGAGTGGGAGACAAAAAATATTTTTTTGGTGCGGGGTTCTGTGACTCATTAGCATAATTGTTGATGTGTGTGGATGGAGGACTTGGGGGAGGGGGAGGGGGAGCGCAGAGGACACGACTGGGATGCGCGGAGGGCTAGGGATGGCTGAGAGGGGGAGCGGGGAGACTAGCATACGGGGAACAGGGTTTTCTCTCCCTCTCTCTCCGCAAATGCGGGTCATCTCACGACCTCGAAGTATCCAGCAAATGTGGGTTCAGGTCGTCTCACGGTCTCGATGTGTAGGTGTAGGTGTATGTGTATTCTATTCTCGAAATGGTAGTAAAACGTATCATGGATTGGGATCCTGGGTAGTATGCTACCTTAGTACAGCAAAGTTAAGACCCTCTACATAAAACTTCAATAAACGTGTGGATACAAATACCGCGGAGGTTTTTAGTTTCAAAAAACATAATACCACTCTTGAGTAGACCCGACCTAGATTCGAACCCCAGTCACCTGACAATACACTCTATTGCGAGAGTGACGCCTTGGAGCATGCGACCACCGGAGGGGATCTGAGTGGTCAGTCCAGGTTGAATCCCTAGATCACAGGAAACAACCTAACGGAACAGGCAACTGATCTAGAAGTCCCGGGTTCAATCCCTAGATCATAGGAAATAACCTAATGGAACAGGCTATTGATCTAGATGTCCCGGGTTCAATCCCCAGATCACAGGAACAGGCTACAGATCCATAGGTCCCAGGTTCAATCCTCATATCTATAATGTAGATCATAGGATAACAGTTAGAAGTCTGGACCAGATTGAAAACAATCACTATAGCAGTATGAAGTCTGGAGCAGATTGAAGACAAGCACTCTAACAGTATGAAGTCTTGACCAGATTGAAGACAGGCACTCTAACAGTATGAAGTCTTGACCAGATTGAAGACAAGCACTCTAATAGTATGAAGTAGAATCAGATTGAAGATAAGCACTCTAACAGTATGAAGTAGAATCAGATTGGATACAAGCACTCTTACAATATGAAGTAGGATCAGATTTGAGACAAGCACTCTATCAATAAGAAGTAGGATCAGATTGGGTACAAGCACTCTAACAATATGAAGTAGGATCAGTTTGGAGACAAGCACTCTTACAATATGAAGTAGGATCAGATTGGAGACAAGCACTCTAACAGTATGAATTAGAATCAGATTGAAGATAAGCACTCTAACAATATGAAGTAGGAACAGATTGGAGACAAGCACTCTAACAGTATGAAGTAGAATCAGATTGGAGACAAGCACTCTTACAATATGAAGTAGGAACAGATTGGAGACAAGCACTCTAACAGTATGAAGTCTGGACCAGATTGGAGACAAGCACTCTAACAGTATGAAGTAGAATCAGATTGAAGACAAGCACTCTAACAGTATGAAGTAGGATCAGATTGGATACAAGCACTCTAACAGTATGAAGTCTTGACCAGATTGAAGACAAGCACTCTAATAGTATGAAGTAGAATCAGATTGAAGATAAGCACTCTAACAGTATGAAGTTGAATCAGATTAAAGATAAGCACTCTTACAATATGAAGTAGGATCAGATTGGATACAAGCACTCTAACACTATGAAGTAGAATCAGATTGAAGATAAGCACTCTTACAATATGAAGTAGAATCAGATTGGATACAAGCACTCTAACAGTATGAATTAGAATCAGATTGAAGATAAGCACTCTAACAATATGAAGTAGGATCAGATTGGATACAAGCACTCTAACAGTATGAAGTAGAATCAGATTGGAGACAAGCACTCTAACAATATGATGTAGGAACAGATTGGAGACAAACACTCTAACACTATGAAGTAGAATCAGATTGGAGACAAGCACTCTACATATAGTACATACATCAATGAAGTAGGGAAACAGATTGAGAAAGCACTCTAACATATGAATTAGAATCAGATTGAATAAAGCACTCTAACAATATGAAGTAGGAATCAGATTGGAATAAGCATCTCAACATTATGAGTAGAATCAGATTGAGATAAGCATTCTATCAAATATGAAGTAGGAAAGATTAGGATCTACAAGCACTCTAACACTATGAAGTAGAATCAGATTAAAGATAAGCACTCTACAAACAGGGATACAAGCACTCTAACACTATGAAGTAGAATCAGATTGAAGATAAGCACTCTTACAATATGAAGTAGAATCAGATTGGATACAAGCACTCTAACAGTATGAATTAGAATCAGATTGAAGATAAGCACTCTAACAATATGAGTAGGATCAGATTGGATACAAGCACTCTAAACATATGAAGTAGAATCAGATTGGAGACAAGCACTCTAACAATATGATGTAGGAACAGATTGGAGACAAACACTCTAACATATGAATAGAATCAGATTGAAGAAAAGCACTCTAACAATATGAAGTAGGAACAGATTGGAGACAAGCACTCTAACAGTATGAATTAGAATCGGATTGGAAGAAAAGCACTCTAACAGATATGAAGTAGAACAGATTGAGACAAGCACTATAACAGTATGAAGTAAAACGGATTGGAGACAAGCACTCTAACAGTATGAATTTGAATCAGATTGAAGATAAGCACTCTAACATATGAAGTAGGAACGGATTGGAGACAAGCACTCTAACAGTATGAATTGGAATCAGATTGAAGACTAAGCACTTAACAATATGAAGTAGGATCAGATTTGGAGACAAGCACTCTAACATTATGAAGTCTGGACCAGATTGAAGACAATCACTTAACAGTATGAAGTCTGGATCAGATTGAAGACAAGCACTTAACAGTATGAAGTCAGACCAGATTGAAGACAAGCACTCTAACATATGAAGTCTGACCGATTGAAGAAAGCACTCTAACAGTAGAAGTAGGAATCAGATTGGATAAGCACTCTACATATGAAGTAGAATCCGATTGAAAGATAAGCATTCTATAATAAGAAAGATAGGAAAATTTGGATACAAGACACAATCTAACAGTATGATAGTAGAATCAGATTAAAGATAAGCACTCTAACACTATGAAGTAGAATCAGATTGAAGATAAGCACTCTTACATATGAAGTAGAATCAGATTGGATACAAGCACTCTAACAGTATGAATTAGAATCAGATTGAAGAAAGCACTCTAACAGTATGAAGTAGGAACAGATTGGAGACAAGCACTCTAACAGTATGAAGTAGAATCAGATTGGAGACAAGCACTCTAACAGTATGAATAGGATAAGATTAGAGACAAGCACTCTAACAGTATGAAGTCTGGAACAGATTAAAGACAAGCACTCTAACAGTATGAAGTCTTGACCAGATTGAGAACAAGCACTCTAACAATATGAAGTAGGATCAGATTGGAGACAAGCACTCTAACAGTATGAAGTAGATCAGATTAAAGATAAGCACTCTAACATATGAAGTTGGACCAGATTGAAGATAAGCACTCTAACATATGAAGTAGGAACAGATTGGAGACAAGCACTCTAACAGTATGAAGTAGAATCAGATTGAAGATAAGCACTCTAACAATATGAAGTAGAATCAGATTGAGATAAGCACTCTAACAGTATGAAGTAGAATCAGATTGAAGATAAGCACTCTAACAATATGAAGTAGGATCAGTTTGGAGACAAGCACTCTAACAATATGAAGTAGGATCAGATTGGATACAAGCACTCTAACAGTATGAATTAGAATCAGATTGAAGATAAGCACTCTAACAATATGAAGTAGGAACAGATTGGAGACAAGCACTCTAACAGTATGAAGTAGAATCAGATTGAAGATAAGCACTCTATCAATAAGAAGTAGGAACAGATTGGAGACAACCACTCTAACCGTATGAAGTAGAATCAGATTGGAGACAAGCACTCTTACAATATGAAGTAGGAACGGATTGGAGACAAGCACTCTAACAGTATGAAGTCTGGACCAGATTGGAGACAAGCACTCTAACAGTATGAAGTAGAATCAGATTGAAGATAAGCACTCTAACAATATGAAGTAGGATCAGATTGGATACAAGCACTCTAACAGTATGAAGTAGAATCAGATTGGAGACAAGCACTCTAACAATATGATGTAGGAACAGATTGGAGACAAGCACTCTAACACTATGAAGTAGAATCAGATTGGAGACAAGCACTCTAACAATATGAAGTAGGATCAGATTGGATACAAGCACTCTAACAATATGAAGTAGGATCAGATTGAAGAAAAGCACTCTAACAATATGAAGTAGGAACAGATTGGAGACAAGCACTATAACAGTATGAAGTCTGGAGCAGATTGGAGACAAGCACTCTAACAGTATGAAGTAGAATCAGATTGAAGACAGGCACTCTAACAGTATGAAGTCTTGACCAGATTGAAGACAAGCACTCTAATAGTATGAAGTAGAATCAGATTGAAGATAAGCACTCTACAATATGAAGTAGGATCAGATTGGATACAAGCACTCTTACAATATGAAGTAGGATCAGATTGAAGATAAGCACTCTAACAGTATGAAGTAGGATCAGATTGGGTACAAGCACTCTAACGTATGAAGTCTGGACCAGATTGAAGATAAGCACTCTTACAATATGAAGTAGGATCAGATTGGAGACAAGCACTCTAACAGTATGAATTAGAATCAGATTGAAGATAAGCACTCTAACAATATGAAGTAGGAACAGATTGGAGACAAGCACTCTAACAGTATGAAGTAGAATCAGATTGGAGACAAGCACTCTTACAATATGAAGTAGGAACAGATTGGAGACAAGCACTCTAACAGTATGAAGTCTGGACCAGATTGGAGACAAGCACTCTAACAGCATGAAGTAGAATCAGATTGAAGATAAGCACTCTAACAATATGAAGTAGGATCAGATTGGATACAAGCACTCTAACACTATGAAGTAGAATCAGATTGAAGATAAGCATTCTATCAATATGATGTAGGAACAGATTGGATACAAGCACTCTAACACTATGAAGTAGAATCAGATTAAAGATAAGCACTCTTACAATATGAAGTAGGATCAGATTGGATACAAGCACTCTAACACTATGAAGTAGAATCAGATTGAAGATAAGCACTCTTACAATATGAAGTAGAATCAGATTGGATACAAGCACTCTAACAGTATGAATTAGAATCAGATTGAAGATAAGCACTCTAACAATATGAAGTAGGATCAGATTGGATACAAGCACTCTAACAGTATGAAGTAGAATCAGATTGGAGACAAGCACTCTAACAATATGATGTAGGAACAGATTGGAGACAAACACTCTAACACTATGAAGTAGAATCAGATTGGAGACAAGCACTCTAACAATATGAAGTAGGATCAGATTGGGAACAGCACTCTAACAGTATGAATTAGAATCAGATTGAAGAAAAGCACTCTAACAATATGAAGTAGGAACAGATTGGAGACAAGCACTATAACAGTATGAAGTAAAATCGGATTGGAGACAAGCACTCTAACAGTATGAATTAGAATCAGATTGAAGATAAGCACTCTAACAGTATGAAGTAGGAACAGATTGGAGACAAGCACTCTAACAGTATGAATTAGAATCAGATTGAAGATAAGCACTCTAACAATATGAAGTAGGATCAGTTTGGAGACAAGCACTCTAACAGTATGAAGTAGAATCAGATTGGAGACAAGCACTCTTACAATATGAAGCAGGATCAGATTAGAGACAGGCACTCTAACAGTATGAAGTAGGAACAGATTAGAGACAAGCACTCTAACAGTATGAAGTCTGGACCAGATTGAAGACAGGCACTCTAACAGTATGAAGTCTGGAAAGTTCAAAAAATATTATTTCCAGATATGACAAGTATATTCTCCCTCTCACAGGTCTCGAAGTATCCAGCAAATGTGGGTTCACTTCCCAATTCCTATCTCCCTCAATCCTCCGATGGTCAGGTGTGTGTTAGGATAACCGTACTTAATCAATGAATTGTTTTCAGGTTAAATGTGAATAGTTACACCCTATCTCTATCTTGAATGTGTATAGGTGTGTGTGTGTTTTAGGATAACCGTACTTAATCAATGAATTGTTTTCAGGTTAAATGTGAAATGAGTTTACTTCATTAATTAACAATACGAGGTTCGAACCTTGCTTCCCAGGATAATTGTACTCGAAACTAATATGGCTCATTCATGCGGAGGGAGTAAACATTGAATTGTTTTCAGGAACAGGCTACAGATCTAGATGTCCAGCGTTCAATCCTCGGTAAAATGTATCATGGATTGGGATCCTGGGTAGTATGCAAGGTTAGAACCCCCCAGGAACTCGCATTCACTTTCAGTACACCCCGGATCTCCTCGCCATCGTCATGGGGGGGGTGTGACCTTCAAGGGTTGTCTCTCGTACGGTCGAGTCACGGTCATTCATCATGGGGGCGGGGGGCGAATCCTGGATAACTCAGCGGTAAGAGGGTTCTTCTTCATTGCGAGCAGTTTAACGGTGGTGGTCTGGCATTCCTCGGTGAGGGAAGGGTTTGTGGCGGGACTGAGGTTTGAACCCCGACCGTCAGCATAGAAGTCTGACACCTTACACCTAGACCATCAGCTCGCCCTGGTAGCGCGTATGATGATGGTATTAGTTAATAATCTTTTAAAATCTTTAGGTTCGAACCAGCTTAACACTTAAGATTTAAATCAATTAGAACTTTCATCTACGATATCTAAACATCACTAGACTATTATTTATCCGTCAAAGTTTAAAGGTGGTTGCTTAGAGTTCAGTTATTTATTAGCTTAAAAAAAAAAAAAACCTAGGCAAAGTTCAGTCATTTATTAGCTTAGTACAGCAAAGTTCAACCATAAACATACAATGCATTAATTACATTGGCTAAATTGCTTAGTTAGTGACTGGATTACTAATATATCTTTTCAGAATTAAACATAGAACTATATCAAGTCCCTCTACATTCATCCCGACAAGCAGTAGCTTTTTTTACATCAGAGCGGTTCATATTTGAATACCGAGCAATTGTGCAATTTTTTAATTATTAGCCAAAGTTCAAAAATCTTAATCCCCTTTAAATGAGACTGGATTATGACGGAGCTAACAATATTTTTCTAAAACACAGGCAAAGTTCAGTCATTTATTAGCTTAGTACAGCAAAGTTCGACCATAAACATACAGTGCATTAATTACATTGGCTAAATTGCTTAGTTAGTGACTGGATTACTAAACATAGAACTATATCAAGTCCTTCATCTGAATATTGAATTAAGCAAAGTTCAAACAATCCTCCTTAAAAACAAAGTTTGACCATTAATTACCTTAAAAACAAACAGTTACTTCATTTGAATATTGAATTAGCCAAAGTTCAAATAACCTTAATTACCATTAAATGAGGGTGTAACAAGGAGATTGGTTAAATACACTCTCTTCAACACCTCACCTAGTAGAATCGTAAAAAGTTCTGCATGTGTAGATTTAAACCATTCCTAAATCAGTTACTTCATTTGAATATTGAATTAGCCAAAGTTCAAAAAATCTTAATCACCTTTAAATGGGACCGGATTATGACGGAGCTAACAAATTTTTTTCTAAAACACAGACAAAGTTCTATCATTTATCGGCTTAGTACGCTAAAGTTCGATCATAAACATACAGTCAATTAATTACATTAGCCAAAGTTCGAACGGTCTTAATCACCTTTTCATTAATTCTTTTACAAGATTCATACATTTAAAAGTTAATTACATTACGAAGTTCAACCATTAATTACCTTAAAATTCATCTGAATATTGAATTAAGCAAAGTTCAAACAATCTTCCTTAAATAATAATGGGTGGCGGAGGAGAAGAAGAAAAGCGGGCTCTTTTAGCTGGAGGTTCTGCCATTTAGCCTCCTCTTCATTCAGCTACAATCCCCTCCAAGATAGCGTCAAGTGGGCTCGAGACGGCTGTAAACAAACAAACAGGAACGACTATGATGTGTGTAAGTGCATAAGACAGACTCCTTACCCCCCTAGACCATCAGACTACCTAGCTGCTTCAGCCCCCCGCCTGTTCTGAAGAGTCTGGAGGGTCAAGGTTCGACTCTCACCCAGGATGGTTTTAACCTAATGGTTTTTCTAGTCTCTCTAACCACGCAAATTTGTTCACATTTCCTCTAAAAATATAACCTTATTAATCCCTAAACAGTATTACTATGTAAGTGTATAACCAGAACGGCTAGTATGGAAGATTTCTACGAAAGCTGTTTGTGATATTTTTTTTAGTTTACTGTAAATACAGAAAGGTTTAAATATTTCTTTTTTGTTGCTGGAGATTGTCATCCCTCGCTCCCTTCTGTTAAAAGAAGGAAGAGAAGAAAAGAAGGTAACAAAAAAAAGTGTGTTTACACTCGTGTTAAATTCTCGATATTCCTTTAAAGCATTATTAACCATGACGAAAATGTACTTAAACTATTCACATTTAACCTGAAAACAATTCAATGATTATTGACTTAGGTCTTACGAGGAATAGATTAAACACAATTATCCTAGGAAGTGAGGTTTGAACCTTGTATTGTTAGTTAATGATGTAAACAATTCATTCGTTGATTATTGAACCCAGGACCTCTAGGTTTACCAGGTTTATTATTGAGTGTCAATTGAAGGGGTGCTGTTGTCCCGGTTCACCGTAAATGTAACCATCAAGGCCTAATTAAGATCATATTTTTTTAGGTCTGATTAGGCCTATTCGCGTAATTCATGTTGAATAAGTAACTTATATTTTGTGTCACTTTTAATAAATAATCTTGAGCAATTGAGTAATTGATATATTACTCCAATTTAGTTAATTAACCCTAAGAATCATCGCAAGTTAATTGTTTAATTTTTTTAGGTCTGATTAGGTCTATTCGCATAATTCATGTTGAATAAGTAACTTATATTTAGCGTCACTTTTAACCCTAAGAATCATCGCAAGTTAATTGTTTATTTTTTAGGTCTGATTAGGCCTATTCGCATAATTCATGTTGAATAAGTAACTTATATTTAGTGTCACTTTTAATAAATAATCGTGAGCAATCGAGTAATTGATATATTACTCCGATTTAGTTAATTAACCCTAAGAATCATCGCAAGTTAATTGTTTAATTTTTTTAGGTCTGATTAGGCCTATTTTCATAATTCATGTTGAAGTAAACAATTATTTTAAAGTCATTCAAAGATTATTGACTTAGATTAAGTTCAGTTACCCTAACACACACACACACACACACACGTATTGTTAGTTAATGATGTAAACAATTCTTTTTAAACTCATTCAATAATTATTTACTTAGATTAAGTTCAGTTATCCTAAGCACACACGCACATATTGTTAGTTAATGATGTAAACAATTCAACGATTATTGCTAGTTAATGATGTAAACAATTCTTTTTTTAAACTCATTAACACACACTCGCACACGCACACGAGCCTGATGTAAACAATTAGGTTCAGTTACCCTAACACACACACACACACACACTTACCTTCAAAGTTCAGAATGGCTGTTTTGGTGGCGGTAGAGAGACCTTTGTAGACAAGTAGCAGACCCGCTTTCGAGATATCCTCTATCTGAAGATCGGTGAGGGTCGAAAATCTTCGCGGCAGCCAAACTTGATACTTGGCTTCGAGTACAGTAAGTATACGACGACCGAATCGCGTATTTACCGATTTTATTGAAGAAATACGGTACGCGTGACCTATCTCCAAGTCAGTCAATTTACGTGGAAGTATCTCATTACTTCCCACCTCCGTCAAAAATGCGGCCACAAATTCTGACGCCATGGCTACCCGGGATGAATGCAGATGAGCCCGCCTAGAAGTTCAGATCTATATATATTGTTCATCTCACGCAGATGTTCTCGTGTGAAGCGGGAGGGGAGGAGGAAGCTTATAATCAAGATTCTCTACCCAACCCTCCTGCAGGGTCATAGCCTCTCCGCGCGCTCCGGTGATTAGAATCAGAGGCATTCTTAAATAACTCCAGCCTAGCATGAAGAGACACCATTCTCAATCATGGGTCAGGTGATGGGGGGAAAAAAGATCAAGGGGTTCACGATGATATAATTCAGGAGCTGATCCCTCCCCTCCCACGAAGACTCGTGCAGGACAACGGTATTCTTCGTCAAGAAACCGCACAGCTGTGTTTTGGGGTAATAATGTGCTAAGGGAAGCTAGCAGGTGCAGGTGAACCGGGACGTACGCCTCCCAGAGAGAGAAACTCTCCGACCCCTGGGGAGAGAGAGAGAACCGTCCGAAGACCTCCTACAAAGTACACAGATCTAGACCCTCAAGAAATTTATGTTCTAATACCTTGACTGTTATGGTTATATACGGCTCTTTAAAGAGCAGCTGTGCACCGCAGTCACTAGGTCAAGCTCCCCGCGATACACTTTACCGTGTGGGACACCTTATAACCCTATCCATGGGGTTTAAACGCTACGTCACGATGCGAGAGATAACCCCTCCACCCGGGTGTTCCATACCGAGAGAGAGAGAGAGGGAGAATAATACTTGTCATATCCAGGTTGTTTCCTGGGAGCCTCTAGAACTGTAGCCTGTTCCGTTAGGTTGTTTCCTGTGATCTAGGGATTGAACCCGGGAGCTCTAGATCAATAGCCTGTTCCATTAGATCGTTTCCTGCGATCTAGGGATTGAACCCTGGACATCTAGATCTGTAGCCTGTTCCTGAAAACAATTCAATGTTTACTCCCTCCGCATGAATGAGCCATATTAGTTTCAAGTACAATTATCCTGGGAAGCAAGGTTCGAACCTCGTACTGTTAATTAATGAAGTAAACTCATTTCACATTTAACCTGAAAACAATTCATTGATTAAGTACGGTTATCCTAAAACACACACACACCTATACACATTCAAGATAGAGATAGGGTGTAACTATTCACATTTAACCTGAAAACAATTCATTGATTAAGTACGGTTATCCTAACACACACCTGACCATCGGAGGATTGAGGGAGATAGGAATTGGGAAGTGAACCCACATTTGCTGGATACTTCGAGACCTGTGAGAGGGAGAATATACTTGTCATATCTGGAAATAATATTTTTTGAACTTTCCAGACTTCATACTGTTAGAGTGCCTGTCTTCAATCTGGTCCAGACTTCATACTGTTAGAGTGCTTGTCTCTAATCTGTTCCTACTTCATACTGTTAGAGTGCCTGTCTCTAATCTGATCCTGCTTCATATTGTAAGAGTGCTTGTCTCCAATCTGATTCTACTTCATACTGTTAGAGTGCTTGTCTCCAAACTGATCCTACTTCATATTGTTAGAGTGCTTATCTTCAATCTGATTCTAATTCATACTGTTAGAGTGCTTGTCTCCAATCTGTTCCTACTTCATACTGTTAGAGTGCTTATCTTCAATCTGATTCTACTTCATACTGTTAGAGTGCTTGTCTCCAATCCGATTTTACTTCATACTGTTATAGTGCTTGTCTCCAATCTGTTCCTACTTCATATTGTTAGAGTGCTTTTCTTCAATCTGATTCTAATTCATACTGTTAGAGTGCTTGTCTCCAATCTGATCCTACTTCATATTGTTAGAGTGCTTGTCTCAAATCTGATTCTACTTCATAGTGTTAGAGTGTTTGTCTCCAATCTGTTCCTACATCATATTGTTAGAGTGCTTGTTTCCAATCTGATTCTACTTCATACTGTTAGAGTGCTTGTATCCAATCTGATCCTACTTCATATTGTTAGAGTGCTTATCTTCAATCTGATTCTAATTCATACTGTTAGAGTGCTTGTATCCAATCTGATTCTACTTCATATTGTAAGAGTGCTTATCTTCAATCTGATTCTACTTCATAGTGTTAGAGTGCTTGTATCCAATCTGATCCTACTTCATATTGTAAGAGTGCTTATCTTTAATCTGATTCTACTTCATAGTGTTAGAGTGCTTGTATCCAATCTGTTCCTACATCATATTGATAGAATGCTTATCTTCAATCTGATTCTACTTCATAGTGTTAGAGTGCTTGTATCCAATCTGATCCTACTTCATATTGTTAGAGTGCTTATCTTCAATCTGATTCTACTTCATACTGTTAGAGTGCTTGTCTCCAATCTGGTCCAGACTTCATACTGTTAGAGTGCTTGTCTCCAATCTGTTCCTACTTCATATTGTAAGAGTGCTTGTCTCCAATCTGATTCTACTTCATACTGTTAGAGTGCTTGTCTCCAATCTGTTCCTACTTCATATTGTTAGAGTGCTTATCTCAATCTGATTCTAATTCATACTGTTAGAGTGCTTGTCTCCAATCTGATCCTACTTCATATTGTAAGAGTGCTTATCTTCAATCTGGTCCAGACTTCTTACTGTTAGAGTGCTTGTACCCAATCTGATCCTACTTCATACTGTTAGAGTGCTTATCTTCAATCTGATCCTACTTCATATTGTAAGAGTGCTTGTATCCAATCTGATCCTACTTCATATTGTAAGAGTGCTTATCTTCAATCTGATTCTACTTCATACTATTAGAGTGCTTGTCTTCAATCTGGTCAAGACTTCATACTGTTAGAGTGCCTGTCTTCAATCTGATTCTACTTCATACTGTTAGAGTGCTTGTCTCCAATCTGCTCCAGACTTCATACTGTTTAGTGCTTGTCTCCAATCTGTTCCTACTTCATATTGTTAGAGTGCTTTTCTTCAATCTGATCCTACTTCATATTGTTAGAGTGCTTGTATCCAATCTGATCCTACTTCATATTGTTAGAGTGCTTGTCTCCAATCTGATTCTACTTCATAGTGTTAGAGTGCTTGTCTCCAATCTGTTCCTACATCATATTGTTAGAGTGCTTGTCTCCAATCTGATTCTACTTCATACTGTTAGAGTGCTTGTATCCAATCTGATCCTACTTCATATTGTTAGAGTGCTTATCTTCAATCTGATTCTACTTCATACTGTTAGAGTGCTTGTCTCCAATCTGGTCCTACTTCATATTGTAAGAGTGCTTATCTTCAATCTGATTCTACTTCATAGTGTTAGAGTGCTTGTATCCCTGTTAGAGTGCTTATCTTTAATCTGATTCTACTTCATAGTGTTAGAGTGCTTGTATCCAATCTGTTCCTACATCATATTGATAGAATGCTTATCTTCAATCTGATTCTACTTCATAATGTTAGAGTGCTTGTATCCAATCTGATCCTACTTCATATTGTTAGAGTGCTTTTCTTCAATCTGATTCTAATTCATACTGTTAGAGTGCTTGTCTCCAATCTGATCCTACTTCATATTGTTAGAGTGCTTGTCTCCAATCTGATTCTACTTCATAGTGTTAGAGTGTTTGTCTCCAATCTGTTCCTACATCATATTGTTAGAGTGCTTGTCTCCAATCTGATTCTACTTCATACTGTTAGAGTGCTTGTATCCAATCTGATCCTACTTCATATTGTTAGAGTGCTTATCTTCAATCTGATTCTAATTCATACTGTTAGAGTGCTTGTATCCAATCTGATTCTACTTCATATTGTAAGAGTGCTTATCTTCAATCTGATTCTACTTCATAGTGTTAGAGTGCTTGTATCCAATCTGATCCTACTTCATATTGTAAGAGTGCTTATCTTTAATCTGATTCAACTTCATACTGTTAGAGTGCTTATCTTCAATCTGATTCTACTTCATACTATTAGAGTGCTTGTCTTCAATCTGGTCAAGACTTCATACTGTTAGAGTGCTTGTATCCAATCTGATCCTACTTCATACTGTTAGAGTGCTTGTCTTCAATCTGATTCTACTTCATACTGTTAGAGTGCTTGTCTCCAATCTGGTCCAGACTTCATACTGTTAGAGTGCTTGTCTCCAATCTGTTCCTACTTCATATTGTAAGAGTGCTTGTCTCCAATCTGATTCTACTTCATACTGTTAGAGTGCTTGTCTCCAATCTGTTCCTACTTCATATTGTTAGAGTGCTTATCTTCAATCTGATTCTAATTCATACTGTTAGAGTGCTTGTCTCCAATCTGATCCTACTTCATATTGTAAGAGTGCTTGTCTCCAAACTGATCCTACTTCATATTGTTAGAGTGCTTGTACCCAATCTGATCCTACTTCTTATTGATAGAGTGCTTGTCTCAAATCTGATCCTACTTCATATTGTAAGAGTGCTTGTATCCAATCTGATTCTACTTCATACTGTTAGAGTGCTTATCTTCAATCTGATTCTACTTCATACTATTAGAGTGCTTGTCTTCAATCTGGTCAAGACTTCATACTGTTAGAGTGCCTGTCTTCAATCTGGTCAAGACTTCATACTGTTAGAGTGCTTGTCTTCAATCTGCTCCAGACTTCATACTGCTATAGTGATTGTTTTCAATCTGGTCCAGACTTCTAACTGTTATCCTATGATCTACATTATAGATATGAGGATTGAACCTGGGACCTATGGATCTGTAGCCTGTTCCTGTGATCTGGGGATTGAACCCGGGACATCTAGATCAATAGCCTGTTCCATTAGGTTATTTCCTATGATCTAGGGATTGAACCCGGGACTTCTAGATCAGTTGCCTGTTCCGTTAGGTTGTTTCCTGTGATCTAGGGATTCAACCTGGACTGACCACTCAGATCCCCTCCGGTGGTCGCATGCTCCAAGGCGTCACTCTCGCAATAGAGTGTATTGTCAGGTGACTGGGGTTCGAATCTAGGTCGGGTCTACTCAAGAGTGGTATTATGTTTTTTGAAACTAAAAACCTCCGCGGTATTTGTATCCACACGTTTATTGAAGTTTTATGTAGAGGGTCTTAACTTTGCTGTACTAAGGTAGCATACTACCCAGGATCCCAATCCATGATACGTTTTACTACCATTTCGAGAATAGAATACACATACACCTACACCTACACATCGAGACCGTGAGACGACCTGAACCCACATTTGCTGGATACTTCGAGGTCGTGAGATGACCCGCATTTGCGGAGAGAGAGGGAGAGAAAACCCTGTTCCCCGTATGCTAGTCTCCCCCGCTCCCCCTCTCAGCCATCCCTAGCCCTCCGCGCATCCCAGTCGTGTCCTCTGCCCCTCACCCCTCCCCCTCCCCCCCCCAAGTCCTCCAACCCTCTCAATTATGCTAATGAGGAAACACACCATCATGTCTCTCTAACATCACCCCCCACCTCCCCCAGATCCGCACCGGGCTCCAACCCTCCCCATCCTCCCCACATGTCTATCCTGTCATCTCAGGATCCACCCCGCACCCAGGTGCTCCATCCCTCGGCCACCATCATGTGCTACAACCCTTCCTACCACCCCCCATCCTCCTGTCATCTCAGAATCCATTAAAATGGTGATTAATGGGGTGTGTTCCTGAATAGCACAAATACACCTGTCTCTCTGACATCACCCCACCTCCCCCTGGCATCTCAGGATCACATCGAGGGCTCCAACCCTCCACATCCTCCTCCCACATGTCATCCTGTCATCTCAGAATCCATAAAAAACAGGATTAATGGCTGTGTTGCAGAATAGCACAAACCCCCTACTATAGATGACGAGGATAAGTTATCTAGTTTGTTCCAAGCCTGTGATGCCAGGACAGTGAAAGAACAAGCATATGTTTGAGATCGAACAAGCATATGTTTGAGATCTATGTATGGGAATATACATCTGTATAGTGGATTCTGATCTATTAGCTAAGTTATGTTTATCTTTCAGAAATAGGAACCAAGAGGGTAGGTATTGAGGCTGAGATGTTGATAATATTTTGTGAAGCAATACTATTAAATGTAGCCTTCTCCTTTGATTTATTCTTAACCAACCCAGTTTATTAAAATACTTATAAATATGGTCATGCTGTTTTAAGTTAAATATGTATCGAACACATGTGTTTTGTAGTCGTTCTGCTAGATAGTCTCCTAAGTCATTGTATACTACGTCACAGTTGTCGAAGTGTGGTATTATTAAGCTCTGGACAAGGATAAATCGTACATTTTCTGGGAAAAAATTGTTTAGTCTTCTCAGTGAATGTAAGCAGGCAAATCGAAGTTACTTGATCTGTCCAATTAAGATTTTCATCAATAATCACACCAAAGTTTTTAGTAATGGTTGTCAGTTGTACTGTGGATACTCCTAATCGTATGTCAGTCAGTAGGGAACGGTCTACATTCAGTAGTAATCTGCATGTTCCTATAATAATGGCTTGAGTTCTATCAGGGTTCAATTTAAGTAGATATTTTTCAGACCATTTATTTTATCTAGTTCAATATTCATTCGTTGTATGGCTTTATTTATTGAAGAACGGTTGGTAGAAATATATATTTGGATGTCATCTGCATACATGTGATATTTACACTATGACATAGAAGAAGTGATATCTTTCACATATAGAGAAAAAAGCAATGGCCCTAAAACTGAGCCCTGTGGAACGCCAGCCTCAACTGGGCGCCATGTTGAGAACGTGTTGCCTATTATAACACTTTGCTGGTGACCATGCAAAAATGATCTCATCCACTGTATACTGCCTGGAGAGAAATTAAATAATACTTGAAATTTTACTAATAGAATATTAAAATTAACAGTATTAAAAAATTTTGAAAAATCTAAAAGTATAAGAAGTGTTAACTCGTGCTTATCCATGGCTAGGCTGTCAATGTGACATTTATCAACGTGGTAAATGTAGCATGATGTGATCTGAATCCTGATTGATAGGCAGTTAACAAATTGTCTTTGTTAATGTGTCGGTAAATTTGTTGATGCACTAGGATGTCTAGTGTCTTAGAAAGGGAGGGAAGTATACTTATATGTCTAATGTCATGTAAATCTTTTGAAAATCCTTTTTTAGGTACAGGCGTAGTAAGTGCGAGTTTCCAAAGTGCGGGATACTGTCCATTCATGAGTTAGTATTTGAATAAGTCAGTTATTGTTGATATAACATTTCTTGAAATTGTTTGTATTAACAATATTGAAATTTTGTCTATACCTTGTGTTTTCGATTTTATTCTGATTATTGATTTGTATACCTCATGATGAGTCATATGGATAAAGTAAAAAGTACTGTCATCATTATAGTCACTATTATTATTACTTGCATTGGAGGCATAAATGTCGTTTATAGTTTGTATTCTAGCTATCTTGTTAGTTAAATTAGGAATGTAAAGAAACTCTTCATTTAGTTTATTGGGACTGATGTGCATATGAGTGCGTGTGCGTTTGAGTGAGTATAGGAGGGGGGATAGGGGTCGGTGTGGTGACTGCCATAGCTACAGCTACATTAGCGATTCTCTACTGAGGTGATAATACAGATAACTACTTGGAAGAGAGATTTACAAAACCTTGAAATGTCCATCCGAATCTAAATTACAAATAAAATTAGACAATCCATTTAAAAATAAATTTTATTCTCTCTAGACAGATTGGTTAGGTCATACTGTTTTTTAATGTCAAGTTATACGCTTTGCATTATTATTAGCACCGCGTCTTACTACCCGTTCGGGTTATACGCACTTACGCTAATGTGTAATGGTAGGGTGATTGTGAGATGAAATGAAGGACCTACAGTTTAACGTGGAATCCGAACCACGGTGGCTGCCTGGCATTCCCACCATTCACAAGATGTCTTGTCAGAGGTGAAGGAAGGGTTTGGCAATCAGATAAATCTTTGCCGGGACCGAGGATTGAACCCCGTATACGCTTTGCAGTCTCAAATAGTTTGACAAATGTTATCTGAGCTCTGCCTTTATTTATTTTATTTTATTTTGCTGCTAGGCTGAGCAGTTAGTTTTAAGTGTGAACACTTATTGATGATATCACAAAATATTTCGCAAAAATGATCTAGATAGATTTGGTATGGAAATATTATGTTCTGGAAATTAGTTTGGACGCGTGTAATTATGATATATTCAAACAACTATTAAGTGTGTGCTTCTCTCTGCGAAACACATGAATCAGGGATATTCAAAATAGGGATATTTTGATATTAATTTAATGTATGTTTCTCTCAGAGAGCTAAATGACTATGATACATTCAAACTATCTTGATATTAATGCAATATGTGTTTCTCTCAGTGAGACACATGACTCTGATATATTCATACTTGGGATATCTTGATATTAATTTAATTTGTGTTTTTCTCAGTGAGACAAGTTACTCTGAGACATTCAAACTATCTTGATATTAACTTAATGTGTGTTTCTTTCAGTGAGTGGAGCAGTGAAGCCCGGAAATTTAGTGGCCATGATGGGGGCGAGTGGAGCGGGTAAAAGTACACTGATGGCAGCTCTGGCTCACCGATCAGGAGGTAAGTCACGTTACACGATTATATACATAGGAAAAAATAATGATGTTATTTTCCTGTAATGATTAAAAATAATATATGTGCAGGTTTAAATATGAATTGAGATTTATTAATAAAACTGCTTCCACAACAGCTGAGCTGTCTAGCGTTTTACTACGGACTCACAAGTTTTAATAAAAACTTAAGCAATTAAGACATTTGTCACGTGACGAGATTGTTACCACCCACACTACTACCTCTTAGCTACGGCCACACCAGACTAAAAGGAAAGTGGGGGTAAGCTACAAAAAGTTATAAAGAAGAAATACATCAGCAACAATTTGGTAACAATATGAATGTTTTATTTAATAAAATAAAAATTTAATCAATAATTTACATGGCCTCAAAAATCTATCAGGGGTTGTGTTGAAAATCATACTAAACAAATGTGCAGTACTATCAGGAGAATGTTTCCAAACATGAAACATGTTCTTAAGTCAACTAGGTCAGTCTAGAACAGACAACCACTCAATCCAACAACACAATGTCAGTTTCATAACAGTGAATATTTACAAAACAACCTAAAGTGTTGACTTTCCAAGCAAATTACTTTATAAACGTCTAGTCAGATATTTATTTACTACTAAAAGAAAAGAGCATAGTGGGAATCTTTGAAATTGGTACGAAAGTTGTCTGCTACTCTACATTTAATACATACAAAAGTAAAAGAAAAAAAGGGAAGTTAAATTTAATATCGTACGGGAATACAAGAGTTTGGCTTACCGATCATAGATCAAACTCCCGCGGGACTTTTAAATGTTGACACAACTACGGACGTTAACAAAATTCCTACTTGTTAGTAAAAATTATATAACATACAAAAGGAGTCTTGGTAAACCACAATTAAATTCAATTAAATAATTTAGAAAATATTCGAAGTCAAAATCAATCCACCAACAAAATTTAACGTTACTTTACCAAACAATTCAAAATAAGAAAACATCGTCAAAAGATGGGTTTACATTAAGAGCTAAATTCAGACAATTCAAATAAAATATTTCTAGCAAAAATTAGTTCAAATATATGGCAATCTGATATATCCAGTGACCTCACTGACACTAGCGCCTAATTGGCTGCAATTGAATTAGGTATCTCATTACAAAATTTAGTATTACAAACAACATTAATTTTAGCAAATAGTTTACGTTGCCTATTAAGGTTCATTCCAATAAATACGTTACTTTAATTTCAAAATTGAACAAGCCATAGTTCAATTCTATTTAAATAATATCGATGAAATTAATATATAGAGTATACAAAAACATCCTGAAAATATACAAGTCCAGGACAGGACTTATCCTGATGGCGTCAAATACAATATTCTAGGACATGACTTCTCCTGAAGACGTCCAATTTAATAGTCAACTCGTCTTCAGAGTCACTGGGCTTAGATAGTTTTTCTAGTCGCCTGGGGTTGAAGGGGGGGAGGGGAGGGTCCATATACGTCGGTGACGTCCCATCGGCCACTTCGATGGATGAAAATCAGAACTTACACCATCGATCAAGCTTGGATTGGCTGGCCTCTCTTCATCTTGTCCACCAGTGTTGACAAAATATCTTTTTGACCAGAGCACCAGTGACGTACACACATCACGCGCTGTCTTGTTGGTAGACTCTGTCTTTCACGCAGGGTGGCCGGTTAGTCGTAATTACAATACTGTTGTGAGCGTCTTTCCTGAGTCCCATCAGAATTTATTTGACTCGTACGCTTGGCACATCAGTTGCAGTTACACCAAGGCTCATTCGTCCCACTCTCCAATATAGGACGCGGCGAGTATAGTCCAGTCTTGAGGGTTGTTCTAGACAGAAGATACAAAGAGTAAGTACATGAACATTTTATTGATTCCAGGGAGTTTATTCTGGTTTGATATGAATTACTATTGTAGACAGATTCTACATTGGACTAAAATAGATAAGCTCACTATTTCAGGAAGTTTATTAATATTGCGGTTTCATATGGAGTGGGTAGTATGACTTAAGATTAGCATGGGGGCTGGTATGGTGTAAAATCATCAAATGTTACAAGATACATGCCAATAACAAGAGTTTGGCACTCTACGTTCTATCTGTTCAACGCGAGTGGAACGTTTCAGTATTGTTCGCTCTTAATAACGATCTGCTTGTGAGACCAAAGCAACGTTTACAGCAAAAAGGCTATTTTCTGCGGATGCGCTAAGTAACTGTAAAACTACACAACTACCATATTGAGTGTGTTGACTGTTGAAACGGTTTAAACAACTAATTTTAAAAGTAGTGACAGTGTGTCGTATTGTGTTGAGATGTGACACAATTACAAAACTTTATTTTAGAAACTACAACCAATTTAATACTACTTCACTATGAATATAATGCGTTGCAACACATCATGAGTCAAGATACATTTCAATGATCGTGTGAAGCTCTGATAACATCAAGTTTAGTTTTGGTTTATATCTTTGCGATCGTGGATATGATAATCCACCCGAAAAGTTATCTGGTTTTGTATTTCAGAGATGTATTATTATAAATTTCTACCTAAAGCAGAATTCATCTCTATAATTTTTTCGGAATCGTGAAATTTCT
>JBCFYV010000003.1:49560385-49782202 GCA_039000515.1 Timema cristinae
TAATTTCAAGAACAAATAAATGTTGTATTTTCTTAGTCTGCACTACTACTTATATGTTAAAATATTATACTCCTAATATTTATGGTTTAATTCAGCCCATTGTTGTGCATTTATTTATATCTATAGGAATTTCATCAATTCAATATTAGATTTTATTTATCAATAGGATTGGACTGAAAGTCCACAGTGAAGTGGTGGCCTGACATGCGATGACCTAATTTGCCGGTTTGCGGAAAGGTTAAATAAATCTTCCTTGTGGTAGTGGAGTAGGTTTAAAACCGAGATCTAATGGAAGTTGAAAGCATGGCGTTGGATTTTGTCTCCAGGTGATGTTCCGTTAGGCCTGGCAGTGAAAAGCGTGGCGTTGACAATATTCTGAGGATGGTAGAAATATTTCAATGTGAATTATCGTATTTTTAAAACCAACCATATCGTTAGTTAGGACGTGGGTGTATCTTAGTAAAAAATTAATTATTAAATATCATTTGTTCATTTGTTATTGCTCTTTAGTTTTCGACGTGTTAAAACTTTTCATTGCCAACCAAGAATAATAATATTACATTCACTTCACATCTGTTTGTCGGAAGTTTCAGAGATGGCAATGAAAACTAAAATATACTCTATTCGAAAACATTCAAAGAAATGTATACAATTTATTCTATTGCAATTTTCCGTGCTACAGCGAAAGGAATAATATAGCCAAGAAAATATGTTATGATATCAAACAAAATTTACAACCACTTCTTAGTACCCGTCTGGGCTATACGCATAATAATACGTGAGTGAGTTATAGTAAAGTAGGTTGAATTTAATGTGGATGTATCCATATTTACATGGAGGAAATGTTCGAAACAATTTAGGAATAAACACCCTCAATAGGCTCGGCTGGGATTTTAGCCCTAACTTCCCCATCATCGACAAACTGGACTAGAATTGAATGATATTTAAACACAGAATATTATTCTTTTATTACCTAATCGGTTGTTTGAGTTTATATATTAGTTATCTTATAAAACAGAAGAGTGTCTTTATTTGACCCAAAGGTTGGCTCTAATTGGCTGGTCTGTATTAGAAGACCTTAACCCTCAATATCCATTTTACCAATCCCATATATTACTATGTAGTGGGCAAAAGTGTGTTCATAAGTTCAAGGACAGGTTTGATACCAAGGAGGTGCAAACAATTTACTAGTAAATAATTATCGCCACCCATATCTCACACGTGTTAGTACAGATGTAAGGATGTATTGATGTAGGCCTACATTAATTTCTAGGTAGGGATTTTCACGTTAAATTTGTTATTTTAAAACCGTATATGCCATTTAGGAAAAAACCCTCCCAGTGAACCCGGATCTCCCTGTCATTGTTAGTCTTGTCTATTGCGAGAGTAGCGTCCTAGAACATGTGACCACAGAAGAAGCTGAATTCAGATATACGTATATAGTCTTCTTATTAAATGATATTTTTTGTTTGTTTTGTTTGACCTTCAAGTCATTGCTTATTGATTGCTGCCGTGAAACGAGTACAAGGAACAATCTTGATCCGTGGTTTAATAGGCCCTGCCTTCACCAAACACACTATAAGCAGTGTCCTCTCCAGCCATGCACTGTTGCTAGTGTAGTTATTCAATTGGATGTTACAGAGTCAAGGAGGTATTAAACAAGATAATTTTCAAGAAGGTTCGAAATAAGGAGTGGCGATAGGGGAGGATCTTATAACATGAAGAAGTGTGAGGAAGACAACGTGTAAACTAGCTGAGATGTTAAGATTAATTAAGTCTGAATTTTTCTTGCATGTGACAAGGAAGTCAGGGCTTGAATCTTGATTGGGTTTAATTAGTTGGTATTTATTAAGTGGTTTCTCATGCTCTTTCCATGTAAACTAGTTATATTTCTTCTAACATTCCTCGTTCCTCCTCTTTATTCACTATTGAACGAGTAATAAGTTGAGGAGGACAAATAAAATACCTTGGTGTTATTTGCAACTGTGTGAAAATGTAAAAAGTTTTCAGTCTTGTGTATTCCAGTTTTTCATGGCGTTTAAGACAGTGGCGACTCCTCCTTAAGTGCGCAGGTGCAAGTGCACCACTTATAATTTCCCACAAAATAGTATTTAACATTATTTAATTTAAATAATAACAATTAACATTTCATAGTGAATCGATTTTTTTAAGAATATATTTCTTAAAATTAGCTATGCTCTTGCGTTTTTCATTCTATTTACTATTCCACCTGTTTTCCTGACTGCTAGCGCTGTCCTAGTACTTCTACTAAACTCCAGGGGCGTGCAACCATCTGAGCATGCGCATCGAGAAGTAGATAGGTTGTTGACCTTGCAAGTTAGTTTTAAAGTGGACCTTTAACACATGGTCTGGTGCGCACCTTGATAGCGAACTTGGCGATTTGTTTTGATCAACCAAAACATTACTACCAGTTATAATGTTTTTTAAAGTGTGGTTTCTCTTTTTTTAATCTGTACACAATTAGTTAAGTACAATGATTGTTTAAATAGTAGTTAATTAGTTCATAATAATTTACAGATTCAGTGCTTATTTTAAATATCAAAAAGAATTTTGCGCAAAACATTAATTATAAAAAAAACTTGGCTTATGTAAATAGTTGTTATTTGTGAACGAGTTCGAGTTTTTTTTTTAATATCGAAATGAATTCTGTGCAAAACATTTTACGAAAAAAAATTTCTTTGTGTACTCAAGAAGAAAAATTAGAAATTAAAAAACTTAGTAGACCGACACCAAATATTGTTCTAGAAAAACTAACAAAAACTAAAAATCGAGAGTTTACTAGAAAATTCAACGTAGAAACTTACAAAAAGCATCCATGGCTATGTGGTTGTAATGTAAAAAAATGCATTTTTCTGCTTTCCGTGTTTACTCTTTGGTGGTGACTTATCTTAGACGAATTTAGGTATGACTGATTTGAACCATTTAAGTGAGCTAATTAAAAAGCATGAAATATCATTGTTACACAAGAACAATTCTTTAGATTTGGCTGTACTTGGCAAGACCAACATACGATCACAGATTTTGGCTACAGAAGAGCTATCGAGCTTCACAATAAAAAAGTTACTAACAACAGGTATGTTTTAAATATTATCCTAAATTGTATTCGATTCTGTGGCGCTTTCAAACTGGCCCTTAGAGGTCATGACGAAACTGATTCATCTTCTAGCCCTGGAATATTTAGTGGACTTGTCAATTTCAGTGTGGAGTTGGATGATGCTTTGAAAGGACATTTAGAAAAGTCTACAGTTTTTAAAGGCACCTCTAGTTCAATTCAGAATGAAATAATTCAATGCATGCTGGATATTTGTCATGAAGAAATTTCAAAAGAAATTAATAATGCCAGTTATTTGGCTGTTATAGCTGAAGAAACAACTGATGTCTCAGCTACTTTTCAAATGGTTATAATTTACCGATATATAGTAAACGGAAAGCCAGTGGAAAGATCTTGGAACTATGTAAAGCCCCCATTTCACGACGCTGCATCTTTGTCAAATTGTCTCAAAGAGGAAATAGATCAACATGTAGAGAAAGAGCCTCATAAGTTAATAGGACAAGCATATGATGGTGCTTCAGTTATGAGTGGATCTCTCAATGGTGTTCAGGCTAAAATAAATTAGAGCTATCCTAACGCTGCTTATGTTCCTGTCATGCACATCAACTAAATTTAATGTCAAATGCAGCTTCAATTAATCGTAATGTCCGTATATTTTTCGCCAGTTTAGGAGGATTTTGTACATTTTTTTCTAATTCCCCTCAGAGAACAGCGATTTTAGATGAAGTTGTGGATAAACGTTTACTACGATCAGCACCTACAAGATGGAACTTTCATTTTCAAACAGTAAACACAGTTTGCGAATACAGAGAAGAACTTATCGAGTACATGGATACAATAGAAACGAGGGATGACATTAAACATATAGCTACAATTGAACAAGCGTCTGGTCTGAAGAGAACATTATAGGATGATGTTTTTATATTTTGGCTAACTTTTTTTAATAAAATAATGCCTCATGTAGATATATTGTATAAACAGTTGCAAAAAAGGGAAACTGATCCAGCGTTTGTAAAAAACAAAATAGATTGTTTCATAGAGGAAATTTCCAAAATAAGAAATGAAAATAATATAACTGATGATCTTGATGAAAATAAAATAAAGCGGCGACGAAATGAGAGCCACACTCGTAATAGAGAGGCTAAAGAGGTTTGTGACGTCATCATCTGTCAAGCAAAAGACAGATTCAGCTTTACTGGTCATCTTATTGCTGTAAATTTGTTTTAGACAGAAAAGTTTTCTGATTATTGTAAGTTGTTTCCTGATAACTATTTAGAACTCACAACAAATTCGTACCCATTTTTAGATGCAAAAAAACTACGCACAGAGCTAAGTATCATTTATTTCAGGGATTGATTTCGAAATATGACTGGCGCTTTGACTCTGTTCTCATTTATAAATGAAAACAATTTAAGTGAAATTTTTGAAGAATGCCTAAAACTTTTAAATATTATTATAACAATCCCTATGGTGTGGAATGCCAGGCCGCCACCGTGGTTCGGATCCCACGTTAAACTGTAGGTCCTCCATTTCATCTCACAATCACCCTACCATTACACATTAGCGTAAGTGCGTATAACCCGAACGGGTACTAGGACGCGGTGCTAATAATAATAACAATCCCTATGACAACGGCAGAAGCAGAAAGATGTTTTTCTACACTAAAACGTGTCAAAACATTTTTAAGAAATACTATGCACCAGGAAAGGTTGTCAGCTCTTGCCATGCTGTCTGTCGAGAGAAACTTTATTATGAACATTTCAGACTTTAACTCTAGATTCATTGAGAAATTCGCAAAATCTAAAGAAAGAAGAATGGAGTTTTTATTTAAAGTAGCTTGAGGCGTTTAAGATTAAATTGTTGGGTGTTTTGTAAATAATTTCTTCATTTATTATGTGAGTAATTTATTCTAAGGTGTTTAATTATTTATGATTGCGCCAGCAAAGTAAAAGATTGTACTAATGTAGGTGTGTTCATTTTTTTTTTTTTTTTTTTTTTTTTCAAATTAATGTTGGTTTGTAATGTGCTGTAAATAACAGCTCAGAATGTCAGTAATTTACTAAAAATTTGGTATATTTTTAGCTGTCAATATTTTTACCATCAAAACTTCGTAATTGTATAATATGGATTTTTCTTTTAAAGTCGAATCCTATATTTGTTTCGAAGCTACACACACACCCGTACTGCTGTGAAATATTAGCCTAAGTAAAACGATATGTAAATATAGATAAGTATGCTATATTAAAAGAGTATATATCATATTTTAGAATATTTGAATTGTGCACAACCTATTTTTTTGGTCACGAGTCGCCACTGGTTTAAGATAAGGTTCGAATCTTCTCTTAAAAATTATGCACAAGAAATACCTCATTATTTTGAAAATAATTGTTTATCAATATACTTTATCTATATTCTGGTTAGTATCTGACACCATTCTCTCATTTTCTGGTTTTGTTTGTTTTTTATACTGTCCTTGGAGATTAAGTTTTTATAAGAATTAAACATGAGAACATTTGGCAGCGTAGTTTGAATATTGACATAATAATAAAAAGGTATCAAAGTGAATACTATGGATGACGTCTCAAAATAAAAATATTTTCAACACGTTAAACGTATTGACGACTGCTATTTAGTTTTCTTTGCGACTGTATATTATTTTTATTATTATTATTATTATTATTATTAGCACCGCATTTTACTACCCGTTCGTTTTTACGCACTTACGCTAATGTGTAATGGTAGGGTGATTTTAAGATGAAATGGAGGACCTACAGTTTAACGTGGAATCCGAGCCACGGTGGAGGCCTGGTATTCCCCACATTCACAAGTTGTGATTAATACACGTATTGTCAGAGGTAAAGAAAGGGTTTGACAATCAGATAAATCTGTGCCGGGACCGAGGATTGAACCCTGGACTCCCAGCATATAAGTCCAATACCTTAGTCCTGGTCACAGGCACGGATCCAGAAAATTTTCATAGGGGGGTCATGCTAATTATAAATAGCATAACTACTACTACTACTACTACTACTACTACTACTACTACTACTAATAATAATAATAATAATTAATAATAATAATAATAATAATAATAATAACTATAAAACCTATACAAAACATTGTTCAAACGTACCTCATATTTTATAAATGCATTAATTGCATTTTCCTCTTATTCTTTTGAGCAAATTTCTTCAAAACTTCATCTGGATGAACTTCTATGCTTCGATGAATATTTAACATGGCCAAACCATTTAATCGTTCCTCATCCATATTTGACCTTAAGTATGTCTTTAACCTTCATAGGGTACAAAATGATCTCTCACTAGTGCAAGTAGTCACGGGAAGAACAGACAAAATGGGGAGAAGAACTTTAATGTTTGGGTAAAAACCATCTGAAGCATGCATTAAGCTGTCAACCGCACTAGATGGACACTCTGCCTTAGATTTATGTTTCCAGCGTTGTTGCCACAAGTCAATCTCTCCACGAAGTTCTGACGAAGTCCCAGGAAGGTCATTAGCATATGTTTGAGCTGCTTGTAATAAAATTTCATTGTCTTGGTTGGCAAATGCTGGTATGAAACCGTGTAATGTGATAATATTATCATGTCCAGTTGATGAAAATCTAGTTGACAATTCAGAAATAAGATAGTCCACAAATGGCAGGTAAACATTTAGTTTATAATATTCCTCAGGACTATATGCAGCAAAATTTGGCCCATGAGTTTGTGTCCGAAAGGTCCTTGGTATAGTGATGTCAATTTCATGTTTTACAGCCAAATTCACCGATTCATTATAAACCTCTGTATATTTATTAGGGTTATTCCGATAATCTTTCAATGTCTCTAAAACATTTGCTACCATATTATAGCAGTTTTTCAGGTCTAACGAAGGGTTTTGAAGCTGACGAGACAACGTGACTGTTAGACTGAAGATAAATGAAACAATATGCAGAGTTATAATAAAGTCAAACCTGAGAACTGAGGTGAGTAAAAGTGCTGACTTGGATGATGGTGCTTCCACATCAAATACTTGTAGGAAACATACAACTGCATCAAAAACATGTAAGAATTGTAAAAATGCATGGTGTCGTTCTACCCAACGCGTCTCACAAAGCGTTTTGAGTTTGCACTTTGTTTCTTCAGGATATTGTTCATGTAGTTTTGCTTTCATTAAAGCTGTTCGTTTACTGGATTCTCTTACTTCATTTGTTACGTTACTGACCACTGCAATAGCGTTCCTTACACTTGTTAAAGAACATGCTTTAGAAATGGACAGATTTAGTTTGTGAGAAGCACAATGCATATATATAGCAAGAGGCTGCTTTTCCCGAATACGAGCTTGCACACCTTTGATTTTACCAGACATGTTAGACCCTCCATCGCACCCTTGACCACGCAGGTTCTCAATTTTAAGTCCCAAATTGTTTAATTTTTCAAGAAGTAAGTTTGTGAGAGCCTCGCCACTGAGATTTCTCGCTTCCACAAAACCTAAGAATTATTCTCGAATTTTGAGTGAAAGTATGTCCAGAAATCTAACACAAAGAATCATCTGTTCAACTGTTCCAACATCCGTTGTTTCATCTGCTAGTACAAAAAAAAAATTGCCTTGCTTTAATAGACTTAACAATTTTACTAAGGATAACTTCTCCACAAGCTTCAATTAATTCGTTCTGAGTTATTTTACTAATAAATGTTGCATTTTTAGATGATTCTTTAAATCACTATCACCGGAATCAATACGGAATTTTAAAAGTTCTCGGAAGTTTCCCTCATTTTCTGTGCTATAGTTTTCACTAAGCTCTCCATCATCACGATGACCTCTTAGGGGAAAGTTTTGTCGGCCACACTGTCTTTATCATGGGTATCAATTGTGCTCGATTTTCTTCAATTCTTTTTTTCACTTCACAATTTAGTCTGACTTCAACTGATTGGGTCTTGTTTTCAAATGTATTCTAAATTCAGAACATCTTATAATTGCTGTTTTATGATATTCATTGGAGGCATGTCCGCAAAGCATTTCATTTCCTTTTTTGTAGTTTAGAAACGGAGTCCGTACAAAGTTTCCGAGAGATATTCTACTCCTACCTCCTTCCTTTGATCCAAAAAGTATACATGCAATACAATAAGCGCCATTGTCCTTAGCACTGTACGTCAACCACACAAACTTGTCCAGCCATGATCTTTGAAAATGTCTAATACCTCCTGACTGAACAACATTAGGGAACTTGTAGCTTAGTGGTGGAGTCCACGGTTCTACTAGCATGTGATATTTTAAGTCATCGGAAATAGTTTCAGCTCCAACCAAGTTGCCAATATCAAATTTTTCTGGTCCTACAGTTTCTATAGAGATTTTAGTATTTGAATTAGATCCACTGGTTGAGGGTGAGTCACAAATAAAGTTCACTGACGCACTATTTTCAATTAAATCCACAGTTTCGTTTCCTGTTGATTCAGGTTTTTTTTCTTGAAAAAACAAAATAACTCTGTCTGTCCCTTTTTTTTGACATTATAATATCAATACTTGCATTCAAATCACATAACTAGCAAATACAATAATTTATCACAAAATTGAATATCAGGAGGAAGTATCAAAGTCACAGTATCACAATGACAATAGGCAGTAGCACAATAACCATAAAAAACAAAACACAAATATCACACTCACAGTTTACTAAGAGTAAATAAAACCATCATAGGTCATTATAATCACAAAGAGACTGAAATATTTATAAATTACACTTTATTGCACATAAGCATTAACAAAACGAAACACACACGTAAAATGTTCCACGTCTAAGGCCACTCGAACGAATCGCTCTGGTATACTAAAAGTAAATATTTCCAGCTACCTCTGACTGTTTTGAAACAGATTAGCGTACTTTTCACTGGAAGGGGGTAAGTCTTTCTAAAAATAGCACACTCCACCCCTCTTTAACTCGGTCCATTACTTGTGTTGAAGACAGGTGTATGAGGTGAACAGCCTGCACTAGGAATTCAGTAGGGGTGTGCAAATCTTCGAATTGTCAAAGTCAAAGTTAAAACCTAGGTCACCTTCGATTCGACTTCGTCACTTCGACAACCACTATAACCTTAGCATCTTGAGAAGTTTTGAAGTTATAATAAAACCTCTATAAATAACGAAAATAATTGAAAATCACTAATTACTACCCATTTAAATAAATTATAATAATCACATAACACCAATAAAAAGTATTTTAACACTAACTTGATATTGAATTATATCTACCTATAACGCAAGCAGGAATAAACTTAGTTATGTCAACATAAAAATAATATAATATAGTGTGTTTTTTCCCTACTAAACTTTCTCTTTATTTAGAAGTATTATTAGATAATTTAAAAATTAATAATAGTGTTATTTGATAAAAAAAAACTGTATTTGGTTTCAGCTTCAACCTTTTTTGGCATGCTTCAATCTTTGCTTCACCTGAGACTAAAAGAACATTCGCACATCCCTAGGAAAGATAAAAACTTGTATGATTTAATTTTTTGGTATTTTCTTTCTAAATATACATTTTTAAAATTAATTTTCTTAATACCACAGGGGGGTCAGCTGACCCTTTGACCTTCCCTCCCCCCTGTATCCGCGCCTGCTCCTGGACCATTTTGCGAATATAACTTTACTGTAAGGTCCTTACTAATTAGTATCGTTCTTGGCTACGATTAAAGGGGGCGTTTTAGGAAATCATGTTCGAACTTGAGTTGGGCCTAAAATATTAATTTTTGCTCTCGGTTTGCCTGGTAACATTTCATGAACTACTTTTGGATGTGGAGTATCAGGCGTTCGATCTTAAGCAAAATTTTATTTATTCTTTCACAATCGCGTCTAAACACCGGTTTTGTATATACGCATATATATTAATTAGTCTAATTGAGTAGCGTTGAGGAAGATCTAGTTTGAAAGTTAATGTACCCAAAATTTGGTGGTGGTAGGGTTTTAAAAAAAATTGGGCAAAATATTCTCAGTCCAACTATCTGGGATTCAAACCCCGAACTTACCATGACTAAAAATTTAAACTGAATATTCCGGATATTTGGACCTAGTGTTTAACTATACCGATAGATAATAACAATTCTAGGCCTATGCCTGTGTGTAAAAATAATCAATGATTTATTTTGTAAACTGTTAGCAAAGATTTAAAGGTCTACATAAAATAAATATGTCTTACTTTGAAAAATAAATAATGCTTTAGGCCTAGGCCTGACTGCAAACAAGTTGTGTTAACCAACAGTTTTATACTGATATAGTAAGAATTAGGGCTCAGGCCTATGGTTATTTATATCAAATATAATGTACGATTATATAAAGTAAATACATTATATGTGTTTTTATCCATTATTGAAATTGTCCTTAATAACATTAATGTCGTCTTGATAGGTATGTTGTGTAGAAGATTGAACTATTGGAACATCTTGAGTAAGATATCAGCAAATTAAAAGACAAGGAAACTATCATAGTAAATAGAAGAAAATAGTAAGTAATACTAAATATCTCAAGGAATTAAAAACATCAGAATATAAGTAAACATACTTCCGAAACGTACAGTCTGTACTTACATGTGTCACATCAGCGTAAGAATTGAAGCCATCTGCGATGTCTTGTCAGGCTTTCTTCTTTGCCATAAGAACAGAAAACGAAGTTCTTTTATCTTCAATGACAGCTGATTTAGAATTAATAAGGCCGAATAATATTTCCCTTTCGTTGGCAGTAAAGCGATCATAAGCTCTGTTTGGGTCCTCCATGTTGACAACAAGTGATTTTTTTCTCGGTTTGTTATAACTACGTACTAATTACACGCATTATCATTGGCTGCCTGGCGTGACGTCACCAATATTACGAACAGAAACGAACTTCCTCGACCAAGCTCTCTTTTGCTTCGAGTGGATAAAACAATCCAAACTATCTTGACTATGAAACGTACTAAGTTACTTGGCTCGAGTGCGTCGGCACGAAGTGCTGTGTAACCCTGGAGTCTAGTAAGAGTTTAGTGAGCTGACTATGAAACCGGGCCTTAAAGTCCAGTAAGCTATAATTTTGTTTTTTTAATGTTAATTATATGTATTTTATACCTTCAATTATATAAAATACTTTATTAAACAAACCCGCCTCGGTGGCGTAGTTGGCTAACGCGCTTGTCGTGTTGGGCTCGACTGCTGAGGACGGGGAGATCGAGGTTCGAATCTCGGTCGGGTGAACTGGGGGTGGTTTTTCCTTAATGGTTTTCCACTCTCCTCCACGCAAATGCGGGTTCACTTCCTATAATTCAACCTTCCCAATTTCTAATCAATTAGCGTAATTAGTACTTAAAGCGTATGACCCGAACGGGTAGTAAAATGCGGTGCTAAATATTATTATTTATTAAACAACTGGGTAATTTTTTATTATTTACACGCCCACAAGTGGCTCATAGGAGTGAAAACTTTCACATGATGGAAACCTCGAAAATACGGCTCATTTGACCAACTGTTGTTTGTTTCTAGTTAGGAGAGCAAAACAAAACATCTACCCATAGGGTGTTTTAACTGTGTTTCACACTTATTATTTACAGTTAATTCAGCCATGGAACGATATGGATGTTTAAGTGAAGCTGATAAAGGAAGGATTCTGGGTTTAGTCGAGGCAGGGTATACGGACAGTGAAATTTCGCGTGCAATACCGTGTTCGCGAAAAACAGTTTCGTTGTGGAAATCTAGATGAGAAAATGAAAAAAGCCTCAAGTGTCGTCATGGTGGAGGTGCTTTACGTAAAATTACTCGGGAACAAGACGCCGCTTTAGTTTCTGTAGCTCAGGCAAGCCCATATTTAACTAGCAGACAGATTGGTGCGCGGGTTGAGGTAAATTTATCTAAAGACACAATTTTGGAGCGCTTAAGAGAAGGAGGGCTCCAGTCATTTACTGCTGCTTCAAAGCAGATATTAACAGAGCGACAGAAGCTGGCTTGAATGAATTTCGCACAAGAAAATTTAGAACGGCCATTATTTTTTGTAGGAGAGCTATTTTTACTGATGAGAAGGTATGGAGTTCATCAAATGATGGTCGTGTGCTAGTTTATCGCCCTTTAAATGCTCGTTTTCAACCACCCTCTGTGCATCAACACCGCTATAATGGTCGCTTCTCTGTCTTGAGCTGGGGGTGGATTTCCCACTCTGGTGTTGGAGTAATGTGGAAAATAGATGGACATTTAAATAAGGAACAATACATATCTTGGATAACGTGATGTTACCGTCTGTACGGGGAAAAATATCCCGTTGGACCAATTGTTTATCAACATGACCACTCATCTATTCATACTTCTCGATTAGTGCAGCAGTGGTTTGCAGATCATGGGAGGACATTGATGTTATTCCATGGCCTCCATGTGGCTGTGATATGAACCCAATCGAGAATGTATGGGCAGAAATGAATAGGATTCTTCGTGAACGTAATCTGGATATCAGGAATTCTAATCAACTGTGGGATGAAGTTGAAGCTGCTTGGGAAGATCTCTCTGACAGTCCACGGTATGTTGCAAGACTTATTAATTCGATGCCAAGAAGATTAGCAAGTGTTGTGGAAGCAGAAGTATTTTGGACACGTTATTGATATGTTAAATACGTGCCATACTTTTGCTTCTGGTTCAATGGATGTTGGACTATGTGTATTGGCTGGATATAAATCATACTTCATCTCTGGGTTTAGCCACTTGGATCACCACCTGTCATCATTATCTAGGTTTAATCGCCTGGGTTATTATCTGTCGTCACTATCTTGGCTTAACCACCTGGATCACTGTTTGTCGTCACTATCTTGACTTAACCACCTGTATCAGCATCTTCCGTCACTATCTTGGCTTAGCCACCTGGATCCCCAACTGTCGTCACTATCTAAGCTAAATCGCCTGAGTCGTCAGCTTTCGTCAGCATCTTGGCTTCACCACCTGGATCACCATACGTCGTCAGTATCTTGGCTTCACCGCCTGGATCACCATCTGTCGTCACTATCATGGCCAAACCACCTGTATCACTGTATACTGTTGGGGAAGGGAGGACAGCTCATTGCAAACTAATTAGACCATGGTCTTACTATTTTTTTATGTTATCATTGCTTGTTAACACCTGTTCAGCTTATACATATAATTGACAATTACTCTCATAGGGTTGGGTTGAGTAAGGTAATATATTAGAGGTAAGATACCCCCATTTTCTTGGAAGGAGAGTGGGAAACCATCTAAGAAAAATCACCCCCACTGGACCTGACCGAGATTCGAAAACCGACCTAATATTATTTATTTGAGCTATTTAATGTGCACTTTCTATATTACTTTAACTATAATCTAGCTAGGGGAAATGTTTAGTATTTTCTGTTCCTCCTCCCCTTTATAGAAATAGGTTAACATAACTGGATTGGTAATTCTACAATTAAAAAAATGCTCAAATTGCTTGATCCATCACAAAACGTAGCATAGATAATTATATTTACTACATTACAAAATGTATGTGCGTAGAAGGGGACGATAGACACAGATGTTATTACCGGGACAGTCATTATTTGCAAGAGTTTCTTAAATTATTGTGTAGTAGTCTGATAGTGGTTGCTAATAATCGTAATTATATTATTCTTAGTTTAACTCATCACGATGAAAAACTAGACAATTTTGTAACATATTCTATATACATAATTTAAATTCTTTATTTATATAATAGAGTTTATGTAAATTTAGTAATGACCACACACGATCACATAATTGACACTAAATTCCTACTAATATATCACATATCATTTATATTCAAAGCTGTTAGTACCATATAATCACAGTGCTATACTTGCTAGTGTAGCACTCAAAGTTAATTAGGTCAGCAGACGAATGTGAAACATGTTGAGACATAGTCTTCTGTCAAACGTATTTATAGATATTTTTAAACTTAGCTTCAATGCGTTTTATTCTTGTACGATTTTAATTAGTATAGTTTTTAATAATCCGGGTTCTACTATCCGTTTGGACTATTACAATTAACTACGGTAGCAAAGTAGGAATGATGAAGGTGGACTGTGAGATGAAATGTAATTACTCACAATCTTGTAAATATTGATTTGTAAAAAACATAATTAGTAAATCTAACCAAGATTTGAACCCTGACGTCTTTATAATTGTTAAATCAAACTAAACGAGCTTTAGGCTTTTAGATATTGTACCCACTTAACAAGTAAAGGGTGTGTGAAAGGCTGAAACAAAGAAGTGCTTATTTTAGAACATTGATATTCTGCTATGAGTTGTTGTGCCGTTTACTCGCTAGCGACCGAGAGTTTAATTCGGCAACACTGGAAACCGAATGACGTATCAAATAACTAAACCAACGGGATTGAAGCGTGCCACTCTACAGTATACGTAAATAAAAGAAAACACTATTATTTTATTGAGTGCACCATGTAGAATGATTTGTTTAGCTATATCATATATATATATATATATATATATATATATATCATTTTCTTTTAACCAAATTGGTAGAATCATAAATTGTGGAAATTATTTAAATATTAACTTGTTTCAAACAAGCAAACATTAGCTAGATAGTATAAGTATATAGATTGCTCATACAGGACACGATGCATTCAAAGCATTTTTTTTTTTCCTTTTGCTTACATACTTGAAAATGGCGCGTTTCTTTCAACAAAATTATTCTCTAGTTCACACGTGAAGGGAGAGAAGCGTCCTTTAGTTTTGTTTTATTCTACTCCAGGGGTAGCCAACATTATTTTCTGTCATACCACTATATACATCAACTTTGTTGCCATTGTGTTTGTAACTATCACCCAAAACCTCAAACCTTACCTGACTCCTGCCCCCTTTCTACATCGTGGACAGTAAAACAATAGCGCTAAATTTAATTATTCAAATCTTAGCGACAAGGGAATTTGGCCGAAATAACCCATTTATTTGTTTTTAAATGATATAGATTTGATTTTTTTAATCTACGGTGACCTTAAGGGTAGAACTTAAAATGATTTTGCGTACCATTAGTGTTTTGGGTTGGCCATCACTGCCCTACGTGACAGACGATACCTGTCTCGCAAGGTGTTAGGCTGGGAGGAGAACTGCCTGGCAAATAGGACCCAAAATATCAATCTTTATGAAGAAAGTGGATTGAAACATTTTTATACATTTTTGAGACACAATATTTATTATATTTGCAATAGTGTTTTTGTAACCGATTTTAGGCATACGCATATTAAAGTGTATCGAATATGTATTTGATTAAATAAAAATATTGAAATATGTAAAACTAAGATTTTGGATTTAATTACTTGGAGAATCTTTATTTTAATTCACATTGTATGTCTAGACTTAAAATATATAGAAACAGTTGGAATAAAATATATATATGTCATTCAATATGTTTACATTATTTCCACCAAAATAACTATTTTAAGAATAAACGAAAATTAATATTTTAAGTTACTACTAGTTCTGCATAGCTACGTGTAATCTAATCTACTTTTTTTAGTTCAGTCATTATTATCACTCAATTTAAAATACTCATAGACGACAAAAATACAATCTACAAGAGAATTAAACGTTTTTGGTATGAAATTGTTTTTAAACTATAATGATATAACAATACAAACTATGATATAATTAAAAATAATAAATACACGTAAGTTACACTCAAAGCTACCACTAATTTTTTTTGGTTCCATACCAAGAATAAAACCCTTATAAAAAAAACTCACGTTATATGTCACTTTCAGTCGTACACAGATATCAATATATGAAATGCTAGACATATAAAGTCAAAGCTTGGGTTGGAGATAAATGTTAGTAGCCTGCTGCCATTAAATGTGTTGGCAACAATATAGCAAAAATACGAATAACGGAATTTTCATGTTAAAAATGTATTTGAGGTATTTAACGTGCATTTTCTGAACCGACTGATAAAATCAGCACACGACTTTCATACCATCTTAAAATTTAGTAATCCATCAAACTCATCACTTTGAAAGGGGAAACACTCATTCCAATAAAAATAAAAATTCCACTATGTCAGGAATCAAACCAGGGAACCTTAGTCCAATATACACATGCTATTGTTTGAGCTAAACTGTCCCACAATCTTACCGTTTAATAATTCTCTAAATCGTTTTCTTGTAAAATTATTGGTTTCGAGTAAAATAATAATAATAATAATTATTATTATTATAAAGGTAACCGATAATTATTTGTGGCGTATGAAATTTTAAACATATAAAAAAATACATTATTTATTTATTCTTGAAATTAATTTGGAAGGACTGGCTGGAACTGTTGGCTTAATGCAAGACGTAAATGTTTAGAAGATGTATGAATGTTAACTGCATTAGATAATAATAGTAATAATAATATTTAGCACTGCGTCTTACTACCAGTTCGGGTTATACGCTTTAAGTACTAATTACGTTAATGGATTTAGGAATTGGGAAGGTTGAATTAAAGGAAGTTAACCCGCATTTGCGTGGAGGGAGAGTGGAAAACCATTTAAGAAAAACCACCCCCAGTTCACCCGACCGAGATTCGAACCTCGATCTCCCCATCCTCAGCAGTCGAGCTCAACACGACTAGCGCGTTAGCCAACTACACCACCAACTGCATTAGAAACGGTCAGTATTTGGTTAGTGCATTACTTGATGAAGTGAGTAATGTGATCCAACCCTCCTTTTAGACAAGCGCCATTTAACTATTATACACTGTATGTGGACATTCACGGCCAGCTAGCACAGACAAAACGAACTATAATATGTTTGAATGCCAGGAAAACTTCACTGTTTCTCAAAATAATCTTCATATAGTCAATTTTAAAGGACAAGGAAAAAGTATTTAAAGGAATTGCATAAACATTCTTTTTAAGAGTTGGCGTTTTTTTTTTTTTTTAGCACTGCGTCTTACTACCCGTTCAGGTAATACGCCTATTTACTAATTACACTAATGAATAATGGATTGGTAAGGGTGAATTTAGAGGAAGTTAACCAGCATTTGCGTTTGGGGATAGTGGAAAACCATTTAGGGGAAACCACCCTCCGTTCACCCGAGTGAGAATCGAACCTCGGTCTCCCCGTGCTCGTCAGTCTAGCTAAACACGAAACTAGTGACTTAGCTAACTACACCACCGAAATGGATCTGAGAGTTGTTGGTAATCTCATTGTAGTAGAAACATTATTGATTTAACATAAAAAAGCATGCCCCAAAATAATATTCTATAGATACGTGTAATATCTGCTCTAAACACACACAAAATTAAATATTTGATTTCTTATAATAAACAGAATAACAAATTAGAATAGATATTCTAGGGAATACCGTAAATACTGTATATTCTATTCACGCGGACACATATTTTCTCATATGATCCATTTGCCTTAATGAAACAGGGTTCTAATCCTGGCCGGAAATATTCAGGGACCTTTTACTAAATTGTTTCCCAACTTCCATCCAAGCAAATGTGATTGCATCCTCTTTAATTTGCATCTTTTACATCACGATCCCACAAAAATGATTTTAGGCGTGTAGACCGGATGATTAGTTGAGGTGGTTGAATTAGGTGATATTATGTTACATATAAATATTTTCCTATAGTCACTCTGAACTATATTATCCCCTGAAGGATGAAATTTCACCTTCCAGCTGACCCACAAAATCCATTATCGTTAGGCCTTTCAGCATTTCCAGGGACTCATAGCAAAACACTTGATCAAACTAATGTTAAAACCTAAATACTAGATAGTTGAAAAAACTGCACTGCCATTTATTATATTGTTATAAATATCCTAGATAATATATATACAACATCCATCTGAAACTAAAACAGAAACTCGAACCCCAAAACTCAGGTATATCATGTTAAAATTTGCTTGGTTTATATCCTACAGATTATAATAATCTACATCGGAATTGGTTTGCTATTCCAAAGATATACACAAATATCCGGCTGGTCCTTCACCGAGACGCACAACACAAAACCTGATTATATTATGTTAAGACATGCCTGAAGAAATATTCTACAAAAAAAAAATTGCATTCGATTAATTGTTTCCATAAATATATACAAATATCCGGTTGACACTTCACCGGGACTCACACTAAAACACTCAATTATTCTACTAAAAAATGCCTGGATAAATACTCTACAGAATAATAAAAATTACACCACAGTAATGATGTGGTTCAATAAATGTATACAAACAATCAGCTGGCCCTTTACCGGGATTCGTCGGTGACCTGGCAGTCTAGGGGTATAGTGTTGGACTTCTGTGCTGGGGGACCGGGGTTCAATCCTCGATCCCGGTACAGATTTATCTGATTGCCAAACCCTTCCTTCACCTCTGACAAGACGTGTATTAATCTCAACTTGTGAATGTAGGGAATGCAAGGCCTCCACCGTGGTTCGGATTCCACGTTAAACTGTAGGTCCTCCATTTCATCTCACAATCACCCTACCATTACACATTAGCATAAGTGCGTATAACCCGAATGGGTAGTAAGACGCGGTGTTAATAATAATAATAATATATAATAATAATAATAATAATTCACCGAGACTCTCACCGAAACATCTGATTATTCACACATATTGCTAAAACCTGACTGAATATTGGTCCAGTATAAAAATAAAAACAGCACCACAATCGGTTAAGTGGTTCCAGAGATCCTAAGTTAAAGATATAAATAAATCCGGCCGATTCTTTCACGGAAACTCAAATCCTCCCTTAGCAGACTTCCGAGTGAATATACATAAATGCACCGCAATCGGTTATGCAGGTCCATGTATCTTTGCCAACAGCCATACATTCTTAAAAACAGTACAGAGCTACAATATTTTCTTACTTAAAGATATTTACATTCCACACCTTAAAAAAGCATAGATATCATGTAAAGTATTTCTAAGCTCGTAAACCAAATACAATACTTCTCCTTGCTTTTCAATTATTTAAACCTCCTTTCTCTTATATTATATTAATACTTGCCTGGCTTGACCAGTTTTATTATTTAAATCTCCAGAATTGTTTTGATAAGAAAATATATTTGACAGAAGAAAAAAAATTAAACATTTGAAATTTATAAGAAAATGTTCATCAATGTAAATCTTATTAAACTACAATTTATCTCAATCAAAGTATTGATCAAAACTGTTTACCAATAGTTATATTGTGGCCGTTATGGTAACATTAAATAAAGTATGGAATCGAACTATGGTCCCACAAAGTTATAGACAGTCATAATAACGTTGAATAAACAAATAAATTCACTTTAATAACTAAAATATAACCAATGGAAATTATTTTATCAAATCTCTTTTTTTTTGCCTACCTGGAAATAATATTAAATATTTTAAATCAGGATCAGGACCCTTATATTATATAAATTTTAACTCGGCGTCTTAGCAAAAAAAGTAAAAATCTTTTAGATTTAATTCGTTATTTGCACTACATGTGTGAAATATAAAAATTAATCATTAATAAATTCATAATTATCTAATCACAGTAATTAAGATTCTGAAAAGGGGGAGGGAGACCTGATATTTATTACCATGTAAAACCAATATATATGGGTAGCAGTGTTGCCAAATAAATGTGTGGTGGGATTAAATCTTTAACAGCTAAGAAAAAAAAAGCCAGACCATTTTTTAATGAGACAAAACATAATTAATTAAATAAATATGTAACGAATAATTGATTATATTAAGAAGGAAACAAAAAAGTAAAATTAATTTAGTAGATCAAACCATTTGGACATTGCAAAAAGACATAACCCCTCCCCCAACACTCCTTCCCTACACGTAAGAAATAATTTAAGGACTTAAGGCTTTCTCTAAATCCGGCCTTGGGCGTAGCTAGGCAAATTATCCTGCAGTCATGTGAGGAGGTATATCATACCTCGTGGGCTGAGTGAATAACCTTACAATCTCGACGGAGTGTACATAAAGACCAAATAACAAAACCATCATGCAAAGGCGTGAACGGGAATTAGCAAGTACATGTGGACAACCAACACAAGTCCTATTTAAACTAAGGCAGGTTGCTGACCAGATGGCCTCACATCAAACTTATCTCTTATTATAAACATTAATACCATCACATTAATCTTATCACTTCTCAACCTTTTCCATTCGCTTCCATTCTGACAAGAAGCACCTTCGGGCAATGGGGAGTAGCTATTGGAGTAGGAAGTGAATTTAGTTCGACAATTGATGTCAGGAACAAGATTTAAACTCAAACCAAGTGTTAGGTATTAGGACTAGTCTATATATAAGATATGATGAAATCCAGTAAAAATAATGAATAAATAAGCTTCACACAGACAGAGTATAGTCACTATTAAACACGTCCCAAGAACTGATGACATAATATATGGCCAAACTGGGTGATCGTGTGAGGGAATAAAAAAAAACAGAACATGTTTATTGTAATGAGAAGTGGTCAGACTGGAACGCACGAGCGAGCGACCCAAGCGACGCGTTTGAAAGATATAAATGATTATATTTTTCAAGCGCGCGCGCTCGAACCGGTACAGACAGGTTTACTTACAGTCCCTAGGCATTGGTTGAGTGCTAGGAAAATTTCTCAAATAGACATGATATTTGATTTATTTTTTAATTAGTGATAGGTTTAGCACACTTGCTACTAACGGCCTAATTTAATTGGTAAGACCATAAACTATTAAATGGATGTATATGTAAAACTGATATGTTAAAATAATTCAATATTATAATCAAAGTAGGCCTTTACACATAAGAATCACCATTAGCGCAGAGAGAGGATGGGAAAACCACAACAATAAATCACTTGTCAAACACCGTCTTCAGTTCACTGAGCCAAGATTCGAACCTTTACCTCATCTATAGGTGTCTGCTAATCACGTGCTCAATCGCTCTCTCACACGCTTGTCATTCTGGCTGAACCCTTAGAAAAATAGTGAGACTACGTAGTCATGTCCGGGTTAAAAACAACCATGAGTGATCAGCTGACAACGACGCTGTAAGATGTCATCTTAAATCTGTATCCACTTATGAGAGAAGAGCAGAGGTCAACAAGTCTATAAAATGTAAGGACAGCTAGTTACATTAACTATCTTCAGTTAAAGTCATAGATGTGGAGGATGACCTACATACCACTATAGATAGATTGGCTCATCAATTAGAGGACCTAAGGGTAGAAAATGAGAACCTTAGGATAGTGCAGGCTAATACTAGCAACATAGAGGTACTTATTAATATATCAGGAATTTTTCACTGATTCAAAACATCCCATTGTTTCATCTTAGATCAGATGATAGTATTGCTGATTTTTTTCTAAACTATAACAAACATCAGCTAATCAGGTTGGCCCAACGGTGAACATCAAACAGTAACGAAACTACTTTTGGGAGGAGAAGCGCTAGATTTTAAAATTTTTGATACTAGTTTTATAGAAGAGTTCACTTTAGAAGATTTTAAGAAAGAATTAGGATGTATTTTCAAGAGGAAGCATACAAGTCGATTCTTAGAGTAACATGTCTAAAAATCCTACTAAAACAAGTAGAAAGCTTAGAGGAGCTTTCTGAAAGATTCTGGAAGATTTTTACTAACACCTATGAATTAGTAGAAAAGGTCGTCAGTAAATAAGTAATAAAGCATGAAGCAGACTAGTGAGCTCTAGTTTTCTACCTTAACAGATTTTTTTTTAAGATTTAGGAAGATTTATCTATCGTAGATATACATGCTTGATGAAAATGATGTCATAAGAGTTACAAAAAGATAAACTCGAGTTGTATATATGTTGAGTTTGAACCTGGGACCAGCAAATCTGAACAAAGCCATGAAGAACCCCATATACAACTATCAGGGGAGAAAACAAAATTGTATGAAGTTGAGCCAGAGAAAAATTTCACGGAAGACGTGGCTACTAAAAAAAAAGTAGATCATTTATCTAGTAAGCAGGTAAGAATGGATCAGCCAGTTTTTAGAAAAAATCGAGAGATGTTCAGGGGTCGTAAAAATTTACCAGTAAAACAATTGTTCAGTATCGAATTTACACGGGGAATTCAACACTCATCTAACAATATTGCATATCGTATACAAAACCACCAAGATAAGTTGGTATAAAAAATGTTTACGTAATAGATGACTTCAGGATTTATAATTTCAAGAGATTCAAAAGACAAAACATCGATATCCTCAATACTAATTGTCAGAAGAAAATCAACTAATGGGTAGCAAAAGTATAAAATTTGTATGGGTTATAGAGCTCCAGGCGCGGATACAGGGGGTAGGGGGATCAAAGGGTCAGCTGACCCCCCTGTGGTATTAAGAAAATTAATTTTAAAAATGTATATTTAGAAAGAAAATACCAAAAAATTAAATCATACAAGTTTTTATCTTTCCTAGGGATGTGCGAATGTTCTTTTAGTCTCAGGAGAAGCAAAGATTGAAGCATGCCAAGAAAGGTTGAAGCTGAAACCAAATACAGTTTTTTTTATCAAATAACACTATTATTCATTATTAAATTATCTAATAATACTTCTAAATAAAGAGAAAGTTTAGTAGGGAAAAAACACACTATATTATATTATTTTTATGTTGACATATCTGAGTTTATTCCTGCTTGCGTTATAGGTAGATATAATTCAATATCAAGTTAGTGTTAAAATACTTTTTATTGGTGTTATGTGATTATTATAATTTATTTAAATGGGTAGTAATTAGTGATTTTCAATTATTTTCGTTATTTATAGAGGTTTTATTATAACTTCAAAACTTCTCAAGATGCTAAGGTTATAGTGGTTGTCGAAGTGACGAAGTCGAATCGAAGGTGACCTAGGTTTTAACTTTGACTTTGACAATTCGAAGATTTGCACACCCCTACTGAATTCCTAGTGCAGGCTGTTCACCTCATACACCTGTCTTCAACACAAGTAATGGACCGAGTTAAAGAGGGGTGGAGTGTGCTATTTTTAGAAAGACTTACCCCTTCCAGTGAAAAGTACGCTAATCTGTTTCAAACCAGTCAGAGGTAGCTGGAAATATTTACTTTTAGTATACTGGAGCGATTCGTTCGAGTGGCCTTAGACGTGGAACATTTTACGTGTGTGTTTCGTTTTGTTAATGCTTATGTGCAATAAAGTGTAATTTATATATATTTCAGTCTCTTTGTGATTATAATGACCTATGATGGTTTTATTTACTCTTAGTAAACTGTGAGTGTGATATTTGTGTTTTGTTTTTTATGGTTATTGTGCTACTGCCTATTGTCATTGTGATACTGTGACTTTGATACGTCCTCCTGCTATTCAATTTTGTGATAAATTATTGTCTTTGCTAGTTATGTGATTTGAATGCAAGTATTGATATTATAATAATAAGAAAATACAAAGAATTCATACAAATATTAAAGTTATTATTAAAATAAAATAATCAACATAAATATATTCATTTCTATAACCATATCACTCACAAATATTATTAAATTGGTTATATCCTGATTAAATATTACTTTATTTGGAAAGATTTTCACCTGGACTTTTTTTAAATTGAATGTATTTAGAATCTATTTGGCGTTGTCACCTGGGCTATTTTTTAAATTATATGCATGAATAATCTATTTGGAGTGCTTCCCTCCGAGCAAATTTTTAAAACTGGATGTTTCTATAAACTATTTGGAGGGGTCCTCACCTCAGTCACTTGGCATATTTTTGAAAATTGAATGTCTTTAGAAGTTATTTGCAGTTTTATTAAAATCTTTTAGCTTCATATTCGAGTATGTGAACTACATCTAGAAGGGGGCTAATTTATTACAAGAGGGGCAGTCACCCCTCTCTACACCCAACTTATCGTTTTACCTGTTCCTAATTTGAGGTGGTCCTTTCCCACTTTTTTGTAATCATACTCTTTTAAAATATATTTAGAGTATTCCCCCTCTAAATTATTTTGAAATTTGGATGTTCCTAGAACCTATTTTGAGTAGCATCCTTCAGAAATTATTTAAAAGTTTGGATACCTCCAGAATATATTTTTAATTGTTCTCAAACAGTTTACTTTTTTAAATTTAGATATCCTGAAAGCTATTTGAAGGGGTTTCCCTCCAAAAATATTTTAAAATTTAGGCGCTTCCAAAAGCTATTTAGACTGCTCCTGGCTTGAATTTTTTTCGCAAATTAGATGCCTCTAGAAACAATTTTAAGTGGTCTTCTCTGGATAATTTTTTATAATTGAATGTATATAGAATTTATTTTTAGGTTAATGCAAAATCTTTCAATTTCATATTCGATAATATCAGAGGATTAAAAATATATCTAGGGGGATGGTATTTATTCCAGCTGGGATCATTTTCAGGGGAACGATGCCCCTCTTGCCCCAGTCACCTTCGGTTATACTACCACAGATTGCAGTACTACACACAAATTTCTTAGACGAGTCCATGCAAAAAAAAAAAATGCTGACCATCTCCTGTTGAGAGACTTTATCACGATTCACCATAGACAGGACCTCTCTCTCCCACTAAAAATAAGGGTACATCCATGGTATTACTCTACATTCTCAACGTACATTTTTTAAAGGTCTGGATCAAAAGGCCATTATCTTACGTGTGATGTGTGCTCAACTACAAGTAGAGATTAGGCAAGATAAGCAATAGTATGCATAGGCCTATACATTTAAAAAAGGTGATTCACCCAGTGACGGTGGAACCTTATTTGTGTAGGGTGGTATACAATTTTTTTATAAAAAGAACATTCCCCCCAAGTAAAAGGAGATCCGGGGACTTAACACCATATATTATATGAAAATTTAATAACCTTAGAATCCATTTTGAAAGGTCCTTGTCCAGTATTATTTGGAAAATTATACTCCTTTCCAAGATATTTGGAGTGATCCTCCGCTAGAAAAGTTTTGAGATTTGGATACCCCTAAAAGCTAATTATAGTTTTCCTTACCTATAATATTTTTAATTTAATTTTTCCAGAATATATTTAAAGTGGTTTTCCCCGTGGCAAATGTTTAAATATGTATGCCCAAAAAATTATTTATAGTGGTCGTCGCCTTTAAATTCTCAAAATGATGGTAAAATTCAAGAGCATTTCCCGGGATTTTTCCCAATTTTACTTGTGAGTGGCCACCCTGAAAATATTACTTGTGGTGTATCCCTCACAATTAAATACAAATAACACTCATATCACCTCCTGACAAAATATTACTTTAGCTCTATACCTCACAATTCATTACAAGTATCACTGTTAATTCACGTTCTAACCAAATATTACTCTCGGTACATCCCTCAAAATTAAACACAAGTAACACTGTTATATAACGTCCTAACAAAATATTACTTTAAGTACATCCCTCACAATTAATAACAAGTAACACTATTACATCACGTCCTAACGAAATTTTACTCTCGATATATCCCTCGCAATTAATTACAAGTAACACTGTTAAATCACTTATTGACAAAATAATACTTGATATAGGCTAATATATCTGTTGCCAGCAGCAGTGTGTTGTTTTAATCTCAAACAAGTTCAAGATACCTATTTAGAGCCAAATCGTCAAAGCCATTTTTTTTTCAAGTTTTTGAAAAAGCAATCATTTGTAAGCTACCCACAAATGACAATTTATTAAAAAAAAAAACTAGTAGACTTATACAATGTTATTTGTCATGTCAGACATTCCCAAGATACTAATTTGGAACCGAATCATCAAACCTCTTTTTAAAATATTTCAAGTTTTTTAAAAATCACTCATCACTCTTCAACAAATTTTTGACCAATAACCAAATAGCCTATATATGTTGTTATCTGTGAGATCAATTACGCCCTAGGTATGCATTTTAATCAGAATCTTTAGATCCTGTTTTGAAAAAAAATGCATTAAAAAATCTCTCATTTATAAACTATCCTTAATTTGAAGGCTATGGTCAAATTAAAATAAACGTGTTGGGATATTGTCCTATAACTTATAAATATCAATTTTGAAAATTCAATCAAACCGTATCTGATCCGTGGCCAGGGACAGGTTGACAGACAGACATGGGGACAGACAAAATTGTGAAAACTAGTTTTTTGAGTTCGAGTTTATAAAAAAGTAAAAATTCATCAATATCTCGAAATCGATTTTTTTTTCAGGATTACAATGAGTAAGTAAAAGGGTGGTTAACCTGGTATGTGTTCGGACACTACTCTGCAACAAGAAAACTGCTCACCGAGTACTGTCTGTCAATTCATATGTAGCTAACATTGTATCACCACTCTCTAACACCAACACTTTCTTAGTGAGGAAGTAGACTCAATACTTCCTAGTTTATAAGCAAAACATTTTAATATGACAAATTTTATACTATGCTTCATAACCTTGGATACAAACACTTGAACTAAGGAACTATAGATTTTATTCTATGAAACACATTTATAGTATGTTAATATTTTTTTAAATATATTACTAATCTAGACACCTACTACATCTTGCTTTTACCAAATGGTCTTGGTCTATCAAATTTACCCTTTCGTTAAACCAGTGGCGTTCCTAGACATTTCCATCTGGGAGGCCACTGGGATTTTACCAAGTTTCCACCCATATCAATTTCTGAATTTAAAAAAAAATCAGATGTATCTAAAAGCTATTTGGAGCTTGCCACTCCCAGATAAAAATGGATGACTCTCTCATTTTTTTGGAGTTATCCTAAGATGGATCTATTTTAATTAGATGATTCTAGAATCTTTAAGTTAGATTCATAAATATTTTCATTTGTATTTAGAGTTCAATGCGTTATTCTTCCCCCGAAATAGTTAATGTTTACAATGGTGTGTGTGTATGTATGTGTGCACGCGCACCTGTGTGTGTGAAATTGCCTCATTGAAAACTATATTTGGAGCAACATTAGGGGGTGCCATGGTCTATCTGGCAACCCTTGTAGACTCGCCAATGTAAAACATAATTTATATCTTCATATTTGTGTGTCCCCCTGGCCACCCGACTATTAGCTACCCGGTTTTTGAAATAACACATCGTGTGTGCTACTTTAGTGTTGGTAAGTGCTCGATTTTCATCGTTAGTGCTGTAAATTTTAGGCACTTATTCACGATTGTTTATGGGTTTCTAGGGTGATATCTCCCTGGCCACCCATAAACAATCGTGAATAAGTGCCTAAAATTTCCAGTACTAACTATGAAAATCGAGCAATAACCAGCACTAACCTAGCACAAACTATAGGCGTTTTCAAAAAAGGGTTATCTCTTTTATTTCTTATACCGGGTGGCCAGGGAGATATCGTGAATATGTGCCTCAAATTTACATCACTAACGATGAAAATCGAGCACTAAAAAGCACTAACGTAGTAAAAAATATGGGCGTTGTGGCCAGGGTGACACACATCTGACCAGTACCTTCTTCAACATGTAGGCCTACATGTACAGTTTCAATACTAGCTTGCATAGTTTTAGATTAAAAAAGTTGGTGAATTTTTTACTTTATTTTCTTTGTTAGCCTATATTTGTACTACTATAAAAAAATGGAATGACTACCAACCCACTAACTGCAAAATTAATTTGAATAAAAAATTTATAATAATGAAAAATTAAAATTTTGAACGCAAAAACAAAGTTTCTAGACAAAAACCTCTATTCTTTATTATTAAAATTCCATCCCACTTTCGTGGTAGAATGGTCTATGATGACACGCTCAACATAGACTTGACTGCCAATATTGGAGATATTGGGGTTTGAGTTCTGGTTGGGTTTACTCAAAGTGGTTTTTCCTAAATGGTTTCTCACTTATCTTCAACGCAAATGAGGTTATATTTCCTCTAAATTATGTTTACTCAACCTTACTACACTAATGTAATTAGTTCATGTGAGTATAGCCCAAACGGTTAGGTACTATGTAGGGCTAAGTTAATAATCAATAACTATCATTAGTCATTACTAACATAGCAAATGATGTCTTACCTTTGCGATGCCAATCTCTTGTTTTTTGTATTTTTCTCAGCTCATTGTGGAGATGTCCAGCACTTCCATAATTAATTTAAATTGTGAGTAGCCTGTTCCAATTGAAACACTGCCCCAATCAACAGTGTCATTGAATTATTGTCGTTATGTTGATGATATCCTGGTAATTTATGAACATCTTCCTAATTCTTCTTTAACTGAAATAATTCAAATTATAAATGAGATTCATCCCTACCTTAAGTTCACTGTTGAACATGAAGATAATGACAGTATTAATTATCTTGACATTTCTATTTCCAGAAACAAGAATAACCTCTTTGAGTACAAAATTTATAGAAAACCCACACAGACTGATATAATTATTCCCAATGATTCTAATCACCCCTCCACTCATAAAAGAGCTGCTTTCAACAGTCTTATATACAGACTAGACAGCTGTTGCCCGCGGCTTTGCTCGCGTGGAAGTTGATTATACACAAATACGAAAATATACATATGTATTTACAGATTAATTTAAAATATTACGTTACGTTGATGACCATAACTTGACCTCAGATCAAAAATAATGCAAGTCCGATACAAACTTTCACCCCCCTTTTCATCCCTTATTAAATAAAATTTCCAAAATTTCTGAAACACGTATTTATATGTTTTACGTCAATAACCGAAATACAAAATGTTGTTTGTGTAACTTTCAAAATGACGGCTTTCATACATATTATCATCCCCTTTTTTGACCCCTTCGGGGTGGAATTTTCTAAAATCCTTTCTTAGTGGGTGCCTACATAACAAAATGAATATACAGTCCAAATTTCATGCTTGTAGCCTTGATAGTTTGCGCTCGGCGATGATGAATCAGTCAGTCAGTCCGATACAAACTTTCACCCCCTTTTTCATCCCTTATTAAATAAAATTTCCAAAATTCCTGAAACACGTATTTATTTGTTTTACGTCAATAACCGAAATACAAAATTTTGTTCATGTAACTTTCAAAATGACGGCTTTCATACATATTATCATCCCCTTTTTTGACCCCTTTGGGTGGAATTTTCTAAAATCCTTTCTTAGTGGGTGCCTACATAACAAAATGAATATACAGTCCGAATTTCATGCTTGTAGCCTTGATAGTTTGCGCTCGGCGATGATGAATCTGTCAGTCAGTCCGATACAAACTTTCACCCCCTTTTTCATCCCTTACTAAATAAAATTTCCAAAATTCCTGAAACATGTATTTATTTGTTTTACGTCAATAACCGAAATATAAAATTTTGTTTATATAACTTTCAAAATGACGGACTTTCATACATATTATCATACATATTATCATCCCCTATTTTGACCCCTTTGGGGTGGAATTTTCTAAAATCCTTTCTTAGTGGGTGCCTACATAACAAAATGAATATACAGTCCGAATTTCATGCTTGTAGCCTTGATAGTTTGCGCTCGGCGATGATGAATCAGTCAGTCCGTCAGTCAGTCAATCAGGACATGTTATTTTATAAGTATAGATTACTTCACATATTTTAAAGAAAATTAATTACAAAACTAAAACTTACTATCATCAAACAGCCTACCATCACTAATGGATACTCTCATTCTTTTGTTTACCAAATCCTTCAGAAACAAAAAGCTCAGTTAAAACGCACAACTACTTTAGTTCATTCCAGTGCCACGCCAAATAGTAAGACCAAATGGATTAAATTCACCTACACTGGAAAAGAAATCCATAATATCACCAACATCTTTAAAAAACACAAACTAAACATATCTTTTAGTACTAATAACAATATCACAAAAAATTATTAATAATTCCAATTTGAATGAAATCAGTCAGTATCAAAAAAGTGGTGTTTACTAACTCACCTGTGAATGCAATAGTGTTTGCATAGGCAAAAGTGGTCGTCGAATTTCAACCAGGTTTTCCGAGCAAATAAGTGACTTCAAATATGACAGAAACAAATCAAAATTTTCCGAAAATCTTAAAATTTCTGGTCATCAACCCACCACAGTGGTAAAATGCATTAAACTAATTCACAGCTCGTCCAACCATGAACACTGCAGAAAGCATTTTCATCCAAACCGCAATACTCATTAACAAAAATGTCCTTAACGAACAATTACATTTTGAAAACCAAACCCTCATCAACACTTTAAGGAATTTTCTCCAACATACCAGATTAAAATAACCTATGTTCCTGCTCTTCCTTCCAATAGTTAATGACCTGTTCGGGCCAGTGTCAAGAAGATTTGGACCTTCCGTTTTTTCCCATTTCTCATTACTCTTTCTATATTTCCTTTTCTACTCTTAATTATTTCACCACATCTATCTAATAACAACTTAAACTTTTACATTATATCGTTTCACAGCTCCTTGCTGTTTTTCGCCATCCATGACTTTTCGTATGATCTAGACTACTATAACCTTAGTTTTCATTTACACAACCGTTCTCATTCTTAATCAGTTTTGTTTCTGGTATTCACTGGAACAACTCACACAGGCATAGTCAAATAGTAAATATGACATTTCATTTTTAAATTGGTTAATTACATAGTCATCACCTAACATTTTTTCACTTTGTTTTTTCTTTCTTGGCTAACACCTAGTTACTTGCACCATAAACTATTGCATACGTTTCTTTGATTTAGTCCTGATGATGGTGCCGTAGATGTGCCGAAACATATAGAATTCTAAGGCCGTCTCTACGATGCCTATAAAGGAGCAAGGGAATTCAGATAAGAGAATAGAACTGTCATATACTTCAACATTTTGTCAACATTCATGAATTTTTTTAATTTTTAATTTTTTCCTAATAAGTCTTTTCAATTATATTACAAACATTATATCTCTAGTCAATCAATATTAATTTATCCATATAGTTTAATTATGATTAATTGTGTTTAATTATTTGTGTTTCTTGTTATATTTTTACTTGTTAACATGTTGTGACCTTGACTCACATTCTTAATGTGTTATTTTAATTGTGTTTCACATCTTAAATCTTATGTGTATTAATCAACGAACTATCCATTTAATTAATTTATATAGACATATCAGAGTAAAAGTTTGTAATTTCACCAAAATTCTTTCTCATTATACGTTATTATACTAAATATTTCATATTGAATTCTATAAAGATAGTTTAATATTGCTTCCTTATCACAATTTCATCATGTATTTCAAAAATCAATTTAGTTTATTAGACAAGACAAATTGCTTAACTGCGTGATCGACGGGGAGTCTAGATGATAGATGACGAGGATAAGTTATCTAGTTTGTTCCAAGCCTGTGATGCCAGGACAGTGAAAGAACAAGCATATGTTTGAGATCTATGTATGGGAATATACATCTGTATAGTGGATTCTGATCTATTAGCTAAGTTATGTTTATCTTTCAGAAATAGGAACCGAGAGGGTAGGTATTGAGGCTGAGATGTTGATAATATTTTGTGAAATAATACTATTAAATGTAGCCTTCTCCTTTGATTTATTCTTAACCAACCCAGTTTATTAAAATACTTATAAATAGGGTAATGCTGTTTTAAGTTAAATATATATCGAACACATGTGTTTTGTAGTCGTTCTGCTAGATCGTCTCCTAAGTCATTGTATACTACGTCACAGTTGTCGAAGTGTGGTATTATTAACGTTTTACACAGGCTGCTAGGGACAGATATATTCCGATAGAGTGTATAACTATCGGGTTGTCGTGCTCGTGACGGCCTGGTTAAAGAGGGAGACAGTATCATTACCTCTCACTCTTACTTAACTTCTCGCTTTGAGTACAAATAAGAGTAAGGAAAGAGGGGATTAGTAGCCTAACAGGAAATGTTTACAGAGAGGTTTGGTGGAATACAATGCTATTGTTAGAAGTACAACTACTTTTTTTAACTCTACGTCTAGCTCAAGGGTATATCCAGGGCTAGTTGTAGGGGTGAATTGGTTTTCACAAGGCTCCTTCAAAGATAAATTTAATAATTTTGCTTTTGAGAGAAAGGACAGGGAGGGGTGAAAATGTTTTTTCAAGAGGCTCCTTCAAGGATAAATTTAATAAATTTAATTTATTATCATTTTAATAATAGTACTGCCAGTTTAACATAATAGTTTAAATCAATTTGTAATTTTGGTACAAAAATAACAAAAAACAAAAAGTCACCGTCCCAATAAAAGTAATAAATACATACTGTACATAGGTCTAAAGTGTTTCAGTAATAAAAGAAAAGAAAATTAATACTAAACTTAATAGTATAAATTCTGTAAAATTTTAATTTTAATCAACTTCTTTTGCTCTAGAGCTAAGTTGAAAGAGCTGTTGCCTAATTTTGATTAGGTCGTGTAGGAGATAGGGTGAGGAAGTTATTAGAGCCAGTCATTCATTACAACTTTAAAGTATTGGTTTCAATATTTATTACTATTTTCTATGCAGGAGGGGACGATTGCACACAACCACCTCCCCCCATCCCGCCTGGATCCGCCCCTGGCCTTGCCAGGGAAACTCTAAGAAATATATGACTTTTTTTAGTATGTGAGATGAAAATGATATTAAATAAAGTTTTTTTTAAGTAAGATAAATACTTTAAAAAAATTATATTCAACGAAATACGATAAGTGTAATTTAGATACAATTATATTTAACTAGGACTGATTGCCGTTAATGAAATGATTTAAATAGCTAAGTACTATAGTTGTATTCGTAAACGAAATTAGATACAGGTTCATATTGCTTACACTGGCATCATACAAACTGGTCGATAAGCTGTGAAAAATATCTCGAAGGTTAGATGAGACATGTGGCTGACACGATTTGGAACAACTGGTTGATAAGTTCATGCTTAGGTGGACAAAGTGACAAGAAACTGATCAACCAATTGGAGTGTTGGAAAACCGATCGACAACACACTGGTTAACATGTGTGGAAAAAGTGGTCTACAGACACATTACTGTCACGCAAAAGAAATGTCACCCTATGGTCGATGCGGGTAGGACCATGTGATAAAGAGCAAATTGGTCGACAAAAAGTAGACAAATATTTGGAATGGAATGATAGGTGGGTCAAGTATCCAACACTAGTAGGACCCACTGGTCGACTAGCTCATGCATAGGAGGGCAAAGTGATCTAAATACGAATGGTCGACCAATTTGGTTGCATAAGATTAATCGACAATAACTTGGTCGACACGTGTGGACCAAGTGATCGACAGACAAGTAATCGACACGCAGGAATACTTGGACGAAGTTGTTGACAATAGTAGGACCATGTGGTAGACAGCCAACTGATCGACAAAATATTAACAAATATTTGATAGACTAGGTAACTAGCAGCTGTCAACAAATATAAATAGAAAACAAAATGATAGACAGCCAACTGGTCAAAAAAAAAATCAACTGGTAGACAAACGTGTATCCATATAATAGTACAACACAAGTTAATACATTGCAAATAAAAAAACTCGCTAAGCCAAACGTTAGGTGTTTTATTTTTGTATCCAGGTGGTTTTTTTTCCACTATAAATTTAGTTACATTCCTGTGAATGTCTGCCATCCGTTAATAATAACAATTTCAATCAAATTAAAACAGTGCGCTTTGACATTATCTGATAGCTTGTGATCTTAGTAAATAATCACACATTTGTAGCCAACGATTTCCGCACATCCATAATAGACTCTGCCTTAAAATATGAGTAAAGTATTACCCTGGACACGGGACGATTCCTGGACCATTGGCGTACTAAGCTAAAGGTCCTGGGCTCAATTCCCATGTTCAGGTGTCATTTTTCAATATTCAGAATATAATATCCTTTCTATTTAATATACGAATAAAAATAATTAAATATTGGTAAATTCTCTAATCATATACATAATATACAGCGAAAATGTAAACCAAATTATTGTAGAAACAGAGCATAAAAGGTATGTTCTCTAAGAAGAAAATACAAGGAATTCATATAAATATTAAAGTTATTATTTCTATTACAATAAAATAATCAACAAGAATATACATATTTCTCTATTCATATCACTCACAAGTAGCCTTAGTAACGTTGTTATCTCCTGACAAAATATTACTTTATTTGTAAAGATTATCACCTTGATATTTTTTGTTAATTGAGCCTCATGACTTCTTTGGTGCTGACTGACAGTTCACAGCTGAAAGCTGACGTCTTTGAAAAGCTACCAGACCAAATTAGTATCCCTACGCCGAACCATATGATCTGCAAAAAGATGTGTTTAGCAGCTGTCACTTCTGACGGTCAAAATTTAGATGTATACCTAAATGATGACTGTCAGAAGTCAGCTGTAAGCTGTCAGTCAACACCAAAGAAGCCATGGGGCTACTGTATTTAGAAGCTCTTTGGATTATTTTTTGAAAATTATATGCATGCATAATCTATTTGGAGTGATTCTCTCCTAACAAATTTTTAAAATTGGATGTCTCTAGAAACTATTTGGAATGACACATTTTTTTAAAATTGAATGTCTTTAGAAGTTATTTGCAGTTTTATTCAACTCTTTTAGCTTCATATTTAAGAATATCAGAAGGTGTGAACTACATATAGAAGGGGGCTAATTTATTCCAAGAGGGGCAATCAATCACTCCTCTCTACACTCCACTTACCGTTTTACCTGTCCCTGATTTGAGGTGGTCCTTCCCCACTTTTATGAAATAACTCTTTTAAAAGATATTTAGAGTAGTCCCCTCCAAATTATTCTGAAATTTGAATGTTCCTAGAAACTATTTTGAGTAGCATGTTTCGGAATTTTTTTAAGATGAGATACCTCCAGAAGCTATTTTTAATAGTCCTCCCCCAGTTTACTTTTTTTTAAATTTAGATATTCTGAAAGTTTTTTATAGGGGTTTTCCTCCAAAAATGTTTAAAATATAGATGCTTCCAGAAGCTATTTAAACTGCTCCTAGCTTGAATTTTTATCTTTTTCTCAAAAATTAGATGCCTCTAGAAACTATTTGAAGTGGTCTTCTCCGGAAAGCTTTAGATAATTGGATACATATAGAAGTTATTTTGGTGTTAATGTAAGATCTTTCAACTTCATATTCGATATCAGAGATTTTAAAATATATTTGAGCGGGGCCGGGGGGGGGGTGTATTTATTCCAGCTGGGATTTTTTCAGGGGGACTATGGCCCTCTTTCCCCACCCCCCTCGACCCACGGTTCTACCCCCACAGATTGCAGTACTACACAATTCATACCACTATCATCTTCAATAATTATCTATTAGAACACTTTAAATTTCTTTGATGCGTCTATTTAAAAAAATAAGAATTGCTGACCATCTCCTGTTGGGAGACTTTACCACGATCCACCATAGACAGGACCTCTCCCTCCCCACTAAAAACGAGGGTGCATCCATGATATTACTCTACATTCTCAACGTACATTTTTTAAAGGTCTGGTCAAAAGGCCATTATTTTACGTATGATTTGTGCTTAGCTACAAGTAGATACTAGGCAAGATAAACAGTAGTATTAATAGGCCTATACATTTACAAAAGGTGCTACACCCGTTGGTGGTGGTGGTGGTGGAACTTTATTGGTGTTGGGGTGTATATGAATTTGTTTTAAAAAGAAACTATCCCCAAGTCAAAGGAGATCCGGGGACTCGTCACCAAAATTTTTATGAAAATTGAATGCCCTTAGAATCCACTTTGAAAGGTCCTCGTCCAGAAATATTTTGAAAATTAGACTCCTTTCCAAGTTATTTGGAGTGATCCTTCCCCAGAAAATTTGAGATTTGGTTACCCCTAGAAGTTAATTATATTTTTCCTTGCCTAGAACTTTTTAATTCAATTTTTTTTATTTAAAGCGATTTTCCCCATGACAAATGTTTGGATGTGCATGCCCAAAAAACTATTTCACTATTTAAATTCTCGAATGATGGCAAAATTCACTCACATTTCTCGTGATTGTTTCCAATTTTCCCGATGAGTGGCCACCCTGAAAATATTTATTTAGGTATATTCTTCCCAATTAATTACACCGTTACATCACGCCCTAACAAAATATTACTTAGCCATATCCTGCACAATTAATTACAAGTAACACTGTTATATCACGCCCTAACAAAATATTACTCTTGGTACATTCCTCACAATTAATTACAAGTAACACTGTTATATCACGTCCTAACAAAATATTACTCCTGGTACATTCCTCACAATTAATTACAAGTAACACTGTTATATCACATCCTAACAAAATATTACTTTAGCTATATCCTGCACAATTAATTACAAGTAACACTGTTATATCACATCCTAACAAAATATTACTCTTGGTACATTCCTCACAATTAATTACAAGTAACACTGTTATATCCTAACAAAATATTACTCTTGGTACATTCCTCACAATTAATTACAAGTAACACTGTTATATCACATCCTAACAAAATATTACTCTTGGTACATACCTCGCAATTAATTACAAGTAACACTGTTATATCACGTCCTAACAAAATATTACTTGATATAGGCTAATATATCTGTTGCTAGCAGTGACAAGTAACGTTGCTATATCACCTCCTTACTAAATGTTTATTTAGATATAGGCCCTACTCCTAAAAAGAATACACGTCTAGTAATGACCATCTTTATACAATATGTTCCTCTAACTACATCACTTACCACTAGCTACAATAACTAGCATAGTTAAACCATATCTAGGCAAAAAGTTGCTTTCGCTATATCATTTATAAGCAAACACAAGTAACACTGTTATATTATTCTTTACATAATGTTCCTCACTTATACTAAAATGAACTCTATGACATTTATCAATAAATTATATAGACTAGAGATCTGGAAATTATCAACAAAAATTCAACAGTGAAGTAATAACTTAAGAATATATACATTAGCTTGAAAACCAACATATTTTCAAATACTGATACATTAAATAAAACATTTGAACATAATGATTATATTCTTGACATTTGGCTAAGCTGATCAATTCCCCTGACCATGTCATTATTAACAAAAATATAATTCACGTTTTAAATGGCATAATTAGAACCAAATTTTAACATAGATTGTCAAAATGCTCTATTAAAAGTCGTAACGAAATATTTGTAACTTTTTTCAACCAAATACGCAACATTCTCTAATGTAATCTCCAGACATATTAGAATACAGTGTAAACTATACAATGATATTTAACACAACACAATATATTATAGTTTACACTTTTATACTGTAAAACATAATGTATTACAATTTTATACGTTGGTGTAGTTTAAAGATAACACGTAATAAACAGCTAAAGTGTTTACTTAAGAGCAGTTTTATTATTTTTCGAGCCATTTGCGCATCCTTTATAAATTGTGGATCGCGAGCTTTCCGTCCCCAAATGATTTGTGGGTCCACTATTTCTGGGAGTAAGCACTCACTATAAAATCTATTTAGTTTGGGAAGCATTTTATTTTCCCAGTATACTCCATCTCTTTCAATTCTTTCAATAAAAAAGTCATTTTTGGTGTAAACAACAAAATCACAGTATTTTTTGTTGCATATATTCAACTGTCCCTGTATTTGATCATAATACTTATGAGACCTTTTGAGCGCTAAATGATTATTTTTTTCTTCCAAACATATGTTCTGATTTGTTTTCACAAACTCTTCTAGCGAAGATGTACCCACAGAAAGTAAACATTTTACTTCTACCAGCCCGTCATCTCCTACCAGACCGTCTGGACTGGCACCTAAATAAGGTTCTCCAGGATATATGAAAATCCCACAATCACGCACTTCAGTGTTTTTAATTTCTTAATATTTTCCCTTAGCTTTCCTTTCATTCAGTCTTCCAAATGTGATAGCTTCTGTATTCAATTCTTTCTTGTAAAGAATGGTTTTAACCAGTGAATCACAGGGTGTTGTGTCCTTGCGTTTTATTACAGAACCAAAATGAGAGGCAGTTAGGCGATTTCGGCGAATTTCTCTCCATTTGATGTTTTCATGTTGGCCAACAGTACTTCTTTCAATTATATTTATTTTTTCTGGTGGACTTATATCATTCTTTAGTGATTGGAGAATCTTTTCATTACTTGTAATTAAATCCGTCTCATTAATTTCCAGATCTGCAGCCAAAAGTCCATAATCCAAATCAGGATCTGATCGAATCTTTCGTTTTTTCTTTTGTGGCTCGGAGGCAAAACTAAGTGCACGACTTGCCCGACGTTTCTCGCGTTTTTTAAACTCCTTCTTGAAATGCGATCCGGGACTGTGCCCTGTCTTTCTTTTCCAAGGACTGCTATGCCAAGCAGGTCCAGACGAATGAGCTAGCCCTGCACCCATGCACCGACCGTGATATGACCCACGTCCTGCATGGTTTACACGCTTCCCACCAGTAAACTTCGCAACAAGACTCATTAGTCTTTCTGCCTGATTGGTGGTTTGGTTCCATACAAGCTTGTCTGCTTTATTTATTAATGGATCTATTGCTTTCATGACTCCTTCCATTAACCCACAGCTTTGTAGCAGGGGAACTACATTCTCCTCTCCTGTTTCTTTCCTCTTACAATAAACGTCTCTGCACGCTGTGTGATCTCCAAATACATGAGACGGACCATTTCTAAGGTCCTCTCTCAGTTGAAATATAGTTTCCTCATTGAAATTAATATGGTCAACATTCTGAATAGCCTTTCTGGCACCTGTCTTCAGTCGTCCTATTCTGCTGTCAAGGGCTTTTCTCGCTGTAATTGGGAAATTTAAATTCTTCGTAAGTTTGTGCAAGTGATTTCTATAGTTTTTTGCCATATGGTTTGCACACTCTATTTTTTCAACTTCCCGGCCGTACGGGACTCTTTCTGTTATTTTCTTGTATACACTTGAATCACCGTCCCCAATATAATATTTGTATTTTAATCCATGTTGTTTAATGCTGGCGCAAAATCCTTCCAGAATAATGTCCTGTTCCATCCCTGTGCTTGGTCCTTGATAGTTAAAAAAACACAAGTGATCACTCACTTCTTTCTTTTTTTTCCCAGCCGCTACACATGTGTAACAGAACTTTTCTTTGACTCCAATAAAAAGTAGCTGCTTTGTTTCAGCACCAATCAAACACCCCTGAAAATATTAATATAGTAGGATAAGTATATTAAAATATATTATATATATATATATATTTTTAATATATATACGGGAAGTACAACCAAATAAATTATTAAATCAAGTGATGTAAATAATTTAAAGAAATAAAACTATTGGAATTTCATCATAAACTTTATGCTCGTTTTCAAGATCAAATTTACAAATATACATACACCCCTCCACCTCCCTTTAAACCACCCAAATAAGTTTTCCCAAAGTCGATACGTGGCTAAATCGCTTTCTTGCATCCGAAAATGGTAGAAGACCCAATTTCATAACATTTCTTGCGCCCCTCTTTCAAGAAAGAATTTACAAATATACAACCCCCACCCTCTTCCAAGCCACCTAATTTTATTTTTAAAGTATTTGCACAAGATATCTCAATAAGACATGTCAAGTATCGCGGTTTTTCCCTATAATATTAAAAAATTCTGCAGCGCCCGTAGGTTCTTATTTGCACCCCAGTACATCGCGGGGCACAGTTTGGGAACCTCTGTATGTGTTATCTTAACTACAGTTACAAATTCAATTGTTTCTTACCACTCCGCCCAGCGAATCATAGCTATGTCCATAAGTCCTTCTACTCCATCCTCCATCACCAATAACAGTTATATACGGTATACCATCACTGTCAATATGTCCTCTCTCGATAGCTCTCTCCTTTTCTTTTGCCCCAGCGGCAGCCATTTTGTCAAAAAGGTGATCCTTCCAACACTGTATCAAAAATAAATTTGTTCTGATTTTTATTTTACTTAATGATGATGTTGTACAAGTAAAAATAAATTAAATACAGTCCAATTTTCATAAGAATAATCCTAACTAAAATATAGAATGGCTAGTAGATGTATTTTCGTATATTCGTACATCAAGTAATCTGATCTTCAAATGTTTATTCTATTTTGAGTAGACTTTCCCAAAATGACTTTAAGTAGTCTTCCCCATAATTCTTTAAATTGTCTTCCCTGGATTTTTTTTTATTATTTGGATTCATTCAGAAGCTATTTGGATTGGTCCTTCTTCCGATTTAAAAAAAAAAAATCGGATTACTCTAAAAGCTATTATGAGCAGTCCTCTCTTTGAATTTAAAATATATAATATACTCTTTTAAAAGTTATTAAAAGTGCTCTTCACCTGGAAATGTTTGGAATTTGGATGCCCCTAAAAGCTATTTTGAGTGGTTCTCACCTTAATTTTTTCCGACAGATGCCTCTAGCTAGAAGTTATTTGAAGTGGTTTTCTCTAGCAAATTTTTGAAAATTGAATGCATCTAGAAGTTATTTGGAGTATTATTTAGGGCTATCTGAGCTAATTTCAAAGGATTTTAAATATACTTAAGGTGACAAATTCCTTCCAGTGGCAATGCACCCTTGAGCCCCATCCCGGTTACTTAAAAATTAAAACAGCACTATAGTAGAATAGGATTAATTTTGGACGAAAATATTATATTTGAATTCTTTTAAAGACTCTTCCTATGAAAAACAAACTGTAGGTCCTCGAGTGTAAATAAATGGTAGGACAAAATCATACATAACGTTCTCGGATTAAGTTTATTAGTGAAAAATCAGTCATCAGTAAACTACCCAAATAAAACATTCTGTTCAAAAACCGAGGATATAGTTTTGTTTTAATCCTAAACAAGTTCAAGGTATCTATTTAGAACAAATCTTCAAAGCCATTTTTTAAATATTCCAAGTTTTTGAAAAAGCCGTTTTCAATAAACTAGCCATAAACGAAATTTTATTCAAAAAACAAATAAACTTATACATTGTTATTTGTTATGTTAGACATTCCCAAGATACCAATTTTGAGCCACATCATCAGATTTATTTTTAAAATATTTCAAGTTTTTGAAAAATCACTCATCAATAAATAACTTTTCAACGAATTTTTTGCCAAAAACCAAATAACCTATATGGTGCTATTTGTGAGGCATGCATTTTAATAAGAACCTTTAGACCCATTATAAAAAAAATTGCATTAAAAATCACTCATTTGTAAACTATCCTTAGTTTTAAGGCTAGGGTCAAAATAAAATAAACTTGTCGAGATATTGCCCTATAACTTCTAGATATAAAGTTTGAAAAAATCAATTAAACCGTATCCGATCCGTGGCCAAGGACATGTTGCCAGATAGATAGAATTGTATGTAAAAACTAGTTTTTTGAGTTCGAGTTAATAAAGATAGTAAAAATTCATTAATGTCTTAAATTTTTTTTTGGGGGGGGGATTATAATACTTTCTCTTGATATGAGAAAGTTAAAAGCTGGTTACTCTGGTATGTGTTTGGACACTACTCTGCAACAAGAAAATTGCTCACTGAAGACGGTCTTTTTTACTAGCAATTCATGCGTAGCAAACATTGTATCACCACTCTCTAACACCAACACTTGCTTAGTGAGGCAATAGACTCGCCACTTCTTAGTTTATAAACTAGACATTTTAATATGACAAAATTTATACTATGCTTCGTAACCTTGGATATAAACAGTATATCTTTTACTCTTTGAAACACATTTATAGTATGTTAGTATTTTTTAAATACATTACTAATACCTGATACTAATTACCTGATACATCATGCCTGTTCCATTCTATCGCGATCAAATATTATTATTAGCACCGCGTCTTACTACCCACTCGGGTTATACGCACTTACGCTAATGTATAATGGTAGGGTGATTGTGAGATGAAATGAAGGACCTACAGTTTAACGTGGAATCCGAACCACGGTGGTGACCTGGCATTCCACACATTCACAAGATGTCTTGTCAGAGGTGAAGGAAGGGTTTGGTAATCAGATAAATCTGTGCCGGGACCGAGGATTGAACCCCGGCCGTCAGCACAGAAGTCTGACACCTTACCCCTAGACCACCAGGTCACCCTCGATCAAATAAATTTACCCTTTCGTTAAACTAGTGGCGTGCCTAGACATTTCCATCAGGGGGATCACGGGTATTTTACCAAGCTCCCTCCCACATCATCGTCTGATTGTTTTTTCTTCAAATCAGATGTCTCTAAAAGCTATTTGGAACTTCCCACCCTCATTTATTTGGAGTGATCCTTACATGGATTAATTTTAATCAGACTCTTCTAGAGTAAATAGGCTAGCTTCATAATATTTTCAATTGTATTTAGAGTTCAATCCGTTCTTCTCCCACCAAATAGTTAAGTTTTATAATGGTGTGTGTGTGTGTGCACGTGCCTCATTGAAAACAATATTTGGGGCAACATTAGGGGGTGTCATGGTATATCTGGTTCCCCTTGTAAACACGCCAATGTAAAAAACCTAATTTATATCTGACATGTACCTTCTTCAACATAAAGGCTTACATGTACAGTTTAAATACTAGCTTGTGCGTATAACCCGAACGGGTAGTAAGACGCGGTGCTAATAATAATAATAATAATAGCTTGCATAGTTTTAGATTAAAAACAGCTAGTAAATTTTTTCTTTATTCTATTTGCTAGCCTATATTTGTACTACTTAAAAAAGAAATGAATATCAACACTATAGCTGCAAAATTAATTTGAATAAAAAATTAATAATAATAATAATAATGCAATGGAGATATTGGGGTTTGAATCCTGATTGAGTGTACTCAAGGTGGTTTTTCCTAAATGGTTTCTCACTTTTCTTCGACGAGAATGCGGGTGTAGTTCCGCTAAAATATGTTTACACTAGTGTAATTAGTCAATATGATTATAGGCCAAACGGTTAGTTACTATGTAGGACTAAGAAAATAATCAACAACTAGTCTATCATTAGTCATTACTAACATTGCAAATGTTGTCTTACCTTTGTGATGCCAAGCTCGTGTTTTTTAAATTTTTCTCGGCTCATTGTGGGGATGTCCAGTACTGCCATCATTTCTTTAAGTTGTGAGTAGCCTATTCCAATTGAAACACTGCCCCAAACCACAGCGTCATTCAATTCGTTTTTGTGTGCGGGTTGTTTTGAGGTAATGCATTGAGTACCACCACAATTGTCACAAAAATAAACCAGAGTAAATTCAAGCCCATTTCTTATTTCTTTTTCTAGTTCATAGTGACCTAACGTACACGATTTGGAGTGTTCACCTAATTTAATGAGCTGTTTAGAAAAATGCATGACATCAATAATTCGGTGACCCGTAGTGGGAGAATCCTGTGCCCTTTCAACGTTTTCTATGACAAGTGGTGGTAAGCTATTGTCACTACGATATTCAGATGTAGAAAGAGTAATTTCACTAACGCGTGAAAGATGTTCCACATTTGGTAGTACATTCTCCATTTTGTCATTTTCATCAAAAATGTATTTGTCTGCCTGCATATCTTTAGAGCTGGAGGTTCCTGCAGTTGGTGTAGGGTCTTCACATTCTTTGGCGCAAGTCCTAAAAACATTTAATAATAGATAATTTAAATAGTTGTTTATTTCTTAATAAACGTCTTACCATCCGTCTAAGCTATTCGCAATTAGTTATTATTATAGGGTAAGAGTGAGTAAATTAGACTAGAGAGGAAATGTACTATGTTTGCTTGGAGGACGAGTGGGAAACTGTTACTTAAATAAGCTTTAGTAGATTACACCAAGTCGGAATTCAAACCTTGACCTCCCAATCACCGACATATCAGACAAACGTGTAATTTCCTCGGCATGCATACTGATTAGGATTTATAATTACTAAACCATAACTTATAACATATATACTAAGATAATCAACACCTTATATTTTGTGTATAACTAAGGACTATTTTAAACTTTAGGTAGCCAACATAATAAATTACAAAAACTAGCCATCATTTCCGTTTGGAACCAATTTAACGCAGCCACATTTCATGTACAAGACTGTACACTTTTTTTTACAATTTATTTAACAATATAGATATAGTTGGCACATTTTCGGCATACTTGCGGATTTTTTTTAGAAAATAAACAATTAAAATAAGCCTAAATATACTTTAAAAAAACACAAAATACAAAAATTAGTTCTAATATTTTCAAATTAGAGTTACCGTTTAAGTGATTCGTTTCCAGTGAAATATGCTTCTTCTTTCCATATTTTCCATCTCTTCTTTGAATCTATGGATCTTTTGTTTCTTTTGCATACTTTACTTGGAAATGGACGAGGCTTAGGCGTTTTATACACAGTAAAGTTCACTTTAAAATTGATTAATATAATTATATTTATGACGGTTAAATTGTAGTCTATGCTCAAACTAAAATCTAAAACTAAACAATGTCAAAGAATACTGTTCTGCTTTCACACATTATTTAGATAACATGACACATGAGCCAACAGGCAAGAACAGTCAAAAATATCAGAATATTACTCTTCGCATGTTTTTGTACCTCAATACTTTTCTCAGCTGGTTTTGAAAAGTTTGCTAATGATCTTCATCCCCCTCATCACTCCCCGCCGCCCACCGCTGTCAATCAAACACAAGCGGTCTCTACTACCTGTGTTTGGTTCTCAACGGTACGGCCCGGTTTGGCTGTATTTATTTCTGTGAAAATAACGTAATTTCTGGCTAGTTCCTATCCAGTTTTTTAATATGATAGTAACGATTGTATGAAAAATGTCAAATGAACCAGTATTTATTGCTTAATAAGGAGAGCTAAATTTAATTTCAAAATACAAAGTAGTTTTCTAATAGGAAATTTATTTGTAAACGAATGAGAAAGTCTGCCGCCGATTCAGTTTCATTATTTATTAAATAAAAATTAATATCTTGGAAAATATGGTACAGACCGTGCCTAAAATAAGTTTACCATATAGTGCTATACTATCCGTACATCCACAAAAAAAATTAAGGATTTTGCTTGTATTTCTTAATACTTGGATACGAATTAGTATTATTAAGTTAAATTAATCATTATAACTATTTAATCAAAAAATACATAACAATTTTGCTCTATTATTACTTATTTTAATGTTTTTATTATATTAAAAAGGTTTACAACCGTATAAATAATAAAATAAAATAAAATATTTTCACTCTTGCACAGCCTTAAGCTCTGGACAAGGATAAGTCGTACATTTTCTGGGAAAAAATTGTTTAGTCTTCTCAGTGAATGTAAGCAGGCAAATCGAAGTTACTTGATCTGTCCAATTAAGATTTTCATCAATAATCACACCAAAGTTTTTAGTAATTGTTGTCAGTTGTACTGTGGATACTCCTAATCGTATGTCAGTCAGTAGGGAACCGTCTACATTCAGTAGTAATCTGCTTGTTCCTATAAGAATGGCTTGAGTTCTATCAGGGTTAAATTTAAGTAAATATTTTTCAGACCAATTATTTATTTTATCTAGTTCAATATTCATTCGTTGTATGGCTTTATTTATTGAAGATTGGTTGGTAGAAATATATATTTGGATGTAATCTGCATACATGTCATATTTACACTATGACATAGAAGAAGTGATATCTTTCACTTATAGTAGAGAAAAAATCAATGGCCCTAAAACTGAGCCCTGTGGAACGCCAGCCTCAACTGGGTGCCATGTTGAGAACGTGTTGCCTATTATAACACTTTGCTGGTGACCATGCAAATATGATCTCATCCACTGTATACTGCCTGGAGAGAAATTAAATAATACTTGAAATTTTACTAATAGAATATTAAAATTAACAGTATTAAAAAGTTTTAAAAATCTAAAATTATAAGAAGTGTTAACACGTGCTTATCCATGGCTAGGCTGTCATATGTGACATTTATCAACGTGGTAAATGTAGCATGATGTGATCTGAATCCTGATTGATAGGCAGTTAACAAATTGTCTTTGTTAATGTGTCGGTAAATTTGTTGATGCACTAGGAATTCTAGTGCCTTAGAAAGGGAGGGAAGTATACTTATATGTCTAAAGTCATGTAAATCTTTTGAAAGTCCTTTTTTAGGTACAGGCGTAGTAAGTGCGAGTTTCCAAAGTGCGGGATACTGTCCATTCATGAGTGAGTAGTTGAATAAGTCAGTTATTGTTGATATAACATTTCTTGAAATTGTTTGTATTAACAATATTGAAATTTTGTCTATACCTTGTGCTTTCGATTTTATTCTGATTATTGATTTGTATACCTCATGATGAGTCATATGAATAAAGTAAAAAGTACTGTCATCATTATAGTCACTATTATTATTACTTGCATTGGAGGCATAAATGTCGTTTATAGTTTGTATTATAGCTATCTTGTAAGTTAAATTAGGAATGTAAAGAAACTCTTCATTTAGTTTATTGGGACTGATGTGCATATGAGTGCGTGTGCGTTTGAGTGAGTATAGGAGGGGGATAGGGGTTGGCGTGGTGACTGCTATAGCTACAGCTACATTAGCGATTCTCTAGTGAGGTGATAATACAGATAACTACTTGGAAGAGAGATTTACAAAACCTTGAAATGTCCATCCGAATCTTAATTACAAATAAAATTAGACAATCCATTTAAAAATAAATTTTATTCTCTCTAGACAGATTGGTTAGGTCATACTGTTTTTTAATGTCAAGTTATACGCTTTGCATTATTATTAGCACCGTGTGTTACTACCCGTTCGGGTTATACGCACTTACGCTAATGTGTAATGGTAGGGTGATTGTGAGATGAAATGAAGGACCTACAGTTTAACGTGGAATCCGAACCACGGTGGCTGCCTGGCATTCCCCACATTCACAAGATGTCTTGTCAGAGGTGAAGGAAGGGTTTGGCAATCAGATAAATCTTCGCCGGGACCGAGGATTGAACCCCGTATACGCTTTGCAGTCTCAAATAGTTTGACAAATGTTATCTGAGCTCTGCCTTTCTTTATTTTATTTTATTTTGCTGCTAGGCTGAGCAGTTAGTTTTAAGTGTGAACACTTATTGATGATATCACAAAATATTTCGCAAAAATCATCTAGATAGATTTGGTATGGAAATATTATGTTCTGGAAATTAGTTTGGACGCGTGTAATTATGATATATTCAAACAACTATTAAGTGTGTGCTTCTCTCTGCGAAACACATGAATCAGAGATATTCAAAATAGGGATATCTTGATATTAATTTAATGTATGTTTCTCTCAGAGAGATAAATGACTATGATATATTCAAACTATCTTGATATTAATGCAATATGTGTTTCTCTCAGTGAGACACATGACTCTGATATATTCATACTTGGGATATCTTGATATTAATTTAATTTGTGTTTTTCTCAGTGAGACAAGTTACTCTGAGACATTCAAACTAACTTGATATTAAATTAATGTGTGTTTCTCTCAGTGAGTGGAGCAGTGAAGCCCGGAAATTTAGTGGCCATGATGGGGGCGAGTGGAGCGGGTAAAAGTACACTGATGGCAGCTCTGGCTCACCGATCAGGAGGTAAGTCAGGTTTCACGATTATATACATAGGAAAAAATAATGATGTTATTTTCCTGTAATGATTAAAAATAATATATTGGCAGGTTTAAATATGAATTGAGATTTATTAATAAAACTGCTTCCACAACAGCTGAGCTGTCTAGCGTTTTACTACGGACTCACAAGTTTTAATAAAAACTTAAGCAATTAAGACATTTGTCACGTGACGAGATTGTTACCACCCACTCTACTACCTCTTAGCTACGGCCACACCAGACTAAAAGGAAAGTGGGGGTAAGCTACAAAAAGTTATAAAGAAGAAATACATCAGCAACAATTTGGTAACAATATGAATGTTTTATTTAATAAAATAAAAATGTAATCAATAATTTACATGGCCTCAAAAATCTACCAGGGGTTGTGTTGAAAATCATACTAAACAAATGTGCAGTACTATCATGTGAATGTTTCCAAACATGAAACATGTTCATAAGTCAACTAGGTCAGTCTAGAACAGACAACCACTCAATCCAACAACACAATGTCAGTTTCATAACAGTGAATGTTTACAAAACAACCTAAAGTGTTGACTTTCCAAGCAAATTACTTTATAAACGTCTAGTCAGATATTTATTTACTACTAAAAGAAAAGAGCATAGTGGGAATCTTTGAAATTGGTACGAAAGTTGTCTGCTACTCTACATTTAATACAGACAAAAGTAAAAGAAAAAAAAGGAAGTTAAATTTAATATCGTACGGGAATATAAGAGTTTGGCTTACCGATCATAGATCAAACTCCCGCGGGACTATTAAATGTTGACACAGCTACGGACGTTAACAAAATTCCTACTTGTTAATAAAAATTTTATAACATACAAAAGGAGTCTTGGTAAACCACAATTAAATTAAATTAAATAATTTAGAAAATATTCGAAGTCAAAATCAATCCACCAACAAAATTTAACGTTACTTTACCAAACAATTCAAAATAAGAAAACATCGTCAAAAGATGGGTTTACATTAAGAGCTAAATTCAGACAATTCAAATAAAATATTTCTAGCAAAAATTAGTTCACAAATATGGCAATCTGATATATTCAGTGACCTCACTGACACTAGCGCCTAATTGGCTGCAATTGAATTAGGTATCTCATTACAAAATTTAGTATTACAAACAATATTAATTTTAGCAAATAGTTTACGTTGCCTATTAAGGTTCATTTCAATAAATACGTTACTTTAATTTCAAAATTGAACAAGCCATAATTCAATTCTATTTAAATATTATCGATGAAATTAATATATAGAGTATACAAAAACATCCTGAAAATGTACAAGTCAAGGACAGGACTTATCCTGATGGCGTCTAATACAATATTCTATGACATGACTTCCCCTGAAGACGTCCAATTTAATAGTCAAATCGTCTTCAGAGTCACTGGGCTTAGATAGTTTTTCTAGTCGCCTGGGGTTGAAGGGGGGTTGGGGGGGGGTCCATATACGTCGGTGACGTCCCATCAGCCACTTCGATGGATGAAAATCAGAACTTACACCATCGATAAAACTTGGATTGGCTGGCCTCTCTTCATCTTGTCTACCAGTGTTGACAAAATATCTTTTTGACCAGAGCACCAGTGACGTACACACATCACGCGCTGTCTTGTTGGTAGACTCTGTCTTTCACGCAGGGTGGCCGGTTAGTCGTAATTACAGTACTGTTGTGAGCGTCTTTCCTGAGTCTCATCAGAATTTATTTGACTCATACGCTTAGCACATCAGTTGCAGTTACACCAAGGCTCATTCGTCCCACTCTCCAATATAGGACGCGGCGAGTATAGTCCAGTCTTGAGGGTTGTTCTAGACAGAAGATACAAAGAGTAAGTACATGAACATTTTATTGATTCCAGGGAGTTTATTCTGGTTTGATATGAATTACTATTGTAGACGGATTCTACATTGGACTAAAATAGATAAGCTCACTATTTCAGGAAGTTTATTAATATTGCGGTTTCATATGGAATGAGTAGTATGACTTAAGATTAGCATGGGGGCTGGTATGATGTAAAATCATCAAATGTTACAAGATACATGCCAATAACAAGAGTTTGGCACTCTACGTTCTATCTGTTTAACGCGAGTGGAACGTTTCAGTATTGTTCGCTCTTAATAACGATCTGCTTGTGAGACCAAAGCAACGTTTACAGCAAAAAGGCTATTTTCGGCGGATGCGCTAAGTAACTGTAAAACTACACAACTACCATATTGAGTGTGTTGACTGTTGAAACGGTTTAAACAACTAATTTTAAAAGTAGTGACAGTGTGTCGTATTGTGTTGAGATGTGACACAATTACAAAACTTTATTTTAGAAACTACAACCAATTTAATACTACTTCACTATGAATATAATGCGTTGCAAAACATCATTAGTCAGGATACATTTCAATGATCGTGTGAAGCTCTGATAACATCAGTTAGTTTTTGGTTTATATCTTTGGCGATCGTGGGATATGATAATCCACCCGAAAAGTTTCTGGTTTGTATTTTCAGAGATTTTATTATTTATTTCTACTAAAGCAGTTCGTGCTCTATAATTTCGGGAATCGTGGAAATTGCTATGCCAAACAAATAGTTTCACATCTCTATTCTCGGTGACTGTGAGAATTAGTGTTCTATTTAATTGTTTTATTTATATTTTCTATGGACTCGTGGGTGCTGTGATTAAATAGGAGCCTGGATCTCAAATACCATCATGACAAACTGGACATTTTTAATGTGAGACTTGGTAGCTATGGTTTTCAAAACCGTTCATCACACTTACGCGTTATTATTTCATCCAAGCAACCTTTTTAATCCCTACTCATTACGTTAAGTCATTCATAATCTTTGGGTCAAACGTTAAAATGAAAAACTTATATCGTATTAAATTCGAATTAATCACTAAAATATAAATTTTATAATATAAATAATTTAGAAAGAATAAAATTTAATCCTGGCTGATGCTAAAATCTCTACATTAGTTTCTATCATTTAACCCTTTATAAGTTATGTTGATATTGTAATGGGTTAGCATAAGTTAACCTAGAATCATTTCGCTGAACTTTATCGAATCTAAAAGTAATGAAGCCAATTAATCCAACTTACCAAGAATTATATTTACTAAAGCCAAACTTAATAAAATTTTAATAACTTTACCGATAAATAGCTACAATTATCTTTAAATATCCTAGCCTTGGTTAACAATATAGATTTTAGTCCAGCAGGACATTATTTTGCATTTAACCTTCCATAAATAGACTTATTCTAACTTAGCTTAACTCTACTTAAACTAATTTAACTAAAGCTAACTCAACAAAATATTTAAAAAAATATTTATTATTATTTTAGTAATCTTCATTATAGTTGCAATAAGGAGTAATATGAAAATATAATATAAAGAACGCATTAAGATGTTGTATTTACTTAAATTTATATCTATACCTTCAGTTAAATCAAGATGAAAATAAAAAAAAATAACGTGCAATATGATTGATTTAAAGAAATACCTCAATTTATCATGAACTATGAAGTCAATTAAAACCGGTACAACATCCCTTCTAAAAAGTCATAAGTAAGATTGTTACACTAATAATGTTCTGGAATTATTAAATTAACAGATAAACAAGGAAAAATAATAATCTGTGATAATTAAAATATGTTAGGCAATAGCAGGCTATAGAATTGGCTGATAAGCAATCGTAAGCATATAATATATTGTAATATTTAATTCTAGTTGTAATGTTATTATATTAGTTTAACTTTATAGATTCTTTTAGGATAGTCTGGTATACTTTTTATTTAACATTACATAAATGAATCGTTACATTCAAATACAACATCCTAGTTGACTGCTCACAAACACAATGGTGATCAACGTACATTTTACCATGTCATAGATTACAGATATCACAGCATTGCTCAAGGTATAAAGTTAAGGTCCAATCACTGAACATTCCAATATCTCCCCCTTCCTGTCTTCCCTAATAGCCCAGGATTATTAGCAAATAACACGGGAAAAATTCGGAGAAAGCTGAAAATTTCAGGATTGGCTTAGATTACATGCCATAAAACATATCAAAAATCCCCAGAAGTCGGAGGCTTGGCTTTTTTTTAGAAGATACCCAAAGTTCAAAAAGTGTATAAATACTTAATCATTATTTGAAAGCGGGAAAAAATTAGAAGAACGCTCACAATTTCAGGATAGACTCCGAATTATATGCTTAACAACACATCAAAAGTCCCCAAAATTCGGAGACTTGGCTTTTATGGCAGAAGGCCCCCAATTTCAAAAAGTACGTAAGCACTTATAAGTTATTTTAATGCGGGAAAAAATTATACGAATGCAGAGAGTTTCAGGAGTGACACATAAATATAAGCTCTACAACATATCAAAAGTCCTTTAAAGTCTGATGCTTGGAATATTTGATATAAGACCCCATAGCTCAAAAGGTCTATAAATAACGTACTTATACATTAATTTAAAGTGGGAAAAAATTAGTAGAACATTGAAAATATCAGGATCGACTCAGAATCTCATTCTTTAAAATGTATAAAAAGTCCCTAAGGTCCAAGGCTTGGCATTTATGGTATAAGACACAAAAGTTCAAGAAATGCACTAGTAAATTAGCCTCCAAAACATAAATAAAAAAGGATTTCATTCGTGTCCGAATTGAATTCATCCCCAAGTGAATTCCTTAAAGTTACCCACAAAATACTCTCACCTCATCAATAAATTTAATGTTAGAGTTTATCTTTCAAAATAAATTAATTAGGTCATCCACTTTTTTTCACTATCCGTAGTGATAAACGGTGATAGGGAGTTGCTAGACACTTTTCTCTAACAGCGACACATTGTAGAGCACGCCAACCCACTCTTCTTATATTCACAGTTGCGTTCGCAATCTTTCTTGCAGGCACAACAGATAAAAGGCAAGTGCTTTTCTGGGATTGGAGGGATAAATTTCATGACAGGAACAAGATCCTGTTAACACAACAAGACGAGAAATTTGAAATTTTGCAATTTTCTTTAAAATATATTATATTAATTTAGATCGAACCAATTAAAATGTAAGCAAACAAAAAATGTCCTCAGTTTAATAAAATATTCACCTTTCAAATAAGCTGCCAGCCCCAGTCCGTTGTTGTGAGCAGATTATCTTACCCCTGCTGCATCTGCAGATACACTCTAAGTGAGTGTTGAATAGCATCAGCACAGGTAGTTGGAAGCATGGCGATGTCGAAAGCAGCAGTGACAAACTAACGAGCTACAGTTTGGACAGATATTTTATAACGCAAATCGTCTAGGGAGTTACAGTTTTCTTTTTTGTACAGAGATAAAATAAACAGTTCTCCCGCTGAAGCTATTTCATCAATAGTAGCAGAATGACCATTGAAAATTATCATTTTTCTGGACAGCTCTTTATCATACTGGAGGTGGTCAGAAGCCAATTTATTTCGTTTTCTGAAAAGGGCAGATGTCATATCATAAACTGTCATTTCATGAGTAAACCGAAGGGTTTTCTCTTTACAGGACCTAGAGCTTCTTGAAGCTCCATGATATTTTGATTTTTGTCAGGTTTTCCAGAATTTCCAGGAATTGTTAGAGAAAGCTTACTTCTTGAGAGTCCACGCACAACTATCATGTTGAGGATATCTGTATCAGGTTCTATAACTGTTATATGTTGCTCAGATGATCACTCAATGGCTGTTGAAACAATAAGACCATCTGCATATCCACTTGCTAACTGGATCAAGATGTCACAATTCTGTAGGATAGGTGTTAGAAGTTTTATAAAACGTTATTTGTTTTTGCAATTTGTTTGAAACTCTTCCGGAAAGGATGTGGCAAACATGTCAAGATCCATTGCTAAATCTACACAGGTTTTCTTGCTGCTTTAGCGCTTCTGCTCCTCCACCTTAGTGTTTGGTGGACCCTCATACCCGTCAAACTCTACTGTTGATGAACACTTAAAATGGTTCATCATATAAGGCCATTCCATGCGAATAATCCTGTAAGTCACTGGTCTCGGCCAAATAATTATATGAAGAACGTATCCACCAATTACAAGAAAAACTGTATCTTTTGGTGCAATTTCTTCGCAAGGAGAAACAGATTCTAAGACTTCAGCGAGGGCTGATTTCCTAGTCTTCTTCATCAATATTTCGCCAAACAAAGACATAGGTTTAGGTGCTAGTTCATATGAAAAGAACTGCATAAACTCAGGTCCAGATGGAAATACACACACAATACGATTAAATAGCTGTTATTGATTTATTTGCACTCTTTGTTTATGCACTTGTATGGTCTTGTTCATAGCAGATAAAGGTTTAACTTTGTCCTTGCGCATGAGCATTGTATTCCGAAACTGCCACCGTTCATTTGTTTTATGCATTCTGAACATATTTCCAGAGTGTTGTCAGGGTTAATAGATACGTCTCCTACAATACTAGTTGGCGATCTGATTAACTCAGTTGATAAACGATAGGCAAATGGTTGATGGATATCAAACCAAGAGGAAAATGTATGTCTGTCACGATTATCCCCAGATTTACTGCTTGAGTGAAGCTCCACCTATTGTCCGCTGGTGATATTCTAGAGCCACAAAAAATCTCCAGAGCACTGTAGATATGTTCACCTTGGGGGATTTCAAGAATCCACTTCGCAATGGTGCTGTCAGTGATGCTACGCCCAAGCGTAAGCTCACCATCTGCCTTAATTACTCTCATGAGCTCTTACTCTATGGCTACATATACGGCTACACTACACCAGAACTTGTTGGTGCGTCTGATTGTAAAATAACCTTTGCTGCAGTAGGCTTAAAAGTCATCCTTATCCATAATAGAGCTTATTTTAGACATTTGTTGCAGATAAATACGTGCTGATTTTGCGTGGTGAAAATGACTTACAGCGTGTGAATACGGTATAATGGAATGGACACTAGCAAGGTGTAACGACCAGTCTCCACTCCTTTCTGCCCGAATAAAAGAGGGAATAATTTCAACTTGATTGATGTATTTTACCCACATTTTTACAGTGCAATTGTCACTGCTTACCTGATCGTGCATTTTATGAATAGTTTTGAAGATTCTTGTTGTGACATCTGGTCTCACTGCTTCTGTGACTCTTATCAAACAAAACACAAATTCTTTCTTCTAACGGACATTGACACAACAAACATACAACCATGCCTACAAAATTAAAAATTAAAACTGAATGTGCACACCAGTTCAGTGAGCTGACCTCTTTCACCACTATGCGTAGTTACTGTACTAAACGAGGGGTGAAAGGGGAGGGAAAGAGCAACCCATAATAATGTTAGTGTTCTACTTTTAGTTTATTTGAACTGCATCTAACTACCCATTCGGGTACGCAGTCAAGTGTACTAATAAAATTGAAAGATTTACAATATATCTCTAGCGTATCCAGGATATCATTTTGGAGAAAGAAGATGGAGGTCACTAAGTTATTAAGAGCTAGAAGAGGATGGGGCTTAGAACGACTTAGGGGACTTTTGATATGTTGCAAAGCATTTCATTCTGAGTCAATCCTGAAATTTCCTGCATTCTTATGATTTTTCCAGCTTTAAAATAATTTGTAAGTATTTATGCAATTTTTGAACTTTGGGGTCTTCTACAAAAAAAAAAAGCCAAGTCTTGGACTTTTGGGGACATTTGATATGTTATTAAGCATATAATTCTGTGTCAATCCTGAATTTTCAGTTTTATACCAATTTTATTCTGATTTACCTTTTTCTTTGACAATATTCATGCATGGACTATTAGAATGATGAGTATGTGAGCCTCCTGGGTGTTTGAATGGTCTGTCGCGGTTTTTCTTCTGCAGCCTTCTGTTGTCTTGCTCCTGTCTCCCTGATCCTGTCTTCTGGATTTGACTGCTGTGTACCTCCTAATGTCAATGAAGCGTCCCCCTGCATGTCTTGTTTCGACCCATCACCAATGATGGTGCTGAGTGTGGTCAATACCGAGTAATCATCAGTAAAGATGTCGTGTTCCCTCCTAAGAATAGAAGAATCAGTTGGGTAGGGCATAGCCCAATGGGATTCTTTGGGAGGTGTATTCTGACTGCTACAAGGTAATGCAGCAGTCAATTGGCACAATGATGTTTTACTACAGCTCTTGAGCCTAGCTCCACTAAGTAGAGTCTTTCACCCAACCTCTTGTGGATTATAGCGTTTTCTCAAATAATTTTGTTTTGTTTAAAACTTTGACCAAAACTCTTTCATTTACATTAGAAATGATATTCATTCTTCCAGAATATCTTCGCTGTATTCCTTGCTTATAGAATACACGAGCCATTATTTCCTCCATGCTTTGGTTGTTTGACTATGGTTTATGACAGCCAATGGTGTTCGCAAAGCTCTACCCATCATCAACACCGCTAGGGCAATCTAAGTTGTTAGCTGAAGGGTGTTCCTATAGTACATTAGAAACTCTGTCAAGGCCATATTAACATCTTTTCCAGCAGGAATGGCCCTCTTTATGACTCGTTTAAGCTGACCAACACAATTTTTCGCTTGAATATTGTTTTGTGGGAAATGTGGTGCACTTGAGAAGAATGTTATGCCATGTAAGTCAAAAAAATCAGTATATTTTTTTGAACGAACGAGTTGACCACCAATAACTGATACCATAAGTTCTGTTAATCCAAATCGAGCAAATAAGACCATCAGGGTTCAAATGATGGTTGTTGTAGTTACTGGCAACATTTGTCAAATTTCTAGTCATTTAGAATAAGCATCGTTTATCCTAAAATAGGTTTTCCCATTTATGTGCCCCAAATAATCCAAGTGTATTCGGCTTTAAGTTTTTGGTCATGGCCATGGAATAAGATCACACCTGTCCGGGTAACCTGACATGGCATGGACCACAGCCTAAAGCCAAATTATCAATTTATTTGCCATGTCCTGGTCACCAAAATTAATTTCTGTTCATATGTTTGGTTTTAATTATTCCAATATGTGGCGTATGCATTTCTTCCAAAACCTTATTTTGTAAAACTAAAGGAATTACCATTCTGTGTCCTCGAAAAAGGCATTCTTGATCTATATATAATTCACTAGATACTGACTGAAGTGACTCAAGCTTCCTATCTACCAATTTAACCCACACTATTTGAATAAACTTTATTACTTTACTCAAGATTTTATCTTTTACACTCTCTGAAGCAACCACTTTCTTATTGAAATATTCGCTCTATTCCGCATAGTTAACGAAGCTCAATATATTATATTGTGGTGTATCACCCTTATTGATGCTTCGAGACAAATATTCAGCACAATTTTTCCTTGAAGGAACATATTTGATCTCATAGTTGAAACTTGACAAAATTGCTGTAAAGTTATGAAATCAATTTGCTGATAAGACTGGAATTCCATACTTGGGCCCAAAGATTGTAGTAAGTAGTTTATTGTTTGTCTCCAAAATAAACCTTCTTTTATAAAGATACTGTGAACATTTAAGTACTCCATAAGCCAAGAGGGCCAAAATCATCCTTGTTGATCTAGTGGTAGTTATTCTCTATTGGTGTCAAGACTCTAAATGCAAATTTGACAGTACGTATAGCCCCTACCTTGATATTTTGGCAAAGTACAGCTGAGATGCCCCAAGGACTTGCATCAGTAGACAGGTTCAGCTCTAGATCCGGATTATTTCTATCCAAAACAAGGGCTGAGATTAGTGCAATTTTAATTTGATTAAATGCATGAACACATACCCGGGCCCACTTTCATGGAACCCCCTTTTTAAGCAGTTCATACAAAAGATTTAAGATGACAGAAGCCCCTTCAAGAATCTCCTGAACTATTCTACCATACTTATAAATTACTTTAATTCACTGACTGATTTTGGTGTTTCAGCCTCTAGTGCTGGTTTGACCAGATTTTGGTCTAATTTCAATTCATCTTTCTGAACTATGTAACCTAAATTTTTTATTTATGGTTTTTGAAACATACACTTGGTTACATTAGCAGTCAATCCACATTCCCTGAGCCTAGACAGTACCATATTGAACCTTTTATTATGTTTCTCTATTGTATGGCCCCCTACCACAATGTCGTCTTGCCAAACCACTACTCCTTCAATGCCTGCTACAGAAGTTTACATATTATACTGAAACTTCCAAGGGGCTGGAAAAATACTAAAAGAACATCTGTTATAACAAAATAGATCTTTTTGGGTACTAATAGTAACTAGTTCTTTGAAGTCTTCCATTATTTCCATCTGTTGAAAGGAATTTTTTAGGTCAATTTTGGTAAAAGTGGTAGACCCTTGAATTGAGTAAAATATATCATTTACATGAGGTAGGGGATGCCTGTCTACTTCTAAATATGGGTTATGTGCTACTTTGTAGTCACCACATAATCTGACAGAGCCATCAGGTTTAACCAAAGAAACTCTTGGTGTTCCCCATTTACTATACTTAATTGGAGATATAACACCGAAATATTGAAGCCTCTTAATTTATAGATCTATTCTAGATTTTAAAGCTAATGTAATGTTGCTGGGTTTGAAAATCTTTTGTTCTGCCTTTGGTTTCAACTTAAGGGACGTTTTTACCGTTTTAAAGGTGCATAATTTGTTGGTAAACACCTCTGGATAGATCTGAATCATTTTTTTTAGGTCAACATTAAATGGTTCACTTGTTTATTCTTGAAACCAAAAACATTTTGAAGTCTCTCCCTAAGATAAGAGGGTCCCCATTAGGTATTACATGGGATTGCATCTGTTTTACCTGCTCCTTGAAAGCATCTGGAAGTGAACATCTGCCTAACGGAATTATTTGCAGGTGTTAGTAAGGTATTAAAAATACCCTCAGGACCGTGGTATCTCCGTGGGGCTGAAGGGTATGGATTAATTTTTTTCGAGTAGGCATGGGCTTGCCTTCCTATCAAGGGTGGCAGCGTGATATTTATCGGGGGGGGGGGGGGGGAGGTTTGAATCTGGTCACGTAGGGGGTGGATGCATTTTTGTTGGAGGGAGGGTGGGGGCCGGCTCACACGCGGATGTGCTCCCACGAGACACAGGGGGGTGGCACGTGGGTGTTGGATACGGTCGAAGGAAGATATTTATGGCTTAATTTATTCACACACAGCTACGACTCACGCGTCATTGATCCAGGAGATTGACAGATGTGTTCTGAGCATTCATTGTAATCCCACATGAGTAAGCAGATACGTCACAGGCGTTATTGATCCTGGATGAAAGTGTATAGGATAATGCTGGACCGTTGTAATATTTTTTATAAAATTACAGTCTTATAATAAGAAATGTGTGAATGTACTCTTTTCTATCGCATAAACATGGTGCAATATTCAAGCTTTAATACCGAGTTTCGAAGGGGTGCCCCCCTCCCTCAAGATCTTACTCGCGTTGGTGAACGACCCCTCCTTCAGATACGACACAGACATCATTTATCCTGGATTAAACTGTATGGAATAATCCCGGGTGGTATTAATCTTTAAAAAAAGGATTACAGTCTTAAAAGAGGACATGTGTGCATGTACACTTAGGGGAAGTGGAGGAATATTTATTCAAACAGATACAACACATGCGTTATTGATCCTGGAAGTTAATATATGGGTTATGTGACTATAATAATCTTAAAAGGATAAATCCTCCTTCCTCCGCTTGAAGAATGTATATATTTAATTGTATCGTCAAAACAATCTCCTTAGGGAGGTTATTAATAGATGAATTTGTTCACACAAACATTCAACACACGCATCAGTGGTCCTAATGGGACCATCTGTGTTAGATGAGCTATGACGTTTCCAAGTCATTATACTTTACCCTGAGAAGATTACTATTATCGTACGATTTCACACGAACGATAATCTTCAAAAGCTGAGTCATTAAGATTCGCACTCACAGTAGGAGGAGGGAGGCCATGGCTAAGAATCCTCTCGTGTCTATTTATAGACCTAGCCCCTCTAGGTAGCATCATTAGCTTCCATCTACAATCTAAATTGTCAATAACCATGTCTAGCGAATACACAGCCATCTTATTAAGCACGGTAGGTTCTAACAAGACCGTACTGAGTAAGTTGACAGATTTAAAGGTCGGTCACGTTTACCACATTACAAGTATAAAAGCGTTGAACACTATTATTATTATTAGCACCGCGTCTTACTACCCATTCGGGTCGTTGAACACTCGCTTTGGTTGGTGAGTCCTCACTGTTTTGGACGGGAAGTACAATGTGTGGTTGCCTAAATACTTCTCGCTGCTGATTGATGTGCAAGTGGAAGATATCGCTAAGGTGGAGATGCTGCTCCTATACAAGGGTATCTCCAAGCTTAGCAAAGCGGCCATCTTGGCCTTTGAAGGTAAAGGTACATTAAAATTTTCTTGGTTACACAACATGTGTGTGTGTGTGTGTGTGTGTGCGTGCATATATATATATATATATATATATATATATATATATATATATATATATATATATATATATATGTAGTGAAGTTATTTTACGTAATATTTTCTTGTATCGTTTTACCGGTCTTAATATACGACCGAATTATTCAAAATGTTATAGTTTAACAAATCTACTGTTCATTTTAAATGTCCTTATATCGTTTACCGGTCATAATTACTTAAAAAGGTTATGTCATATACGAACTAAATATTATAAAAATAAGATTAAGGCTTTATGGTTTAAACCTCTCTACACTATTTGAATTGCCCACTTGCTAATTACTAAAATAAAAGTCATATACGAATTAAATTTTATAAAAATAATATTAAAGCTTTATGGTTTAAACTTCTATACAATATTTGAATTGCCCAAGTGCTAATTACTAAAATAAAAGCTATCCCAAATATGAATTAAATGTTATAAATAATTATATTAATTATTTTTCTCTTGTATGAAAAAAATACATTTAATGCTTTATGTTCCAAACCTCTCTACATTATTCTAGTTACGTGCTAAAATACTAACGCTTTTAAAAATATCACTCTCTAGGAGTCAAAAATAAATTAAATTTTATAAAAATGAGATTAATTATTTGTCTCTTGTATCGAAAATAGAAAAATTAAGCTTTATGGTTCAAACACCTCTACAATATTTGAAATACATGTTAAGATACTAGCGCTTTCAAAACGTCACTTTATAAGAGTCAAATATGAATTAAATGTTATAAGAATAATTTTTTTCTTGTATCAAAATTACAAACAAAAAACAAAACAATTATAACTTTATTTTTCATATCTCGCTATAATATTCGAATTGCGTGTTAAGATACTAACGCTTTAAAAAATGTCACGCTATAAGAGTCAAATATGAAATTAATCTTATTAAAAATAAAATTAATTATTTTCTTTTGTATCCAAAAAAATAATACAATTGAAGTTGTATGGTTCAAACCTCTTTACAATATTTGAATTGCATGCTAAAATACTAGTAATTGAAAAATAATCACTCTATCAGAGTCAATATGAATTAAATGTTATAACAATTATATTAATTATTTTTCTTTGTATTCTAAAAAAACAATACAATTAAGGCTTTATGGTTTAAACACCTCTACAATATTCGAATTGTGTGCTAATATACTAGTATTTTCAAAACGTCACTCTGTAGGGATAAAATATGACTACAATTTAATAAAGAATAAAATTAATTATTATTCTCTTGTATCCAATAAAAACAAACAATACAATTAAAGATTTATGGTTCAAACACCTCTACCATATTTTTAACTGTGTGCATGATAATATACTAAAGCTTTTAAAATGTCACTCTATAGGAGTCAAATACGAATTAAATTTTATAAAAATAAGATTAATTATTTTTTTCTTGTACCTGAAAAAACCAATACAATTAAAGCTTTATGGTTCAAACACCTCTACAATTAGAATTGTGGGCAAAGATACTAGGTTTTCAAAACGTCACTCTATATGTGTCATATATGAATTAAATGGTATAAATACAGGACTAATTATTTTTCTCTTATATAAAAACAAACAAAAACAAACAATACAATTAAAGCTTTATGATTCAAACACCTATACTATGTTTTAATTGTGTGCATAATAAGACAATAACGTTTTAAAAATGTCTATCTTTAGGAGTCAAATATGAATTAAATGCTATAAATATAAGATTTTTTCTTGTATTCAATAAACAATACAATTAAAACTTTATGTTTCAATACCTCTACAATATTTGAATTGATCGTGAGCAAAGACACTAGCGCTTTATGGCTTCAATGTCTGTATGTCATAGCTTCATGATCTGGCATCTGTAAACTAAATACGCGCTCCTGTTTTATACAGACTGTCCACGATAAGTTTTTACCTGGATGACAGTTCGAAAATTTTATGTTTAGGTTTTGTGTTGCCAATGCTTGAAAAAGATCACTGCTTTGTTATAAATGTAAAGATCTTTAATTACCTGTTATACATTACATTTTAAATAACGAAAACTTAAGTTTTCTCATACTATATCATTTTTTAAAATAATTTATTTTTATCAAACTTGAAACAATATTTTAAACATAATTAAAAGTATTTATTCTTCGTTTTGGAACGTTATTAATTTTGTCTAATATAATGCACACATCGATACCTTTTAATACACGCATCGTATTAACTTGGATAAGAGAAAATTATTGTCATTTTTTTTACGTAAAATAAATGATTTTATGATTATTTTATCTTATTTTGAAATATTTAACTGAATAAAATATTTTCATCAACTGCGTGTCTTCATCATTGTATACAACTTATCTACCGTCATGTTCAACTATATGGTTTAAATTCGTTAGTCGCCAGTTTGAAGTTATGTTCAGTATAAGTTTTTGTGAAAGTAGTGCGAATCTTTTTTTTAAGTGGAATAAAACGATAAATAAACTTTGGGTCCGCCCTTTAATAAATATATAAATAATATTGGCCTAAATTACTCTGGTTAACTATCACATTAATATATTACCACCCGTTTTCATTACAGTCATCCAAAGTGATAGATGTCAGATTTTGGCGTAGTGATATATAAGGGATTACCTCTAGTAACATTTCGAGCTGTCATCCAGCTAAACTTGTGTCATGAATGAATTGTAGCTGTTTTGGAGTTACTCGATGAGATCCTAGAGAAATCCGTAAACGCTTCGAAAGGCTTAACGATATATCCGTTAAGGTCATGCCTACCTATAAATGCACGGTTCTAAAAAAAAAGTTAAAAAAAAATCAATAATTCAACATTTTTTTTATTTTTTTTAGTAACATATCTGGGCATCTTTCATAATTCTTATGGAATTTTCAAACCATGCTAAAAATAGTTATTGAAATATTTTCATTAAAATGTTTCCATTTCAATGCATTTTAAATGGGAAAACAAAAATTATTAATTGATTTATTTATTTTCTGTGTACAATTAAGCTAGAGTCTTTGTTTATAACATATTATTTAATGAATAATTTCTTTTTCTTTTTAAACATATTTTTTAGTTTGGGTTAGCTTCAATAATCACGACGATATTGAGCTCTAACGACTCCCAAGTCGACACTCTAGTCAAAATACATGGTTTTAAATACAACTTTTCCTTCTGCAACTAGTTGTCTTAGCTGATAATAGGTGCCGTTAGTATGATCATTACACATTTACAAGCTAGTATCGTTTTGCAAGCGTTGGCTAACCTGCTCTATCGGAATGCAGGCGGCAATGGAGGGTTAAACTAATCTCTGTGACCTTCTTGAGTCAAAGAAACATTAATACCATGTGCATTAGGATAAGAAGGGCCAATGTCAAATTATGAAAATTTGCGTAATTAAATATAAACATATTAATATTTTCAGTAACAAAATACTCACAAAGTCTTCCTGCTGTGTGAATAAATATATGTATCGAGTCTCGAATAATAAGTACCCACGGTGATTACTTTTTATATAATTAACAATATGTGACCTTTTTGCTTTCGAACAAAATCCAATGGATTGTATAAATTTTGAGGTGGAGAAATATTTACAAAATATTATTTTATATCCTTGTGAATAACAAGATTATGAAGAAGCATGGGTCGATGGAAGAAGAGGCACACAAAGAAACTCAAAGATATAATAGATTATTTAACTGCTTGTCGAAAAGGGTAAGTTTTTTAATGGTATGCATATTACTGGCGCTTAGGCTATCTGTATTTACTAATTTAAGTACAATGGATTAGTAGCGATACTATTTTATTTTCTGAAGAAATATCAAAATTAAGATACAAATAAATATTTCTCATATAACAATGTGGTGATTATTATGATATTTCAAGTACTTTTTTTTTTTAAATCTCTTATCTGAAAGTAAATGTTACTAACACTCTTTAACACACTTATTGTATTTTAAAAATCTCTTGTGCCTTGTCCGAGTTCATATCACGCTAGTACTAAGTAATTTCAACCTAACAGGGAATCGAACTAGTCAAGTTACTAGAGCTGATTAATTTACGCACTCAGTGATCAGTCATAGCACTTTAACAATATTGACCACGACATGGAGCCGATGATAATAAAAGTATATTTAAAACCATTAAAGTTAATGAACTTTAGTGTTCCCTGTGCCATAAAGTAAATAAGTAAGTAATTAGTTGATACCAGAACGCCTCTGATGTATAGTGGTCAGATTTACTGGCTTCAGATTCTGAAGTCCCAGGTTCGATCCCCAGTGCCCATAATTCTGTCTGTGAAGCAGTGGGTCTGAAACGGAACCAAAATCAACCTCGTGGGGACAAATGAGGAGATAATTGAAAGAATAAGTAGCGCTTCAGTCTAGAAAACTGTGATAGAAGTCTGGAGGGCTCGTTGTGCTAACCAAATGGCACCCTCAGCTTGAAAATGTTGGCACTATCTTTGCCAACATTCGGCAGCCTCACGATTGATATAGCCTGCTTGCAGGCTGACACCATGGAGATATTACTCAAGTTAAACTCTACCAATAGGATAAAAAATTATTGCCAAAAACTTTTATTTCTGGAAAATTTTGTAAATTCTATAGATGTTTGAAAGCTGTAAGCACCGTTTTAAATAAGAGATACCCACTTCAGTGACTGAGTGGTCTAAGGTGTCACTACAGTGTTAATTTGGACTGCTGATAGCGGAGCATTTGGTCGGGTCTATTGAGGGTAGTTTTTCCTAAATTGTTTCCCCATCTTCCAAAATAAAAATGCTGGTAGATAACCTCTCAAATGCATCTTTCCTCATTACTACCAATTAGATTATCAATATGCGTATAACATAAACAGGTAGTATGACGTGGTGATATCAGTAATAAAAATAACAGATATATTTATAGTCAAAATAATTCTAGTTTTCAAAATGAAACTGCTTTTAAAATATTTTATTGCCTCTTTAGCATTTAAATTTTAAAAATTAACCAAAGCACAGTGGCCAAATTTAGCACATTAAATTTTAGTTATTTTTTATTTTACCTGCTTACTAATAAACTCAATAAATGGTACGACAAAATCCTAAGCTACAGTAGCCTCGTGGCTTCTTTGGTGCTGACTGACAGCTCAAAGCTGACTTCTGACAGTCAACATTTAGGTATATACCTAAATTTTTACTGTCAAAAGTGACAGCTGCTAGACATATGTTTCTGCCGATCATCTGGTTCAGCGTAGGGATATGTAGTTTGGTCTGGTATCATTTTAAAGCTATCAGAAGTCAGCTGTGAGCTGTCAGTCAGCACCAAAGAAGACATGGGGCTACTGTACATACTCTCTCGTATAGGTTACTATAGTTAGTGACAAAATCTTCAAAAATAAGTTATCTCTAATTTTACCTTAAATAATTTTTTCTCTGATAAATAAGTATTTATCACTACCCTCACCAGATATATATTTGAACAAAATTCAAAATTGGTACAACAGCATTAACCTGGAGTCACCACTTTGATAGGCTAATTACTCAAAATGGGTACGGGTACAAAACGGTACAAAACTAGTACAAAACTTTGGCATCAAAAAAAGTTCAAAATTCAAAAGAGGTACAACCTCATTTACCTGGAGTAGGCAATTTGATATGCTAATTACTCAAAACGGGTACGGGTACAAAACTTTTTCACTGTGGTACAAAACGGTACAAAACTAGTACAAAACTTTGGCATCAAAAAAAGTTCAAAATTCAATAGTGGTAGAACAGCAATAACCTGGAGTCACCACTTTGATATGCTAATTAACCAAAATGGGAGCGGGTACAAAACATTTTATTTGTGGTACAAAACGGTACAAAACTAGTACAAAACTTTGGCATAAAAAAAAGTTCATAATTCAAAAGTGGTACAAAGCATTAACCTGGAGTCACCACTTTGATATGCTAATTACTCAAAATGGTTACGGGTACAAAACTTTTTATTTGTGGTATACAATGGTACAAAATTAGTACAAAACTTTGGCATAAAACAAATTCAAAAGTGGTACAACAGCATTAACCTGGAGTCACCACGTTTATATGCTAATTATTCAAAACTGCTACAGGTACAAAACTTTTTCTTTGTGGTACAAAACGGTACAAAACTAGTACAAAACTTTGGAATTAAAAAGGTTAAAAATTCAAAAGTGATACTACAGGTTAAGTGACGTCTAGCTGGCTGTAATGGATAAGCTAATTTTTCTGCTCAAGAGTATGATTGTATCTTGACGTTATATCTCCCCACGTTTAGTCAAACTTGGTCGCCTACACACTTTACGGTCCGGCACTACACTTCTTATCTCTATCAGTTCTTGGAAAAAGTTTGCTTGCTGCCTTTACTGATTACTGGTCGCGGTCGCCAGTCTCCCAGTTGTTTAAACAAACCAGTAATTCTGCCAAACTAATGGCTAGAATTCACCAGTTTGTATAACGTTAGCAACGCCATCTATTTTGAGAGCTGAAAGCTCAACACACCGTCAGAGAGGGTAGGCAGGGCCTTAATGTGTACAGCGCAAAACACGATAGAAGTGACACTTATATTAACACGGCTGGCAGCTATAAAAAAAACAATGTAGCATGTCTTCTATATAAAATAAATCTATAATCGTGCCAATGGAATAATAAATTCAAGGGATTAAAAGAAGAGAATTAAAACTAATATATTCCTTTATTATAAAGAATATATCAAATCACATGGACTGGATGTTAGCGGATGCGATCTCCACGCGGTGGCTGGCCTTTCCTGCAGCACCGACATTACTCAGTCTTCATCGTCGGACACAAATGGTTGATAAGAAAGATGTTCTCCCTCAACTCAACCGTCCTTCGAAAGAGTGCCTCTGCCCATGCGGAGACTCCTTGAAACTTTTTCTTCTCTATCCCCACCCCCCTCATTTACCCTCCTTAGATCCTATCGTCTGTTTATTTTCCAACGTAGCTCTACGGTATAAAACGAGTGAACTCGAGATCCATATTATGGCATTTTATTGTAACTAACCATCGAAGAATGAATTTCTGCTCCAGCGACACCAAGTACTTAAGGCTATGATGTCTCTGGCATCTATTATCTATTCCTCCACTGCGTCGCAGAAGAAATCTGCTTTAATTCATTAAGTATTTTGTTAGTAGTTATTCCTCTGATTGATATGTCCTTCAGGCATAGTTTGTAATGATAGAGAGATTGTTTGGATGTGTCTTTCATTATCTTTAAGTCCTTCAGACGTGTTGTTTATAGTCAGAGTGACTAACTATGTTTCTAAGTCCTTCAGACATTTTGTTTATAGTCAGATCGACTAACTATGTTTCTAAGTACTTCGGACATGTTGTTTATAGTCAGACGGATTAACTATGTTTCTAAATCCTTCAGACAGGTTGTTTATAGTCAGATTGACTAACTATGTTTCTATGTCCTTCAGACATATTGTTTATTATCAGAGGGACTAACTATTTTTCTAGGTCCTCCAGACATGTTTTTTATAGTCAGAGTGACTAACTATGTTTCTAGATCCTTCAAGCATGTTGTTTATAGTCATAGTGACTAACTATATTTTCTAAGTACTTCAGACATGTTGTTTTTAATCAGAGTGACTAACTATGTTTTCTAAGTCCTTCAGACACAGTCAGGTCCTTTTCACCTATGTCCATCAGATATAGTTTAAATACGAGGGCTCTATTCTCTATATATGTGTGGGAAAAGGTGTTCAATTTTCTCTATTCTATGAATTCATATTTCTTTACTAAGACATAATAATATTTCTTGACGCCCTAAACGGCAGGTTTACGTTTGTTATTTTCATATGACTACAAGCAGGTCATCTAACAGTTTGGTTTGGGACATAGTTTGGTCTGGGACCTAATTAGGTCAGAAACTGTATGCTGTCTTGTTGGAACCTTTTGTGTTACTATCTGCGGTACACAACTTGTGAGAAATATTAGTGTAAAGTAGTGGCTCGCATATATAGTACTTTCTTTTGGCCCGTTGGGTGATTTATGTATCTGTATTAAAATATAGTTTCTACTATGTGTTTAGTATACCCCAGTGTGTGAGTAGGGATACGCACTATTAATAGCTCTGGCAGTACTTATTAGGAAAGGACCAGCCGTAGTACTATTTGCTGTTGATGCCTGATTGTTAGCCATCTGCAGTATAAATATGAAATATAGAAGATCCTCTTAAAGGACATTTCTCCGTGGGTATACGTGACTCTCCTTAAGGTTTAATACAAGTTAGCTAGCTTGGCAGATATTCTCCTTAGTAACTCTTAACATAGAGGATAAGTAAGTATGTAATATATTAGAAATTGGTTTTCTAGTATTCATGACCTGGCCTTTCTAAGTTTGGTCCGGCGATAGTCGCGCACTATGGGTTTTAATGTATTCTCTCAACGTAACTGCCCAATTTATCGTGGCTGTGGTGACTTAGACATTTGTTCTCCCAAGCAACAGTCAGTACCTGTAAATATGGAGATATTAAATCCAACCACTTGTTCTATAACTTTGAAGTATTCACTGTTACTCTGTATCGCCAACAGGTGGTCCAATCGAACATTTTCAAATTATATAATTATCCACCATTTAACATAAAATCTTGTTTATCTAATGTAATCATATATCTTATTATTTGTTTGTTATAATACATTTATTTATGTTACTTAATTCCTTTCTTGTACCTGTTTAATATACTAAATACGTTGGTAGAACACTAGTTATTGTCCATGTACACGTAAGTGCTAAATAACGTGACAAACATGTTCATTTATTTATGATAAGAGTGCATAGAACGAAAAATTATTTCAGTAGGATCGAAATCTATCTTGGTTAATAATCCCGCAACTAACGTTAAAATCTAAGAGAGGACTTAAGTACTTTTGCGATCGATGTGTAACACTTTTTTGATCAAAGACAAACTGGAAAGGCATAAAGACACGTGTATAAAATTTGGTTCTGTAAGGGGTATATTCCCTAAGGAATGGGTAAATTCCTTACGTACTCACAGTATAATCATTAGGAGAAAATATGATTTATCGTGTATGTGGACCTGGAGAGCTTACTCATGCCAATAGAGACATGTGACCCCAACACGAAATTTTCTTATACTGAAACCGTGCAGCGTCATGTGGCTTATTCTGTAGGTATCTACACTAAATGTAATGTTGACAATATTCTCTACGAGTACCACCGATTAGCAGGAGAAGATTGTAAATTTCAATTCCTTGAGGCACTCGTAGATAAGGCTAACGCGTAATTGACTAATATAGTAATATCATTCCGATGATGTCTCTAACTACCACTCAAAGAGATGCTCATATAATACCTCTAATTACCATATATTTGAAAAACCTTACGAGAATGATGATATTCCTGTTATAGATCATTGCCACTTTACAGGACTTTATCATGGGAGTAGTCATGCAGGATGCAATATTATTTACAAGAACTCAAACAATTGAGCGTAATAATCCATAGTGCACGTTGCTATGACAATTTTTTCCTTTTTTAATCATTTGTTGAGCGTAGAGAGACCAATACGTTCACGGGAGAGAGCGTTATCGTTAAACCGGGAAAAATCAAGATCATAGGAGAGACTATGTTGAGACTCAAAATGATCATGAAACTTATTCAGCACGGGTTTTGAGGGATCACAATTAAAATTATAGACAATTTCAGCTTTCTATGTACGTCTATAGAGAAATGCGTATCGAACCTCAAACCTGACCAGCTTAAAATCACCCATAAGATTCATCCTGACGATGAATGATTCGAACTGATCACTCGTAAAGTGGTGTTTACCTATGATTATATAGATTCATTCGAGCACCTGGACAAGACTCAGTTACCAAGCAAGGATAGATTTTACAAGGTACTCATGGTAATTCATATCTTTCAGGAAGACTATGACCATGCGTGCAAGGTTTGGCAACTGTTCTACCTTTATACAGACATGACGTAACTGTCTGACGTCTTTGAGAACTTTTGTGAACTCTGAATGACGACATATAGTTTTGATCCCGGATGGTGCCTTGCGGGTCCTAGTCTTGCATACCAAGCTCTTTTAAGAATAACCCGGATACGGTTGAATTAATCAATGATGTCAACATACATCAATTCATTGAGGGAGCTATCCGAGGAGGGGTATGTTTTGAGGTGAATCGTCAATATGTTGTGAATAATCGGTATATGGATTCATTCGACCGTTCCAAGCCCAAGTCCTACCTTGTTTATCTAGACATGAATGTTATCTATTCATTTAGCATGTTGTCCTCACTATCCTATGAAGGGTTCAGGTCAATTAATGATGATGAAATCAGCCGATTTGATTGAGAAAGGTAGAGGACGAAGAAGATACGGGGTATATCTTTCAGGTAGATCTCAAATATCCTAGAAATGTACACGATACTCATTCCAACTTGCCATTCTGTCCCAAGAAATGGATCCTACACTTGGGGAAATACGAGAAATTGTTAGTGACTTTAGCCGATAAGACTGGGTACGTCATTCACTACCGTCATCTAAAGCTATATTTGGTGAATGGATTGAAACTGACAACAGTTCAGAAGGTTCTCAGTTTCAATAAATCACAATGGAATGGCTCCGTATATCACACTGAACGCGGAGATGAGGATTAAAACGAGCAATCAGTTTAAAAACATATTTTCAAACTGATGAACAATGTTGCATTTTGTCGTCTTATATCCAAACAGAGGGCCTACTGTACGATAAAGATCGCTACCAGCTAGAGAGGGGAAATTTGGAGCGGGTAACCTCACAGTCAGCCCAAACTTTAGGAACCGTACGATCGTGTCAACAAACTGGTCATCATCGAGATGGATTCTCAAGAGATTTATTTCGATATGCTGATCCATGCAGGCTTCACCATATTTGAAATCTCAAAAGCAGTTATATACAGTCTACACTACCAGATTATGGTTCCCGTATTTCCACTAGGTGCGTTAAAACTCTAATACTCAGATACGTTCTCACTCCTCTATCGCATAGCTGTTGAGGATGCGTACCAACGTCTTATCCCGTTAGCTAGTGATTACCTGGACGCCTCTACATAAGGACAAGACAATGCTTACGTGATGCCTCTAGTAAATAAAGGGTTACTCTGCAAACTAAAAGACGAAACTCTAGATCAGATCAGATCATCATCATCATCACCAAGTTCATAGGTTTACGTCTTAAACTTTATTCGTTCACGGTATAAGGAAATGGCGAGACGCTCAATGCTAAAGGGGTCAAGAGTAGTGCGTTAAGAATGCTTTCATTAGAAGACTATCACAATTGTCTGACCAATGAGATGATAGTTTTGAAAGGTGCTCGTTCAATAAGAAACGTAGGATTCAAACTTTACACTCAAAAATTCAATAAGGTTGACCTATGCTCTATCGACGTTAAAAGATAAATAGTACCCGATACATTCAATTCACTACCATGGTACCGTTACTCTATAAGCGAGCAGGTATCTAATACCTCACAAATATTAATAGAAAGAGAGACATCGATCTGTATTACCCTTCCATATCTATGAAGTAGAAGAATAAGGAAAATATTAATGTAGTGTGTGTGTGTATGAGTCTATAGACATATAGAGTATGTGATTAAGTAAATATTAATGCAGTGCATCAAAAGACATATATAAAATCGTAGAGAAAATGATAAAGAAAATATTTATGTAACAATGTAGTGGTGTATATTCACGATTAAAGAAACTTTTTTTAAGATCAGTAACTTTTTCAAAACTGTCTAAAATTACGATAAAAAATGAATGTGGTGCATCTAAAGAATTATAGAATCTTGATTAAATACATATTAATGTTGTGACGTATATTGATGACTAAGAATTAAGTTCTGTTACTTTATCGTTATTGTCTGAAAAAGTGTGTGTGTAAAAATTATATTATTATATTCATTAAAAATAATTATTAAAGTATTGTGTGTTTTTATTATCTCTTTCAAAAATAAAACAAAATAATAGTAATTTATTCTTAATTTATTTAAAAATGGTTTGATACATTCTTAGACTTATAATCTAATTGATTAAATAAATTTATTTCCAAATTATAAAATGTTGGATACATTCCTATGCTTATACTCAAATTGATTAAATACATTTATTTACAAAGAACACCAAGTAATAATTTTTTTCTAATCACATATTTATACATTTCTAGACTTAAACAAGTTCATAAAACATGATAAATTTATGGAGCAACCAAAACGGATCGATGACAAAATAAATAAAACCTTTTCAATCTACCGTTTCGGGATTACATCAGCCATTCAAACCTCAGTCCTCTATGTAGTACACAAACAGTTTTTTTCACACACCCTTTACTTTTTATATTTATTAAAGTACATTCACTTTCAAAGAAAATACTCTCAAAATTTCTAAGTGTATACACCAGGAATGATGCCTTCAGATCACCTTTTTACCAGTCTGCTGGACGGTTGGTCTTCAAGCATCGATGCTGATACGCTTAATGAAGACTTTCAAAGTGGTAAGGAGTTTCGACACCAAGAAATTATCACTAGTCACTGCAGATAAAATTGTTTGTGTATTCCTTTACACGTGCTCCGACTCGTCTCATAGCTTCTTCTTCTTCTTCTTGGCAGGTCTGTTCATAGGCTCCTTGACCGCTTCCTCAGAAGTTTTATTCTTCATTCCGACAGTACGTTTAGCGATAGCAGTGTCAGTTGTTTTATTCTTTCTGACTGTGTCAACCTCGTCTTGACCGCAGACACATAATAACTTATAGACATCGGTGTACTATTTAAACTTGTTGATGAAGGGTATGATAGGACGCATTGTGGGAATGACCTAATTAATATAGTTTTGTATCGCACTCTTGACAAATTAGCAAACTTTTGTCCGATCAAGTTTAAAACTCCTAAACCATTCATGGGGGTTCCGACATTTTCTGTGGCTCACGCGTAGATGGTACCGGAAGGACTGGAACACTTTTATGCGTTGTGTGGAAATTTAAGCTTACTCAAATAAAGAAAACCGAGATCACCTTGCTAGTAAAAGTCATACTTTTAACTATCGACGCCAATGAGTCTCTGAAGCCAAGTCACCTTCTCCGTTGTTTTAATATAGATCTATTTTCGTGACGTGTACCGCTCTAGATGAGAATTGATGATAGAACCAATATTCGAGTACTTTACATCTCCATCGTACCAAAACAGTCCATGATAATAATCAGTCACCCAATTTACGTTCTTCCTACTCGATGCGGAGAAGATGTTGATCTTGAATGGAGCAAGAAACTTGTAGTTTGCTTCGTAAAAAGGCTCGAAATGTAGAACGCTCACCTCCTTTAAGATGAATACCTTCTCCTCAGACAAGTATCTTTGTATGTCGATCAACATACTGCTCAAGACGAGAACAATGATGCCCCATTTATGATGCCATCTTGCTGACGTTACTGCTTGAAGGGTTATATTGGACCACTCTATCGTGTATGATTAGACATATTGCCTTTGTGTTTGAGGGGTTATTTCCCCCCATCTCCAACGTTATACGACATGTTACTAATCCGTCTTTGAAACTATCTTCCTGTCGGCTGTTATCAATCACGAGACTTGAAATGGGAAGGCTAAAATAAAAGTAAGTATGTGCTGAATCGGTAGTACGAAGTCTGGAAATTAGCATAGTCCTCGTATAATTTCGAGAAGGAATCTTGTTTAAAGTTCAAGTTCATATCCTCTTAAAAGTACATGATTAAATTTAGGTAGAGTTTCAAACTACGTAAATTACAATAATAAAAATACTTCTATCTGCAGTCATCACATTTTCACGGAGTCTGAAGAGGAGTAAAAATTATGTAACAAAGTTTTTCCAGCAAAGTTGACATTTTCACAGTCCAATCATGTTGATTAAAGGTAGGTGCCTTAGGTTATTCGTACAATTCCCAAGTTCATAAAGGTAGATCGATGATCCTTCCACTCTTTATTAAATTAATCACGTTGAGACGATTAATATCCTCGGTCTTTTTATGCGGTACAAGCCAAGAAATATTACCTAACTCGATCCTAGAGTGTGTCTCTGCAGCAGAAGGAGGTGCTCTTTGTAGATCGTTGTTGTCAATAGTCAAATAAACGAGTACCAGTTGCTGTTTCACATTGATCAGTATTCGAGAATAGTTTTTGACGAATCCTAGTATGGGACGTCAAGGGATGCATACGTCTAATATATCTGTTTCGGCATGTACTGCACTCCTTCAAGCCTCCAACCCACGATTGAAAGATGAGTTTGCTCTCCATTCCATATAGATAGATAGTTTTTAAGCTGAGTGGAAAGCCTACATCTCGCGATTGATCAATCTCTACGCCATTGATTTGTAGGCTTTTCTTAAGAGTCGATGAAGAATTCCATTACCAACAATTCTTAAAGTACCACCAGATTCCCCATATTAAGAAGTAGTCGTGATTTGATATATAGGGTAGAATGGTTGGGTTACGTGTACAGTCCTTCTTGTTGGATATATATCCTAAGCTCGTTCCCTTTGGCTAACTGCCAGGGAATTTATGAGGTGTAAGAATGATACTAGAAACTGGCCAAGGCCGTATCGAAAGCGGCAGGGTCTACAATATTCAGAATAACCACGGCGTCATCCCTTATTTTAGTAACGAATAACTTAAACGTCGTAAATAGAGTTTATTTGCAGTCTGTAAAGCTTTCTTTATTATTCTATCAATGTTTCGAGGAAGACGACCTCGTATTGTTTTATTTAGTACGAGTCCCATCTCCGTCTAATAGTTTCAGATGTAGACGTAACGATATCTTAAGTTTACTTTAACCCCTTACTCTTCGACAAGTCATACTGCGATAAACTCTATTTCTCTTTTCGTTATCGGAAGGTAAATTATATTGTTCGGCGCTTCCACCATCTTAAAGCCAGGTTGTGTGGTCAAGCTGATCTCATGCAAGGTATGACTCAGTTCTTCGTTGACGTAAGCTCCGCTAGCGATACTGCATTCTACGTTGATCATGTTCACGCAAGGGATATTCACGGTATTGGTGGACATGTGCATCTTCCCAGTAGGAAGAAGGACGGAGTCGAACCCCTGCAGGGATGTGAACGTATCAGGTCGGGTAAAGCCAATAGCCCTATTGCAAGTCATGTAACTGGTTAAAGTGCTATGGTGACCAATGATCAAGAGATTCACGCCTTTCGAGGCTTCTCTTCAAAAGACGCAATATAATTTATTATTACGTTTGTAGGTGGTTGGTAAGGAAGGGAACGATACCAGATTGATCAGTCAGATGAACCATTCTTCTTCGCGATTCTCCTCTCCATGGGAAGAAATTCTCGTCAGATTAAAATTCTGACCTATCAGTTTAAGCGCCATAGACATGTTTACTAAGATTTATCGTCAGTATGAATATTTAAGGAAAGCTAGACAAAGATGACAGCAAATAGCTGTTTCGTATAATTTTAGGCAATAGGTTTTCCCCAAGATTTCGGACTAGTTTGAGCGGCAGTCTTAGATCACCGAAACTGTCGAAGAGTTCCACCCGCTAATTGTTTTTCTTATACGTCACCCAATGAGTGCCCTTACCACTATCTCCATCGATATGATTTATGGTACCCTCTATCTTCAAAGGTGGAACGTTAAATAAAACTTCACACAAAATACCCCCCTAAAGAAGGGGATTTTTAACTCTTTAGCGTACTTGTTCAGATCCGTTTAAGTAAGGGCCCGTTTAGGTGGTCATTTATAAAGTAAAATAGTAGATTCATCCCTTTTCCCATGGAAATAGCCTCGATCTTACGTATATATCTTTGAACCTCATTCAATTATTTCGTATTCACCTTCGCACTTTTAACTGGCTTCATGATTCCCACGGCTTCTCCGGTGACGGCTCCAAGCAAGACGAACAGATGTAGAATAGGTAGGATTTTACTCTTCTTCTTCTTCTTCTGGTGAGTACTATTAGTAGACCGTTTATTAGATCGCATTTGACGACGACGACGACCTTTCTTCTTCAAACCGGATCACATCTTGAATTTAGCATTCATCGTGTTAGCAACAGCCTAAGTGGCATCTTTCTCACTTAACTTCGAGTTAGGTGTGAGTTTTCTTTTCCATGCTTTCTTGGTAAGTTCGAGATCAGCAGTATGAATTCCCGCAAGATCTTTCACCATGGTGTAGGTGATATCAAGTTCTTTACAGTAACGATCTAGCTAATTGAATTTGGGACCTCCTTGTTTCAATATTTTTTCCAAATTGATTTCTTGTCCACAGTACTGGTATCCAGGTATATGCAACTCGAACGATGTATTATTAATTATCTTATCTAGAAATTCTTCTCCCCTTCTTCACTTTTTGACTCGTATTTATATAGGCGTGCATGTAATATAATTAGTAAGTTATAATTATATAGTTGTACTAGTCGACATTTGACTATAGAAAAAGACATATTTTTTTATCTGTACACGACAGCGATCATGATGTGGGTAGAACCTTACCTCAGATCACGGTGCACTGTTACCCGATACTATCCGTTTCATCATATGTGGACCTTGGAATTGCGGTAAAACCAACGCTATGATCAGTCTGCTGGAGAAAACTAATGGTAAACGCTTCAAGAACGTGTACGGTTACTCTAAATCATTGTACCAGCCCCAGTATCAACGTTTATTAAAAGTTATCTCGCTCTTCGAAGGCATGGGTTATTTCCCTTATACTGACAACGTGGAGATTATCCCACCATCTGAAATTAAACTCAATTTTGTATTTATTTTGGATGACGTCATTTGAAATGAATTGTTTAACATACAGGCTTATTTCAGTAGGAGAATACTTAAGTCTATAGATTGTTTCATATTTGTCCGATGTACTCGCGTATTTCGAAACTGATGTTGAAAGATAACGTAAGGTTTTCATACTTTTTAGGATGGACGATACAAACCTAAGCCACGTCTGCGATGATCACATGAACATGGATATGACGTTCCAAATGTTCAAGGAGATGTGCTCACTGTGTTGGATAAAAAACAAGTGTGATTTTTTAGCGTTGAGCAAAAATCATGAGATTGATAAAGGATTATATCGCTTAGGGTTCAAAACCTTTATCTTGCCCAATTCATATGGATACATACTCATAACGTGATAAGACATCATGTTATCCATATCTAAATTTGGACATAGTCTCTACAAGTATAAATATATTGTTGAGAGGGAAGGAAATCTAACTATATCATCACAAAGGTATTACGATGTTAAATCGAAGGGTATCGTCAACTTCAAGATGCCCATATTATCTAATGATGCCTGTTACAAGTCTTACGACAATAGGATGGACGTGAGACATAGTAAAGATCAGATACTCACTCCCATTGTGGCCAAGGATGCTATGCAGATGGACTCGTTTATCAAGAGTCCTGAGAAGGATTGAATAAAGTAAACCAACTTTGAGAAGAGTAGCCGTAAAGGGATGGAGGGGGCATATAAGCTGTCTTGTATATGTGAAGATTGTTTCAACAAGAATAAAACGGCACTAGACGCCTTAGATCCAAAGTTTCTAATGATAGTGAAATTTTTCACGATACAACAAACTATTCACACCAAATTTAACGATATGATGACGAGAGTCATAATATCCGTAAAGGCAACAGATTTCAATCGGTTTTGCAATGCGGCTGGCTTAGTTTTGCAAAACATATGAATACCCTCACTGCCATTAGCCGCAGCACCTAAAGCTTATATATAATCTATGGCTAGCCGTGGTTCCGTCTACATACACTTGGATACAAAACCTACGTGGAAGTACATGGGATATTTTGAATTGTCTTTAACGGGTGAACATAGTTATAATTTCATAAATAGAAGGGCTTGTTCCAACGATGGTCATGAACTTAAAAGTTATTATTTGCTTGTTGAATTTTAAACCAATCAACGATGCTCTTTTAGAGGTGTTCAAAAATGAATCTATATCATTCATACTGGAAAAACGCTCGACGACACCACAGATTATACACGTCAAATTATGTCTTACTTACGTTTAGATATAACTAACCATTTCTTCATTGTATGAGGCATTCGCACCTTGCACCATGTCAACAAAGATCACGGAGGATATCATAAAAGTGAGTAAGATTATTAAATGAAAGTATAAGGAATTACGCGATGCTTGACACGAGTCTGAGTACGTCGCGAAGGAAACCTTCAAACCTATCACGGATCCTTTAAATAAGATGGCGAGGGCGCTCACCGAACCCGAACTTAAGGAGGAGGTGGAAAATTCACCTGAGAGATTGCAGAACAGATATATATATATTAGACTTTACTTTATTCGTCTCAAACACATTCTGATAAGATCTACGTTGTTCGTCATAGGGTAACTCGACCAAGCTTGGAGGTACTTATTTCTTTTTCGGCGAGAGTGATGGTACAATACTTCTTAACAATATAGCAGTACTGTACACCTGAGGGCTATTAGAATTACTTTTCAAAAGAGCACCAGCACATTTTACCAAGGACGATTTGAATGTATACAAGTCTATGCTCAAAGAAATGAACGCGCATCGATTTAGAAACTACCTGTACGCACATATCAATATGCGTGCAGGATCAAAGTATCACTAATCATCAAATCTATGTTCAAGGTTGAGGTCGAAGGGGATGGTTTCTACAAGATTGGAAAAGGAAGAGGGATCGAATATAACTATTGGGACAATCCCAAATAATTGGTCAATCGATTACGACTCTTGCACGCATCGACAAAGGCGGGTCATTCCACGCACGAACACGAGATTGTTTTTATCATTGAGTGAATACACGGAGCCGGAATCATCGAATATAACATTCATTCCATCCTTATTTATATCATAATCATGTCAAGCGGTAGATAAAGCGTGAACGTCATCGTCCTCCAAGATGACGATTCTCCCGAAGACACGTTAGCATACGATAATTGAATGAACTCTCTCAGGCCGATCTGGTGGAGATGATACCCTACTCCAGATCAAATAATGGATCTAAGTACCGTCTCACTTCATCGAAGTGTTTTCCAAAAGGGGTTGGTCTACACCTGTCAAGACTAAGACGGCGATGAATGTCACCGCAGTAATGACTATCCTCCTCGAAAAGGTGACTGAGAGAAGTTTACATACCATACGTCATCTCCAAATAGATAATGGAACAGAATTTTAAAAAGCAGAATTTAAAACACTCATAGCAAGAAAGAGAATCAATCACTATTACATATTAAGCAACGTCAATTCTAGTCCCATGTAATAATTTAATCGTACCTCAATAACATGATGGGGAGGAGGTTCATGGCCAAATACTGTATTGTTGGATCTATATGATGTATTCGTTACCGAACGAATAAAACCAGACGGAACACTCAACCATAAAAATGAAGCCTATAAACGTCAAGGATGACAGACTTTTACGCACAGTTTATAAACGTCTCAATATCTCGTATTTTACACCAAACATATTTAAAGTAGGTGATATATAGTCTGATTTCGGTACGAAGAACAGTAGAAAATTTCTGGAAAAGTAACTTGATTTATAAAACGTATCCTTACGCCAAAACATATGTTTTTAAATATAAGCTGTCTGGCAGCTGTCAATTTTGACAAGCAAAAATTGAAACCAAGAAAACTTATAAAAAGAATAAATAACCATTTGAATATTTTTAGTAAAGTTTTTTTTCTCCAACCTATGCTAAAAAAACCACAAAAAGATTGTTTTTTATTTCACTTTATTTTAAAATTAAATTAGTGTTTAATGGCTATACAGTATAATATGTTGGATTTGTAAGAGCTCAACTTGACTTAATATTTTGATACGGTAATGATTTTTATAATTTAATTTAATATGCGTAAAAACATGTTAGCAACTATAAGAGTTATTTACTATCAAACCCCTGGGCCAGAACCTTTAAAATGTATCATCTAGAGGTGTAGCCAGAACTTCTTCTTCATCATCACTAGAGTTGGACTCTTTCTCTTTGTCATCATTGTCGTCGCCTAGGTTGATTATTAAAGGTGGGTGTCTGTCATTCACATCCATCCTCATCTCCCTTTCCCAATCTTCTTGAATAAGTTTCTCAAAGTGGTCCACGTGCTTACTCCAGTTAAAACATTTATATTTATCTACACATATTCTCATTTATAACATAAAACAAACATTTAATAAAGGAGTAAGTGAGGGTGACTGCTAATTAGTAAATATATGCAATGATCCTGTGGTATATCAAGGTTACTAATTAGCATGTCACCCTCTTAGAGCAACAAATCATGTGATGTATGGGATAAAGGTTAATGAGAGGGAGCCAATAGAAACAATGTTATACAATAATTGGACCAACGCAAATATATTTAACACTTTCAAAACATATTCTCAGCTAGACTTTTTTACATGAATTAAAAAAAAATTAACAGTACCACTCAGGGGTAAATTTAGTGAGAGATTCCTCCCATATGGCTTTAACAGCTTCATCATCAAACTTCCTATTACGGCCGGTGTGTTTGTTGTAATGGGTTTTGCACTGCACCCATACCAATTCTATAGGGTTGTATTGGCAGTGGTAGGGAGGTAGACGCAGAATTTGGTGTCCATACTAGTTGATCGTTTCATCAATTTTGTACCTGAATAATACAAGAGTAAATGGGGGCCTAATATATATATATATATATATATATTATATATATATACACACACATATTTGGTATGATAATATGAAGTTACACCTTTGGGCAGCAGCTTCTCTTTCATCCATGTTTCGAAGTTCGCGCCACTCATTTCGCCATGATAATCACCCGTAATCTTCTTAGATGCAAACAACAGGCTGGCCCCTATAACAAAAACCTTTTCTTGAGCCAGCATGCAAATAATAAACCGTTTGCCATCATTTGTAGAACGTCTCTTGCAAGTGAATCTGGTGTTGTCCTGCCAAGTCTTGGTTACTGTCCCTGTCGATATCATAAAACCATATAAAATGCAATTGCACAAAGAAAAAGGTACACACTACCCCAATTAAAAAAATACCCTGATTTTGGTTGACAGAACAGTTTAGAAAATACAAACATATAATTATACAGTCAACAATTGATTAAATTTTACTAGAATTTTTGTGTTGTTTACAGGTATTGATATAATACTATCAAAAGTGACATATGGATGTCATATGAGTTGAGATAAACATATTTAATCGTTTTTGTAACTACTCAATACTGTTCTTCCTGCCAAAATCAGGGCATCGCTGTGTTGTATTTCAAATTTATTTTGTGCAAAATTTATGTTTAATGATTTTTATCCTGATCTGGAAGTAATATAACAAAAGAACAAAATTTAACACAATGAACGAGTAAAAATAATTTAGCTTTGGTAATTGGCCTTAAATTATAACCATTTAAAATATCCAGGTTTCATCAAGGAAAACAAAATTCATCCCTGCAGACATTTGTTGAAGGTATTCTCGTAGAAAACATATTCTTTTATCACAAATGTCTGGCTCTTCCATTAATGCCTTTCTTCCGTTGTCTGAATGCCATTTAAATCCCATAACGTTCAGCAATTTGTTTAATGATAACTTCCCTTGAAATCTATTTCACTGTCTCTGATGGCCGATAAGACGGTATCCAATGACATATGTTTTCCTGAGAATTATCAATAAAAGGCATATGAATGAATATTTTGCACTTTGACAAAAAAAATTCAAATAACAGCTGATAAAAGCATGTGTAATACTTTGTATGATACAATTTATACATCAATACTGTTGATGTCAAGAATTATAAATAAAATCATTAGCTTATATTTGTCAATAAAGGCAAAAGGGAGAGCGGTCAAGATCCAAGTAAGAGTTTTGTAAATAATCACTATAACCTACCTTAATGATACATTCTATAGATAACTTGATGTATTGAATCTCTTGTAAAATCATCTACTGCTTTAGCTGAAACGCCAGGAATTGGTTTTCTGATTCTCTTCTTTCCAGGAGTCTCAACTTCTTCAATGTTTTTGCCACAATAACTGAAATCAATTTTTAGTTAAGAGCTTACTTCACCAAGAATGTACACCAAAAAAAACTTTTAAATAATTTGTTGAATAGAAGTGTGATTGGGCGTTAGGGGGAATGTGCTTAAAAACCAATACATATAAGAAACTTTTTTTAGGAAATAACAAATGATATATTAACTAAATTACCACCCCCGCAAACCACTAAAAACCCAGAAAATGTTAGGGATTTATAAAAATTAAATTATGGATTTTAATAGTTCAAAGTCAAGTTTGGAGCAACATAATTATTTATTCTGATAATCTAGTGAGATATCTTGTAAAGTGCTCTTATTAGGTTTCTGAGTAAAAGTACTGAATCAAAGGCAAAACCAAAAAAGTCATACAAATAATAAACAATAAACTCACACAATCAGCTGGTTATGTAGATTTAGGTGAGGCGTTGTCGTGTGCAATAAAATGTGCATGCAGGCTCATAATGAATAATCCACATTCGAAATGCTACCTGATGTGTAGATAAATTTACTATAAAATTGTATTTTATTGACTATTTGCCTAACCATGAAATAATATCACTATGTACTTTAGTCTATACACTAGCAAGTTTAATTGCTTATATGTAATGAACGATCCATTTATCATTCAAACACCTATTTGGTAATTGAGAGACATTTAGGCCCTATAATATTTTCATATCAACGTTTGCGAGATAAGCCTACTATGACATGTTATATACTTTCGTAAACAGCATTGTATTTTATATTTTATCATAAATTCCGCCAACTTTACTATTTCATCTTCATTGTCATCTATATCAGCTAAATTCACTATTTGATTAATCAAATAAACCTTTTCTCCTTGCAATTGTTTATAAAGCATGAACACAAGAAAAAAAGACACACAATAAATGCTATTCTTTGAACTAAGATTCAGTAAACTTGAGTTACTTGGAGGGTGAAATGCAGGGCTGTTCGAGGCATAAAAACCCCACTCAAATGTGCAGTTAATGCCATCTATGACCAGAATTTTGAACTAACAATTCCAGGAATGCATAGCACAATATTCAACAGCATTGTGTGAATAATAGTGCTGTTAGGTAGTATTTGAGTTGTAATCACAGTATGTCTGCAGTATATGTTTACGTAATATTTCCGTAGCCTTTTATAATGTATGTAACTACTTGAAATTATGTAAATAAAAAGAAAACCAGGGTATGTTGTTACACATTTCACCCTGTTCTAAACTATAAATGGTGGGAACTACGTGTCATAGACAAAATACTTCTTGCAAAGGTAGAATTATGTAAAAAAACGATATTAAAAAAAAAAACTCATTGTCTCACACTACTCTCGCTGATTTGATCCAATTCAGATGCTAATTTGATGACATCGCTATTGAGTGTCAGAAACCCAAGTGAAAATGTAGGAGGATCGCGCTGTCTTTGATGAGTTCTTCTCTCTTTTTCTGGTTGAGTCCTTCTACCAAGTTGATTGATTATATCTTCTTGTCTCTGGTGAGTGCAGACTTCTCTTCTTGATTTGGAACCACTAGACTCTTCTGGTCTTCGATCTTGTTGGTTGGGTTTTGAGAGACTCATTTTCAGGGGAGAAAAAATTAGATTAATAAAACTTGGCCTAGACACAACCTATAGGGCTATCTATTCGACACAAGTACCTCTGTAACTAATATTTTTAAACAAATTGACCTAGACCTATTTTCTTAACTTAAAGTATTCTAATTCAAATGTTTTAATACAAAGTTTATAATTAAAATAAGTTATGTTAATTTGAAAATATCTAAAGTAATAAACTTATCCTATTAATAACAAATTCGTCTTATTATGTTTTGTATTAATAATATAATAACATCAAAACTCAGGACTTAGGCCTAGCCAATAGGTTAGTTAACCCAACAATCTTAGAGTTCTAATAGGTCACTTCTTTTCTTGATAAACACATAAGAATTGATAATCAAATACAATATTATATTATATCACTGCCACAAACACTTTTTAATTATTAATCATATGCACGAATGCAAAAGTTAAAATAAGATTTACGTAAAGTATACACTGTCAAATACACTTTGCACTTCTTTCACAATTCACACGTTTCAAAGTAGCCTAATTTTAAATCACCAAACTATCGGTACAAAAAAATAATCACTTTATATTTCTTTATTTCGGTCTGATTTTTTATATAACAAACACGACACAAATTAAACCCGAAAACAAACACACTTTTAATCTTTTGGCTAACACGCGGTAGGTATCTTATTTCTTTAACTTATTTAAAATTAAGTTATTAGCTTCAAATATTTTTTTAAATAAAGTTTTGGTGTTTATAATAACTGTTTGATAACTTTTAGATGATCTAAATGTATCTTATTAGTTTGAATTAATAACAAGGCCAAGCTTTATAAAAGGTAGTCATCATTAATAATTAAAGATGGCTACCCGGCTGAGAGTCTTTGTTCAGTTGATGACGCCAATACCCAACGCCATTAGTGCTCCCTCGCCGAGTATAAACAATAAATATATTTTATTTGAAACAAATATGTTGTTTGCCTGGTTTTTAAGGTTAACAAAATAATAATTTATTTTATGTTTTACAGTGATCGATTCTAATAAGAAAAACTTGGGTATATAATAAATTTAATTTATAACTCTAACTGTTTTATCTCATGTTACCACAATTACGTAAATGAAAAAATTACATTACAAGTCCGTATAATTAATAACATAAAGAAAAATTATTGAATAATATATAAGTAAATACTATAATGATTGTTCTTACTATTATTCAGATTAAATATCGATGGCTCTAAGGTAAAATGTTGTAACCTTCAAAAAATTGAAATCTTAGATTTTGGTATATTTCAATTTGTTTTTGTTACAGTTACATGTAGGTAAAGTGCTGTAACTCTCAGACAAATATTAATGGAAATATAGCACTTTATTTTTTTGGGTAACCCTCATCCAGCACAGATGTTGGAAGGGAAAAGGCATTAAGCCTCATGCTATAGGCTTACAACGTTTTACCTACGCAAGTTTCATAGACAGGCTTAGTCGTATGCCACATCCGGTGAGGGTTAAACCTCTTTACTTCCATGTTCCTTGATAGATCAGCTGTTTTATGAGGGATAAACGATTTAATAACATTACTGTTTTGCATTTCGGATTTCAGTTTAATTATTTCTTTGTTAAGTAATCTGAGTTGTCCTAAAGTTTAAGTGTTTTTTTTAATTTTGTAATGTCTCAACGATCAAAAAGGATTATCAAATTAGCACTGCAGTCAGTGAATAGTGATGAAAAGGTACAAAGTGCGGTTGATCCTGTAAGTAGTATAAATAATTGTACAGAGATAAGTTTTCACTCCAGTGATGAACAAACATTTCAGTCAGTGAATAATAATGAAAATGTACAAAGTGTGAATGGCTCTATAAGTAGTGTAAATAATTGTACAGAGCTATTTTTTCACTCCAGTGATGAACAAACATTTCAGTCAGTGAATAATAATGAAAATGTACAAAGTGTGAATGGCTCTATAAGTAGTGTAAATAATTGTACAGAGCTATGTTTTCACTCCAGTGATGAACAAACACTTAGGTCAGTGAATAATAATGAAAACTTACGAAGTGTAAGTGGCTCTATAAGTAGTGTAAATAATTGTATAGAGGAAAATTTTGATTCCAGTAGACCGGTGAATGTGGTTCTTCTTCCAACTCAAAGCACTCAGTTAATAGATAGGAAAATGGATATGATTGATCCGTACATAGATAGTAATATAATTATTGTTGACGAAAACTGCACAGTTCTTTTAGATGAATATTTGCTAAGTGAACACAATATTGGACTATTAATACTTTGGACACAAATTTAGAATTAAATGAACATGGTATACAAAATTCTCAACCTCAAGAACTCAATGATTTCGCCTCTAAAGAAGTTTATGGAAATGGTGAGAATGAGAATGTATCCGCAATACTGAAAATAGTTCAAACGTCATGGTTGAAAATGCTACCAGATCTAATGTAAACAGTGTAGAAAATCTATCAGTTAATCGGGGAAAATGAAACAGAAGATGAGATTGTTGATGAAAAAGAAAACGAAAAAAAAAATTGTCTTAAGCTTTTATTCAAAAGAAAAAGAAGCAAAAAGGGGAGACTATATAAGTAAAACTAATAAAGTTATGCCATCAAAAAATTTACAGCCAGACCCATGTGCCCACGGGAAGTGTCAGAACAACTGTACAAAAAATTTAGGGGAAGGAGGCAACAAATCTTTGAATTATATTACAAATTAGATTTTGAAGTTAAAAAAAGTTTTTATTATCTTGTATGGAAGAAAACGAAAGAAAAGAATATATACAAAGCACAGTGAAAGTAGAAGAGGTCAATTGTTTAGTTGTTATTTGTCCAAGGGAGGCGACAAATTTAAAGTCTGCCAGCAATTTTTAATAAAGACACTGGATATTAGTCAAAGGATTCTGCAGTATTTATTTGACAACAAAACGGAAATACACACACCAAAACTAGACATGAGGGGTAGGAAAGAGCCTCCAAATAAGACTTCTCAGGAAAAAAGGGAAATTGTTGACAAATTTATAAAATCCCTTCCAGCTGTACCCTCACACTATTGTCGCCAGAGCACAAACAAACTCTATTTACCGGTGGAGTTTAAAAATTTGGCCAATATATACAAATATATGTTGCTGATTGTAAAGAAAAAACTTAGATCCAGTGAAAGAAGATGTATTTCGAGAAATATTTAATAAAGAATTTTATATTGGTATTCACTGCCCGAAGAAAGAAAGTGCTTAAAATGTGAAAATTTCAAAAATAAACAAGATGATACTCCTGCCCTGACCATGAAAAGCATTTAACTGAAAAAGAGCTTTCTAAAAAAACTTATGAGAAGGACCAAACGCATGCTAAAAATGATGAAACTTTTTTGTGTGTATCATTTGATCTTCAGAAGGTACTAAATACCCCTTTTGGACAGAAAAATATGCTTTTATACTATAGTCGTAAATATGCTATTTATAATTTTACTCTGTATGAAAGTGGAACTAGAGATGGATTTTGCTACCTATGGGGAGAGAGCGATGAGAAAAGGGGGTCAAATGAAGTTTGCAGTATTGTTTACAAGTACCTGACTATAGTTGAAAGTAGACACAAAGTGAAGAATGTAGCTTTGTATTGTGATAGCTGTCCGGGACAAAATAAGAACCGGCAGCTTTGGGCTATGTTGTATTATTTTCTAAGACATTCGGAAAGTATAGAGCAAATTACTTTGAACTACCTCATTCCCGGACACACTTACATGCCTGTGGATTCAATGCATGCATGTATTGAGTCATGTTACAGGAACAAAGTTATTTGGGCTCCATCAGAATGGGCAACACTAATACCAACAGTAGAATATCACCAAAGCCTTACTATGTTGATGTCCTTTCTTACAGTTCATTTTCTAACTGGAAAGAATACCAAGAATCAGTTTTACCGGATACAAAAACCAAAAGTGAGAAGGTGCAAAAATCAAAATACGTGAAATATCTAGACTAAACATTTATAAGGGTAATGATGTGGTAGAACTTTACGACAGTTTTGATGAATCAAAAATGCCCATTCATTCAAAGTTTCAGGAGAAAAAACGACGGTCCGGTGAAGAATTTAGATTAAAGTTTTATATTCAAAACGTCAACCCATTTCAATTTCAAAATACAAAGATTTGATTAATTTGTGTTCAAAAGGAGTGATCCCAAAACGCTATCATCAAGAATATAAACTCTTCCAAAGAAAATCAATATTCAAGATTGTCTAGATGAAACAGATGAAGATGATGAGTGGATTAAATTTAATATTTTGTTTCCAGTGCAGTAAAGTTATTCAATAGGTATTTTAGTTAATTTTTAATCATTTACTCTCCTCATTTTGTAAGATCCAGTTAATTCATAGCCTATGCAGGCTTATGTTTCTGAGGGGTATTTTCCCCTTCTTCTTTATAACTGTATTCTAAATATTGACATTTTATAAGTTTTTAAACAAATTATAAGCTGTAGGTTTATAGTAATTCTCTTCAATTTGTCAATTAAAAATGTATGTCATACTGTAGACTTATATCAAATGATAGATTAAAACAGTGATGATAATAATATAATAATAATATTATACTATGACATGTTAATGATTATTAATGAGGCTTACAATTTAATATTGCTTTCAGAGTTCTCCAAAGTAAAACGCGTTAACCCTCAAATTTTGAGTTTTTTTCACTATATTTAATAGTAATATTATTTCTACGTCAGTTATTTTAACCACAAAAATAACATAAAATGCAATCTTTCATATAAACATAACCAGTTACTCATATACAAATTGTCTTGGAAGAAAACAAAAATTTTGATCTCCTGTAAAATTTTAAAAAAGAGGCTTACAACCTTTAACCTTAGAACCGTCGATATATTTAATAATTCATTCTAACTAACCTAATTTCTATAATGTCAAACTTTAGTACTTATTTTCAATGTTGGTGAATTCTCTGTTCTTCCTATAAAAATGGACTTTAGCTCATATCAGTTAGTATAAGGACGTTTTCGAAGAGAAGTATACCGCAAACTTGTTGACCGGACTGTCTAAAATATGTAACGTCGTCGAGACAAATCCCAGAACCTTTCTACTCGAAGATATGAAAGGTAAACCTATCTATCAATGGAAGATTCTGAGACTAGGAGCTCAGAAAGAATTTGTATTTGGATGTTTACCTTTTAGAGAAGATAATCATACGTTCCGGAGGTATAGTATAAGTCAAATTGTTAGTGTTTGACTCAGGCACAGTTCGTGAATCGATGCGAAGGATATAGTGTAGAAGGGGGAATGTAATCCACTCCTTTAATAGGGTTTTTTCTCCTCCATACCTGGAGTATAAAGGTAAGCGTGGGTGGAGATACGCTCACATTCGATATATTTAGACAGTTGGGATACCGTCTGGAGTACATGAACGATATAAAGACCTCGAAAGGCAGCTTAGAATATTACATCGTGGTAGATGACAAGGACTACATCGAACGTTGTAATTCTTCCATACACTGGCTCAGATGTCCAATCCCGGTATGTGGGAATCGGACTATTCTATAGAGAGCTGTTCTACATCCTGACCTGCCTACAAGCTCAAGGAAGGGGACGAGCCAGAGATTCTCTACAGCCAGAAGGATGAAGACGCCTCGTGCACGGTGTTGGACCAGACCTAGCGCAAGGAGTACGATCGAGTCAAGTGTCTCGACTGGAAGGAGATGCAGAGGTTAGTGAAGTGGAAGACGAGCCGAACATAATCGCTCTAGTCTATGTGGGAGACTCTACATCATCGTGCTAGACTGAGTTCGTCTTTAGCAATAATTATATCTAGACGATGACATGTCAAAGGGTGAAGCGTATTTGTTGACTGAAGACTATATATTCTGAGATAAAGATATTTTTTATTATCACTGTCCGCTAGATATGTATGTATTTTTAGACGATGACACTTCAAGTGGTGAAGCGTATTTGTTGACTGAAGACTATATTTTATGACAGAAAGAGATTCTTTAATTCATTTCAGGTATTGTTGTAATCTATACAGACAATTACACGTCAAGGGGTAGTGCGTAAATGTTGACTGAAAGAATATATATTCTGAAAGAAATTTTTTTATAATCATTGTACGGAATATATGTATGTATTTTTTATTCTTAAGAATATATGAGTTAAAAAGAAGCTATTCTATATATTTAATCCTAGTTCCTAGGTTAATGATCCCAGTAAGAAAGATGAAAAAGAGAGAAAGGCACTACGTAGAGTTAGGAGGGTATCCTTTTAAGACTATATTCTGAGAGAAAGTAATTTTATAATAATCATTCACGGAAGATATGTATATATTGTTATAATCTTAAGAATATAATCTTAGAAATAAGCTATACTATTTAACCTTAGTTCCTAAGTTTGCGTCTTGAATGATCCCAGTAAGAAATATGAAAAAGAGAGAAAGACAATACTTTGAGTTAGGATGCATGAAGGAGGTTATTCAATGTGTGCATCCTTTTAAGACTACAGAGGCGGGGGAGAGGTATCCTTGAAAACACTTGCGCACCCACCCCCCTGAGCCTCACGGGAGCATATCCGCGTGCTAGCCACCCCAACCTCCATCCAACGAAAATTCACCCTCCCCCTACGTAACCAGATTTGAACCAACCCCGCGATAAAGAACACGCCGCCACCCTCAATAAAGAGGCAGGCCCATGCCTACTCGAAGAAAATCCATATCCCCCCGTAAATATCAGTGTCCTGAAAACCGCATACATGCTAAAAGGGATACTAAAAAAATTACTCCAATCCCTCCACTCCCCGGAGATACCACGGTCATAATGGTATATTTTATACACTACTGGTCTTAGGTGTAGAATATAACTATGTCACTTATCTTTACAATTTTTACATCCTGAAAATGTTTCTTGTATAACCTTTCTGAAATAGCACTTCAGGTAGCCCCAGTGTCTAGCTGCCCAATCATTTGAACACTATTTAGCTTAAAATCAATACTGAATGGTAACCTCTCAGCATCGGAGTGATTGAGATTTAAAAAACTAAAAGTTTCTTGTCCTCCTTCCCTTTCTGTTTGCATAAGGTTAGAGGTGAAACGCTTGAATTTTGAAGAACAAATTCTTTTTAAGTGCCCCTAACATTTACAGATGGTACAAACCTAATTTCAAACCTGCACTGCGCTGTTGAGTGATGTATGTAGCCGCAAACAGCACCAGTAAATAGGAATCAAAGTTCTCTTTGGGATAACGATTGTTCCTGCCATGTTGACTAGTGGCCATTTTGAAAATTTCTGGTTCCCTTTTAACATATATATTTTCGAAAAATATATTTACAGCGAGCACCTGCTGAGTGATCTCCCTAGCTTTGCTAATGGTTAACTTAGAGGGGTCCTAAGTAAATAAGCGTCCTTTAACTTTTTTATATTGTACAGGTTACACCCATCACAATTGGTCAAGAAATGCAAAATCTAGTTGTGTTCCAAACGTGCAACTGTAAGTCAGTCTGTTACTGATTCATTAGGACCACAACATGCATTAGAAAATTCAGATATATCATTACAAACCGAAACTACAGCTGAATAATATGAATTTAACAAAGCATTAAAATCCACATACCTTTAGTTTCAGAAGTATCGGGCACAGATAAATCTATTAACAACTTAAAAGTAACCTGATTTAGATGACTCAATAGTGTTTCACACTCTTTAGCTTTCAATCCATTAAGCTTAGTAAATTTCACATACTTCCTCTTAAAATATCCCAGTCGTCCTCAGTGTGATTAAATTTCCTATGATATCCAATATTCAGCCATGGCTGACATTGAAATTGCCGAACTAAGTTTTTGGGTCCCATACTCGTCACCAATGTAATGTTGCTAAATAAGTTTAGTTTTATATATTATTTTAGCATAGTCTTCTATACTTTTTATTTAAAATGAAATCAATAAATCGTTACATTAAAACCACATTTTCCTAGTTCACTGCTCACAAACACGATGACCAACACATATTTTACCATGTCGTAAATTATAGATATCACAGCACTGCCCAAGGTATAAAGTTAAGGTCCAACACTGAACATTCCACTAGTTATATTCTTCATCAAAATCTATTTAAAATATTTATTTATCATAAGTTAAATATCAATTATTTTTGCACTGGTTCTATCTCAAACTTGAATATGGCATAGTCGCCAAAACATTTTGTCACCCATATCCACTAGAAATTTAGCCTATCACCCAATCCTATAATCTGCTATTGCTTAAAATATTGTAATCATCACAGATTATTATTTTTTACTTGTCTACCTGTTAATTTAATAATTCCAGAACATTTTTAACACAACATTCTTACTGATGACTTTTTATAAGTTATATTGTAACTGTTTTAATTGACATCTTAACTCATGATATATTGTGGTCTTTCTTTAAATAAATCATTTTGCACGTTATTTTTATTATTTACTTTTTTGATTTAATTGACCAAAAGACGTTATACATGTCAATTTAAGTAAATGTAATATCTAAGTACGTCCCTATATTACAATTTCTATTTATAATTATTAAAACTTTAATTACTTGTATTTTTGTAGCCGTAGGAATATCATATTACATATGTTTTGTACTTTATTCTTAAATTTAGCTGTTTTTCTAACAAATATTACTAATTTATCTAAGTATTATTAGTTTATGCTCTTTTTACATTAGGGGATTAATTTATTAATTTAAAAACATAGGCAACTCAAGGTTCCTTGGGGGTAAGGCCGAAAAGAAAATATATGATCATATATTTGGTACCTGAAAAAAGAAAAAAGTATTCTAAAATGGAGTAAAAAAGTATTAAGTTTTATTTATTTTTGTAATTGTATTGAGTGTGGACAATGAAGCTTTTATCTATTCCCTTTTGCCTAGATTGTTTTAAGTATTGATAAAAAATATAGTGATTTATATTGAAATCTTTCCTTTTGTCATTTGATTTTTTTTTTTTTTTTTTTAGCTTTGAAAAGTTTGGTAAAACACGTTTGCGTTTGAAAATATTTCTTTGCATATTACTTTCGTACCAACATTAATAAAATTTAAGGAGTTCGATTATTTAGAAAATATTTTTTATAATAAGGTACACGTAATAGCTAAATTCTCGTATCTATAAGCGTAGGGTGATAAAGGTTATTTCTTGGGAAAAAACACGACCAAAAATTCACATTTTAGTAAATATTAGAATACCCTTTGAAATATTAATAGTGATCCTAAGAATATAAATCACAAAGGAAGGTTATATTTCCATTGAGGCCTATAAAATGAGTTGGGTGTAAAGTTTGACTAAACTATGTCAATTAGTTTTAATTTTACAATTTTAAAATTTCCATGTTGGGGGATTTAACTTAGATCATAAAAACAGTGACAATTTTAAATTCGTACTTACAAACCAAATTAACTAAGGAATACACATCCAGTCACAGCACTTAGATATGTGTAAGTTGATGAGCAGAACTAATCCATTAAAAATAGTTAATAATTGTGCAAATACCACCCGAAAAATAAACCCAAAATATGTCTCTTCCAAATTTCCACTCATCACGTACGCTTTTCAAGACCATGATTTAGTTAAAGTTACTCTTCCAGATCTTTGTCAAATAAAAATAAAAAACAAATACCGGCTATTTTGTAACCTCTACAATTTATTATTATTACTTGAGTATTTAACGGGAACTTTCTGGAGAATATCCTTAAAGATTTGTTCAAAATGTATAACTGGAGATTTTTTCATATAGCAAATGACAAATATATAGTGGTTTTTGGGTAAAAACTCATTTATGGGTAGTTTACTGATGACTGATTTTAAATAAACTTGAAATATTTAAAAAATATCTCTAAGATGTCGTTACAAATGTGTGACTTGAGAGTGTTTGACTTGGCGAATAGCATTTTTTACTTGTTTTTGAGGTAAAAACTTATTTCCGGGTATTTTACTGATTTATCAATTACTTTAAATACTTTTATAATGGCTTTAAGGTTTTGATTCCAAATGGGTATCTTGGGTGTATTTGACATGACAAATAGCACTGTTAACTTATTCTTGGGGTAAAAATTCATTTATGGATAGTTTATTGATGACTGTTTTTGTGAAAAATCTTCTTTTTAAAATTGCCTTTAAAATTTGGTTCTAAATAGGTATCATAGGAATGTTTGACATTACAAATAACTCTGTATATTGTTTTTGGGTGTAAACTAATTCAGGACTAGTTTACTAATGGCTTGATTTAACCTAAACATTTTATAGTTATTGTCCTAAAGATTTGGTTTCAAATTTGTCTACGAGTATTTGGAATGTTTGACATGACAAATAACACTGTTTACTGGTTTTTTGGGGCAAAAATTTCATTTAGGGGTGTTTGCTGATAGCTATATTTATTTGAGATTTTTTCAAATTGGCTACTATGGTTTTGTTTTAAATGGATATTTGTAAGTGATTGAACTCCAAAATGACACTGTGTATCTTGTTTTCGGGATATTATACTATGGACGGATTTTTGTCAATTTTGAATATTTAAAAAAATATCCATACCAATTTATCGATTGTATCCTGGTTCTTGAATAGCCTTTCTTTCATCAGCTAGTAATATATTTTCAGTAAAGCCAAAATATGAATTATGTTTTATGAGAGTTTATTCATATAGTCAAAAAGATAATGAGGTATTTAATCGTTGCTAATAGATGTATAGCTCCATTTGTGCTTTAAGGTTTCATCTTGATGGTAAATCTCATGGGCCTATAGACTAGAACAACGAAAGTGAACAATGCTCTTAGTGAGCTGGTCTGAGTTTACGTACCAATGTATATGTACAAAATACTGTTAGATGGTGTATGCTATCTTGAGTCTGACAGGGTACCTGTTTGTTAAATCCTGGGAACATGTTCAAGTAACAATAGCTGTTAATGTATCAATAAGATATTTTGGTCCTTATTAATACTACGAGGTAAATCAGATCTATATTCTATTACAGGTAATAAATATTGTTCCAATCATCTCAAAATCAACACTACGGTAATAATACTCCCTATGTGACCTGAAAACTCTTGGGGATGTATAGTTTCACCCTCTAAGTGCATTAATAAATGTCACAAGGGAAGTTCATTTGCATGGATCAGACAGATGAACCATTGCAATGGTTTCTTCAGCTTTAGTTCTAAAAAACGTTTTATTCCTCCAGATAGCCTTGTATGAATGACGATGCCATCCTAGTCCAAAACCAATAATAAAGACAAGATAATAATTTTATAATTTAGGCATTTCAAGAGGCTATTATTAGGGGGCATTTAAGCATTATGTAAGACAATTTTTGGGCAATCTTTAACCCCTCCTCCCAACTTGTAAGCAAAAATAAGCAAATTCCTGACCCCTCTTCTTGCTTATGTAAGATTTGTCTACTTTAAAAAAAAAATGGTTCTAAGGAATAACCATTCTTCTTTCCGTACAATTTTGCTTATATCCTGAACATGTAGTAAGATGCGATGATAGCAATATTACAAAGTAATGCAATTTATAATCAATTGCTGGTAATTATTAAAATATAGGTGTAAATTAATATTGCAAAATAATTAACAATTAACACTAGTATACAATTAATTTAAATTTGTTAAACAGGTAAAATAAAAACAAGCCATAGCATTATATAACTTTAATATTTTAATTTTCTTTTAATTGAAGTTATAAAAAAAAAGTATTATTAGTGAAAACTTATAATAAAAACACCCTAAGCTCCATTTAATCTGATGATCAAGGTCTTGAATCCACTCTCAGCACTTTCAATTATCATGTTTATATAAGGGAAGGCTAGGTCACTCAATCTTTGGCTTACTTCTATAGGCTTCTCTATTTCTTTCTCACTTAGCACTCAGCATCTTTATTGGTGCCCGAAATTGTCCGAAGTGCAAGTGGCTTGCGATACACCGTCCTTCAATTTTTACCGCCTTTCTCTCTCTTACGTAAGCAATTTTAAATTTTATGAAACCCCCCTCCCCCAACCTTGTCAGCAAAAATAAGCAAAGCTCTAACCCCTGCCCCCCTAAAGTGCTTACGTAATACTTGACAGATCCCTTAGTATTTACAGCTTGTCCTTAATCACAAGTTAAATGCCCAAGATAAATATGGTCTGGTTCGAATATAAGAGTAGAGTTTCCTTCCGAAAAAACTTTTTTTTTCAATACTTAAGTCCCATTTTCTCTTGAGACAGTGATGGGTATTTTCTGCCATCAAGTATTCTTATTTTTTGTAAATGTATCTGTTATCTCATCTTAGATCATTCACATTGAAGTTTGGAGCAGTCCACAGTGCTATAATTGTAGATGATACATAGACACTCCAGTATGGGCGCAGGCTATAGCTAAAGATTGATGATTTTATTCTAATTTGTTTTGAAGAATATTCCGGCATGACATCAGCCTGTGGCATTGGTTCTTCTTGTGCATGTGCTTTCGAAGGATTTGGTAGCTCGTTTTCGGTCATCAAGTGATAGGAATTACCTATTTCTGGTAAATCCTTTCCTTCTATCTCTTCTTCAGTTGGGGTAATATTATAAGAAATAGACGGTTGCTGAAAACCTGGAACCTATTGAGATCGTACATTCTCTAGCAATTTTCTTTCTTCTTTTTACTTATATTTCATGGTGGTTACTATAACTACTTATTCAATAATCATTTTTCTATATATTCCTTGGACAGTCAAAAAATACCTTTCTTACTATACATTTTTTTAAATTTCCCCCCCTTTTGCAATAGTCAAAACTTTCACATTTACATCTCCAAATGTCCAATATTTTTTTGAAATTCTATTTAAATTTCTTAGCTTTTTGTTTCTAACTGTCACTTTATTTTCTTTCCACATAAGGCTTCATAAGGTTTATATATTTGTATAATATAGAGTTTACATGCATAAGTTGTACTATTCCTTATTAGTGACTATTGGAAGCGTCGATTTTGTCCAAATTGCTTCAGTAAAAGTTGCTATCTTCAGTTATTTCACCCTCAATCGGCTTGTTGAAGTTTGAGTCTAGTTTATGTTCAATACTTATTTACAAACTACATTTTATTACATAATATTACGATTGTATATATTATAGTGTAATTTTATTACAGCTACACAAAAAATGTGAATTTTTCGAATAATTGTCATAATTATTTAAAATTGTTAGGACCTTTAATATAAGAACTTGGCGAGGGCAGCCCTCAACAAGGTATTGAAAATATATCTTATGATGAATATTACTTTAAAATTCAGTGACAAATTCGTTTTCCAACATTAAGAAAAAAATCTTAAGCTTCATAAAAAAATGGCGTCTCTTGGAGAAACTTAAAATATATACTTATACAAAAAAATTGGGTTTATTCTTCGTACAGCGATTCTAATTTGATTATAAAAAGTGGACATTTTCCTTCTACCCTAATGTACTGTACAGTAAAGCGATGAATATTACTCTTGTAAACCTTAGAGGATATCGCAAATACTTGTTAGGGGTGTGTATTCCACTGTATTCATTCAGCTTTCTCTAGTAGCGAAAAAAAAAAACCTTCTTCAATCCTGTGGTGCTCACAGGTGTCAGGTGGTTCAATGGGGAGTTATATGGCCTTATTTAACTTTGCTGCTCCATGTTACCTATATCCGTAACAATGTTCTCCCGGAGAATATATAAGGTGGGATATCAATGTTGTTATTAAAGGTGGACGTTTCCTATGATGAAACATTAAGCACCCATCTCACGATTAACTATCTGAGAAATGTGTTAAATGATTATGGTCGAACCAGAAAACCTCTCTAAATTAAGTCTTTTGTATTCTTGAACTGAAAAGATATATTGGGATCTGTTGTATATTTCTTTTAATTTTAAAATAATCATTTCTTATTGTGTTGTATTTCTTTTTAATATGGCAATAAAGTTTCATTGGTTTCAATTCAATTATTTTTTAAAGTATTAATAAATAAAACCACACCATTATGTCACATCTGGTTCGAGTTGTATTACCCATCCAATTCAGGCTTTATCCGTGGGGTTAATGGGTACGAAGCGTTTGTCATTTTTGTCCCCAATTTTTGCATACTCATATATTAGAGCTATTCTACAAATGCTTGAAACACTTTGACCTCGTCGGAAGAATTTTTTTCGTAAACTGAGGGAGAAGCATACAGGGGTGTAAACTATTATTTTCTTAATATAGTTAGTATAAGTAGTTCATTGACTTTCCATTATAGCAAAGAAGTGAATTATATGAATTATTGGTTAGTAAGTTGATTTTCCAACATAATATGATGTACATTATGTGACTTTAATATGGAAAGAAAGATTGCTGAAATTATCTTTCTGGTAGATCACAAAGCAGCCCTATATAGCTTTGAAACATTAAGATATTATTTCTTTGTAGGGCATATATGATTCAGCTATTGATGTGGTGTTAACGGTTTCTGTGAAGTTACCAATAGATTTAAATTGGTGAATAATAGAGAGTTATTGCCTGTATTTCAAGCTGGCGTTGTGGTGGATGGCGATATCCGGGTGAACGGTTGTCCTATCGGAGATGACATGCATCGCATAAGTGGCTTCATGTATCAAGAAGACCTCTTCGTGAGCAGCCTCACCGTCAAAGAACACCTCATCTTAATGGTGAGCATGACATCATGACTCGATTTGTGTGCCACAGTAAAATTTTATAAGAATAAAGATAAATTACATTGCTTACACATGCCATTTTAAGCGTATGAAGGGAAATTGAAAGTGTATACAAAATTAATACAAATTCAAAAATAGATGTACTAAATTATTCAGTTGCCAAATGTATAGTACTCAAACAACTCTTAAAAGTTATAAAATTGTTAAAAATATCAGTAGTATAACGTTCTCTTAACGATTTATTGATTTATGTATATAAAGTGTAACTACCTTAACTTTGCATGGAAGCTTGAGAAATAATAGTCAAGGGGTTACCAAAGAATAATAGTATGTGTTTTATTTGACATATTAGAAATAGATGGTACACAATACATATAACAAATGTCGGAGTATCTCTCAAGGCGAGTCAAGTCGAAGATTTGTAGTTAAATATAATATATAATAAAATGACTAGAATTTAATATAACCATATTATTTAATTAGTATGCACGCAAAGTTGAGTTTAAAGTGAGATACAACTATAACTACCATCAAGGTTAGTGAGCTACAAGTTACGACTCAAAAGTATGAATATAAATTAAAGTCTATTTAAAATATTTATTCACCTGGTGACAATCATTTGTACTATTATAATGTTTTTAGAGAAAAAGTAATAACTTCCAAAAATAATAAATCCACCGCCTTGCGGCTAATGTTTTTGAACTGTACATAATTAAAGTCCCAAAGGACGCAATGACAACATCATTTACTAAGCGCCTTACAACCATGTGCTAATAATACGTACTCTAACGTAATCGAAGTAAGATAGATAATGGATGATACAATTGGAGATATCTTACAATCCTAACAATGTTCAAATGAATCAAAGTTTAATAGACTCGTATTAAATAAATATGTGCTCAGCCCAATCTGGAGTATAAAGAAATTAAGTAATAAACGATAAATCTAAGAAACCAAAGCATTCCAATTTCACATAGCAATCTGATGTAATTCAAAGCTATCAAAGATACAAAGCACTACGCTAATAATTTAAGAGCTTCCTTCTCGTAATATAAAATATTAATTTACAAGCAATAATAGTTATGAGCATATTGCTTACAGTTAAAGTCATTGATTCACACATGGTATAACGTAAATTTATACTATCAAGTAATTACTTACTCACACAATAACTATTTGGTTTTATCACTACAACATAACATAATTTTGAAAGAGTTAAAGTTATAAGCTCATATCTGAATGTTAAAGTGCTTGGTCCCCACATAACAATATGCAAATTTAAACTACCTAAGTTAAAGATACTCAAAATATTATGATAATAACATCAAGCTGCTAATCAGACAGACAGCAAGAGCGCAATTAGACGCAAGCCATCAAGCGGTGAAACAAAAGTTACGTTGCATATGAGAATGGTTAAGTTCCCCTAGTACGAAAAATACTATTATATACGTGTTTACAAATCAACTACGCCGATAAAAAAAAACCCATCACTTTATAGAAATTTAAATTAAGTCCAAAAATAATAATTTTCGAAGGTTCCCCACAATATAATCGAGAGAGAATTTTGAAGAATATAATTAAGTCTAAGCTTAATTTTCCGCTCTCACCTATTAAGCCCGTGATACAATGAGTGCTCACACAAAAGAAACATCGCAATATATAGCCGGCACAAATACATGACATGCCCAAGGAGAGAGGGAAAAAGGGAGGGGAAAATGAAATGGAAGAGGGGAGACAAACAGCGCTCAGTAAGGATTGCGGTGACTCTAGGAACTCGTAGAAAATCCTGGAACCATACAGGTGGTGGAAACAAAGACTAAACTCATGGAGCTGACGTCACTTGTTTGTTTCTGGGTGGGGCTTTTTTCATGAGCAGACCGTTGGATAGTATCTCCATTTAGTCCATGGGATTGAGTTCAAGGGAGAGGAGGTCGCAGCACATGTGCTCCGATGTTTATATTCAACAGGGCAGGGGGAGAGTGTTCTCCTATTTGATTGAGCTTGTTGTCTTCTTTTTGTAACATGGTTACAAAAGTATATTACCAAATACATGCATCTTGAATCTTTAGACTTTCCCAATTATTAATAATGTTTATCATACTTATAAGTACCAAATTTAATAGATCTGAGCCCATTGTACCCCCTAAAAGTATCTAGAGGGCCCAGCTCTCCCAAAAGTGAGGGATAAAAATTGTAAGCAATATAGACTTAGCTTAAGATTAAATAAAGTAATAAATAAAATATATTGCTCAACAAAAACAAAATCAAATAAGGATGAAAATAGCTTTTCATTTAAATAGTCCGCAAAAGAGAAGTAGTAGAAATTACCAGCAGGACTGGTAGTAAATTATATTACACAAGATAACTTATAAGTGTACCTGCTTCGGTAGCCACATGGCTCATGGTGTCATTCTCAAAATTGATTGGACTTCCGATGATGGGGGGAACCAAGGTTCGTATCCGAATCGAGTGTTCTGAGTGAGGTTTTTTAACCCATTTTTAATTTACCTCAATGCAAATATGGATACAGTTCCTCTAATTGAAACATTATTCATCCTTAAAACCACATAGTAATTAGTACATATGCTTGCAATGCCAACTGGCAGTAATACGCGGTGCTAAAAAAAACTTACGGGTGCAATATAGAAAGCTCGAATATTTTCGTGATCTAATTATGGTTGTGTATATATATATATATCAGAGTATTCTCTTAGTGCCAATTCTGCTAAGTTGAATATCAATGTGTAAGGGTGTATTTGTTTGTATTGTATCGATAATTCTGTAACTGTGTTTTGTGGGACCTAGTACGTATTATTGTAATACGTTTTAAATAAGAATACATTGACTATAGGATGTAAAAGTAAGTAATTTATAAACATAGCTGTTGTAGGAAAAAATACCATAATTAATTAGTAAATTGTTAAAAACAAAATAACTTCAATCGAAAGGGGAGAAGGGTCATCAGTGAGTACAAAAATAATAAACGGTTTGGGTGAAACTCATGCACAGACGTCTTCAGAAAAAAAGGGCAGGCTTCTTTCTGAGTCATCATCTATTGAAGGACAAAAACAAAGCCTTCATAAAATAAATTTATATTCCTACTAGATGAAAACTTACACATTGTTGGAATATAAAAATATCATACTTCCCCTCGGGTTACACGCTTATGTACTAATTACTCTAATGTGTTTGGGATTAGGAACATACATGTCAGAGGAAGTGTACAGGAATTTGCGTCGTGGAAAAGTGCAAAACCACCTAGGAAAAACTACCCACAGCACATCCGACCGGGATCGAGCTTCGGTCTCAACCTCATTGTCAGTTTAGTCTATGGTGAGAGTGATGCCTGACTTAGACCATGAGGCCTCCGAAGTGGGTCAGAAATTAAGTTAACCCCCCATGAAATATTAAAGCATATTGGTGACCGTGGCTTCCCTAACACAGGTGTAAAAGAGCACTTTTGTTGGAAAATGCTTTGATCCAAATTGAAGATGAACTGCTTATCTCCAAGCAGGCTTCTTTGACGCCCAACTCAAATTCTATGTAAAAAGGGGGAAAGTTGGTGAGAGGGGGTGAGGGCTGGCGAAGTTTGGTGGGACTGGTAGTCTTTATGGACGTTTCCCCCGTTCCTACGTACATGTGCTGAGGTCTAGCAAAAGTTCAAGTGACTATTCCACAGATAACTAAATATCACGTATCCCTAATTTGACAAGGTGACTAGTTTCTGTCCATCATAGTTGGTTTTAATTCTTCTGATAGATTTTTAAACCAATCTTTTTAGCACCACGTCATATTACCGGTTTGGACTATACGCCTATGTACTAATTTGGTTAATATGTTAGGAATTAAGAAGGTTAATATAGAGAAAATGCCTTGCACTTGCTTGGAGGGAGATAATCACGTGATGAATTTAAGTATCATCAGCTACGTGGAGTTTGAAATATTTGTTTTTTTAAAATTACTCTTATAATAGGAAAATATAAGAGGTCATGAAAATTTTTGACTTGGAAATTATGACAAATCTTAACCTTTTTATATATCCCCTAAGTGGGTCTTATAATTTTGTTTGTCCTCCATATTTGTTTGTTTGTCTGTTCTTAGGGCTATAACTAAAACGGGTTGAAGTAATTATTTTAAAATTAATATTTGTATATATATGTTATATGGCCAAGAAATTTATTGGTTTTGATTTTATACCTCAAATTACGGCTAGATAACTGATTTTTAAACATTTAACATTTCCCGGAATTTTTCTGATGAGTTTGTTCAAAATTTATATCTAGGTAGTCATGAAATTACAAATAGCCATATATTATTCTTTTTAGGGGTAAATTTAAGAGTGTACTGAGGACAAATTCTTTTAAATTATACATTTTTATAAGTGGATCAAATAAGTTTGTTTAAATTGATATCTGGTGTGTGTTTTAAAGAATAAATAATATATATGTATTGTACATACACGTCATCTAGTCCATGAATTGTAAACATTTTGTTGATGAACTTGGGACAGCTTTTGATAGTCCCCTCCATATAAACCTTAGTAACTTCATACAAAACTTACAATTCTTTTCCGTGGAAAAAACAATTTTATAAAACACATTTGCTTTTACAAAAATTCCAACGTTCAACATCGTCTTTCAGTATTTTATGAAACCTGAACTTATACCTGTAAACCAATTTCAGAGACTTCGATTTCTCACTTTTCATGAATTTCATGATAACGTAATGCGAACGAAACGTAAACTTATTAATTCTGGGAAATATCAGTAAAAACACCACTATAAACAATCAGGGACTCAACTCATACGTCACTCTTTAACTACTCAGACACAATTCAACTATCTCTGTGTAGGCAAATCCTAGGAACCCTGCTCATATGTCACTCTTGAATGTAAGGACACATTCTGTTTCTGTGTAAACAAATCCTAGAGACCCGACTCATACGTTATTCTTGAACTGATTAGACACATTTTAACTGTCTTTGTGTAAGTAAATCCTAGGGACCCAGCTTAAACGTCACTCTTAAACGGTGTGGACACAAACTGTACCTGTGTAAGCAAATTGATTTGATCTTTAGGCGCAACACCAACAAATGATGACAGCAGAGTAACATCTTTGTTATCGTACTACCTAACAGCAACCAAACTATCTGTTGTATCTACTAGGCTACCTACTGAGCCACGTCCTTGACGTTTTAGTTCTTTTTTATTCTGTCAAGGAACAATCTTTCCATCTATTTGACCTTACAGGTTCTATATAATAGCTTCCTCTTTGTAGAAGGGATTATACAATAATATCAGTTGTAAAAATATTTATTGGCCAATACCTTAAAATTATGATTGTTTGGTAAATTTGTAGACATTTTCATCAATGCTTAAAAGTTTAAAAAATTTCCTTCACCTTCTCTCTTTTCATTACTAGCGGTGGCTCCTTGATAAATACCCAAATCATATGAGAAACCGGAAGCTCCAGCCCTTCCCCACATTTTTAATCCCCAAAGAGTTGGCTAACTCTGCGTGAATTGGCGCAGGTGACTCATTCTATTGAAGGCTATCATTATTTTATACACACTTTGATTATATTCGGGAACTTCTGTCAAACAAGATTTTGGAAAAAGGGAAAGATCATGGCCTTATATTCCATAGTTTGTCAGTATTTTTTTCTTCATCTATTACAGTAAAATTGTTATTGAAATGAAAGGTAGTGGAAAGTTTCTCAAACTAATTCCGTGCCATTACATCAGAATCCCAGTAGCTACGGACATTAGGCATTTGACAGATTACCATTTTTAGAAACATACCTAGTCATTGTTCAAATTCTGATTTATTTGTATTGACAGACGTTCCTGACTTTTGAACACCAGATAATTTTGTATTCTCTGACAACATTTCAAGCATTTAATCTGTTATGAAGGTTTTGAAATATTCTAATGGAGTTAATAACTCACTTGGAGGAGGGTCAGGAATTTATGCAAATGGATAAATTACTGGCTTGAAGTTTCCTTTATTCCATTGAAACTGAGGTAGATCTTCATTAAATTCCTCAATTTTATCAGAAACATCTAAATTGTCAACGTCGTCCATTTCTATCTCACCAACAAATGAAGCTTGGTTGATGAGAAGATTCTCATCTTCGCAATCCTCTTCTAGCTCCTCCAAACTACTTAGATCAGAATCGTTCAGTATATCAAAGATATCTTTCTCCGTAACCTGTAGTCAAATATTAATTATATAAAAAAAATTTAGATTTTATAAAAAACAATAATAATCAACGCTACTTTGTTTTTTAAAATAGGAAAACATAAATATTTCGACAAATTATTATTAACTATGAGTATTTAACGAGGTTATAATTTATAAAAAACTTAAAAGGCCTAAATTAATTTTATGTCATTTTGAACGAACAAGAAATAAGTTTGAAATAACAGAAAATCAGGCCTCCAATACTTATTTAAACACACCAAACTAAGTCTACTGGCGGCTTTTCGAAGTAAGTAAGAACACAAGATTCCCTTCTAATCTCTAAATTAGCATATATTTTGTATGCATCATTTTGCCTATTGTTAAAGATATGTAACAATATATTCAAGAGAATAAAACTACTTAATTGGATTTTTTTAAATTAACACTACAGGAAAAGTTGTATTTGTAATTATATAATATTTAACTACAATATTCAAAGAAACTATGAAAAATAACAAAAAATAAGCTATAAATAATAATCCAAATCAAGGCTATAGCCAAGATTTTTTGGGGGGGTTTAACCTCCTAACCTAAAATTTTACGAAAAAAATATATGGCAGTAGTGTGAAGCCGGTTTATCCCGTCGCCCGGAAATAAGAATATGGGAGAGGAGTAGTAGGTAGCTATGTAAGGTGTTTTACGTAGAGTATGTGACGTGTGACATTGACGTCAGAGGAGAATGAAGTTTATTAATTGAATAAAATTAGGTTGTAATTTTGTAACGTCAAAAGAGTATGACGTTTTAAGAGGAGCGGGTATATATGTTAGAAGTAATTAATAATTTATTACGTCAAGTAGGTGACGTATTACAGTGACATCACAAGAGTGTGACGTAATAAAACTGTGAATTTATTTGACGTCGATTAATGTTGTAACATGCATACAACACTATATCCACCAATACTGTGTGTGTTATATTTATTAATGACGTCATATTTAGATGTCTTACGTAGATTGAGTGACTTCACAGAGTTTGACGTTTATTCCTGACGTCGATTAATATTGTACCGGTGACCTGGTGGTCTAGGGGTAAGGTGTCAGTCTTCTATGCTGGCGGCCGGGGTTCGATCCTTGGTCCCGGCACAGATTTATCTGATTTCCAAACCCTTCCTACACCTCTGACAAGACATCTTGTGAATGTGTGGAATGCCAGGTCGCCACCGTGGTTCGGATTCCACGTTAAACTGTAGGTCCTTCATTTCATCTCACAATCACCCTACCATTACACATTAGCGTAAGTGCGTATAACCCGAACGGGTAGTAAGACGCGGTGCTAATAATAATAATATTGTACCATGTAGGAAACACCATATCCCTCAATACTGTGTTTGTTATGTTTATTAATGGCATCATATTTAGATATACCCTATAAAGTGGTAAACCAATATTTTTTACAAAAAAGTTATATGATTCTTACTACAAATATAGCATTTAATTACTTTGTTAGAGATATCTAGTCGACCGGAATGAGAATATTGGAGGGTGTAACAAAGTTAGAGGTATTTAAATAATTCATTACGTGGAGTATATGACGTGTGACAGTGAGGACAAGGAAAATGACATTTATTATTTGATTAAAATCAGTTTTGAATGAATTATAATATTCATCCTAGACTGATGTGTGTAAATTTCTACGAAAATATTGTTTAATATTTCGTTTGTCATAAATCTGTGACGTCAAAAGAGTATGACGTGAATAAATCAAATTTGAATAAATATTATTCTATTTATCCTAAACCATTCATGAAAAACAATATCCACCAATACTGTTGTTGTTGTTGTGTTTATTATTTACGTAATTGTTTAGTATTTTGTTTGTCATAATACTGTGAAGGTTTATTCTGGTGTCGATCAATGTGGTAACATGCACCAAACACCATATCCACCAATACTGTGGTTGTTATGTCTATTAATTACTTCACATTTAGATAGTATCTATCAATATTTGCCATGTTTGTTAATGGGACCATATTTATATAGAGTCTATAATCTGGTAAAGTCTATATTAAAAAATTGTTGACGAATTATTGTTTAGTTGGATTGTAGTAGATATATTAAGCAAATGTCACCCTCAACGCTAGTGATACTATTGAACACAAACTTTATCAGAGGAATTAGTATTCATCAAATACGCAGCTAATTGAAATAATTGCGTTATGATTTGGAAGTGGCCCAGTATTCAGTTGTTCTTTTTTTATTTATCAAGCTGGTCACGAAGTAGTTCCGAGAGTAAATGTTCCTTTACAGTGAGCCAAGTGATTATTCTTTGTTAAAGTTAAATTAAACACAATTTACTTTATTAAGTATGACTTGTTTAATCATTCTAATTCAAAAATTAAATATTAATGCCACCTGCATCCATTTTGTAATTTCTTCCAAAATTGTGTTTCAATTTAAGAACTCCTACTCTATTACTAGATTTATAGTTTTGCTTATTTGTTTACTCTTCCATAAACGTAGATATGGTAATGAGGTCTCTGGTTCAAATCCCAGTTGAACCTAATATTTAAAAAATTATCACGTTAAAGATAATATATTAGAGTTATTATAAAGTTTTATTTAGTTTTAGAAATGCCTAGACAGATTCAAGCGATCACAAAGTACTAGGTTCCAATTCTGGTTGAACTTATTCTTTACAAAGTTGAATCTTATCCTCCCACCTTATACTATAATATGATGTAAGTTTTACTTCAAAAAAAAATATTCTTTAAAATAGGTTATTATACAGCTTTAGTTTTAGAAAAAATTACAATAATGATCATTATTTATATTATTTCCATTTTTAAACACAATTTTATGTTTAACACCAGTGAATTAGTAAAATACCATCGTTTAGCATAATTGTGCTTTATTTTATAAAATTATAATTTTACTAGTGGATTACTAAATTTTAAAACCTTACGTTTTATTTTCTAATTTCATAGATACAGTTAAGTATATAACTTGAACATTATTTTTAAAAAAACATTAGAGAAAATAAACTATTATAAAATAATTAGAAATAAACCAACATATATTTTAACATTAAACTAGTTAATCTAATTAATCCAACATATATTAACGATTATTTTCTTAGAGTTAAATAATACAATAACACACTTAATGTTTTCATTTGATTAAATCTTAACAATTCTAAGTTTGATAGAATTATCCCTCCCCACACCATCATAAATTAATGCAAAGTTTGAGGGAAATTTATTGACAAAATCAATTTGTTCCTTAGTGCATAAGTGTGAAAACATTTTTGGTAGAAAGAAACATGCGGGAGTATCTTTTAAAAAAGTATTTAAGTAAATTATTCTTCTAAATCTAATGTCGCGGTCCTAGAAAAAATATATTGTTTAATTTGATGTTTTTGGTTGGATTTCTAATTGAAATATATTGAGTCTCGGTCTTTTCAGCATTGAATTCTTTCATAAACATATCCATACCCTAAAAAAAGACAAAAGTAGATTTTAAATATATATATATATATATATATATATATATATATATATATATATTATAGAATTACAAAGATGTAACCAATTTTAAAAAAAAATTTTAAACTACAAATATTAAAAAAAATATAAGATAACTAGATTGATGTTCAATATGGCGACGCTTGAACGCTTAACGAGTTTTGGTAAAGCACACGTTCTCGACTGATTCCATTTTAGTGATATTTATGCGGTTTTATATAGAGGTATTTAAACATATCTCCAACATTAAAAAAAACATAATATAATTACAAACATTTCTAGATAAACTGATAATGACAAGTTAACTACTAAAACAATTTATTCAAGGATAGAACGTCTATCTTCATTTTATTTTAAATAATCACGTGGTGATAGTCAAGGTCTGGTGATTTTAGTTCTATCCTCACGTAAACAAGACAAGAACCATTTCAAAGTGACACCAATGGTTGCTTAAAATAATAAAAAAAATCACTATTGAAACAATCGACCGTGAACGTGTTGACGATTATAAAAGGGAAATTTATTTATACATGAGTATCATTCATCTGTCATCGTGCCTATTGAAAAGAAGCTGTTACGTAACAAATATCGAGCTCTCGTCTTTTGGCAATAGTAAGTACAATTTTATTATTATTTCTCTCTCTCTCCGTCTATATTCTGAACAAATTGTTGAATTTATTTCATTTATATTTATAATTTATATTTTTTTCAGTGTCAAAGGAACAAATATTAAATACATTTACAACTGACGAATCTATCAACGATGCTAGACCCTCTACGTTAGACAGTGCCGAACGACAATGAAACCACATTTTGACCCACAAACCATGACGACTCCTTTACAATAATAAGAGAGACAGGACGTACGTATAGTCGGTTCAACACGTTATGCAAGGATATCTTAGTTCGATTCAAACTTTGATTGTGAACTTGACTCCGGTGCTTTACCTATTGACATGTTTCTCTACTCTATTGGCATATTTGTTTAGAGTTACGGCGCCTTACGATTTAATGAGATTGACAATCACGAACACGGAGAATAATCTGGACAAACAGTTGGGGTTTCCTATCGTAGATGCGATCAAAATTATGTGAACACAATTATGTATACATTGACAAAATTATTCAGAATAACGCCAAATTTGGTATAGCCCATGTATTGATTATTAGAGTGAATAATATCAAAAGGATGAATGACTCCGGTAAACAACATTAAAAAGAAAGTGTCTTTCAAACGATTATCTGAATCACATAAAACTAGTATAGTCATTGTTAAATCATTGACGAATTGTTTGGCGCACACTATAGTAATAGCGGTAGCCAAAAAAGCTAATGATATAAATTATAAATCATATATTCAGGGGTGTAAAACTAACAAATGCGGTAGATGATTTTCTCGCAAAAACGCACATAGATCTATCCGGGGGAGGGGGTGCGAATATCTAGATATATTTCAACGTTATTATGGTGACCAATAAATTACGCATGTACAATAAACTCTCGTGGATCATTTGATTGTGGTACGAGGGGGTTTTGTCTTTGACTAGGTACATTAGTTTATTGAACGATGACATCACTTGTCAATTCAATGTAATAATTAATATTGTGGCTGTGACTTTTGAGACGGATGTAATACCAGCTTTAAAATAGGTGGGAGACATTCATGTAATGGTAAATGCTATATTTGTATGTCTAATCCACTATGATTTTATTCTCGAATGAAACTATTTACTGTAACGATTGTAACCGAAATTTCAAATCTTTTATCTTCTTCGCTAATCATAAACCTAATAAAATTGAGGAAAAAATCGGTTTGTAATTTCAATAAGGGTGTATTATCTGTGATAAAATGAAAGGAGATAGATACGGATGCCTTAAATCCTATTGCGAGACGTGCAAACAGAATCAAGACAATCCTCCTTGTTGTTACCTTCAGACGTGTAGTTGAAAGGAACTCGAAGATAAGTACCTAATGGTATTCTCCAATTTCAAGACTAGGAAAAATCTGGCTATAACCGACAACTGTTTTATGTACGAACTGAATTGTCTTCTCGTACAACATTATTGTGTAAAATGTGAAATTAACATTAATAAGGACGAGGATTGCGAACAACGCGGAAAACGATCTAATTCCTTTTGGAAGAATCTGGTGGACGACTTTATCGAATACCTGAGACGACCGAGGCGGTTTGCCAATAAGAGTGATTGTCTTGCGTACAACTCTCGGGGCTTCGATGCAATATTTATCCTTAATAGGTTTCTGTCACTAAACTGCACCCCTAAAATCATCGCGGATGGAACTAAAATACTCTGCATGACGATTGACCATATACAATTTAAAGACAGCCTAATTTTCCTACCTATGCCACTAAGACAGATCCCGAAAATATTTGGACTCGACTACAAAAAGGCACACTAACCCTATGTGTTCTATACAGAAGAGAATTGAAATTATATCGGTGATATGCCTGATCCCGAAATGTTTGGTGCAGATTAAATGACACCGGATAAGCGATATGAATTTATGGTTTGGTACGCTGAGAAGCTAGCGCAGGGTATATATTCGATAATAAGTCAGAGTTAGTGGCCTATTGTGTAGATGACGTAAATGTACTACGCAATGGTTTCCATACATTTCGTCATATATTTTTAAATTTAGGTTTGACGGACGTATTTAGGGAATCAATCAATATCTCGTCAGGTGTGTAATCGTTTATTTAGAAAAATTTTTTAGCTCCCGATACGATAGCCATTCTAGCCAAAGGAGGATACAGGTGCAGTCATAGACATTCTGCGAAACCATAAAATGATTAGTCTATGTGCAGAAAAACTGCCTCGGTATTCATATTCAACGCGCCTTCAACGGACGTGAGATTGATAACCTGGGTAGGAAGGTTGACAGTTATTGTGAGACGATGAGGAGTATGTTTAAGTTTGACGGTTGTTTCTTCCACGGATGGACATGTCTTTCAAACCATAACGCCACTATAATAGAGACGAAAGAGACGCTCGCCGAATGATACGAATGCACTCTCTTTAGATATTGAGAATTTAGTTCTGCAGGTTACATTGTAAAAATATGAAAGAGTTTGAATTTGATAAAATACTAACTGAAGACACGGAATTGGACTTTGAGTTAAACAATCGCCATATGATTAGAACAGTTCCAATTAATCCATGTGATTAACTGTACGGTGGACGCTGTGAATCTAAAATCTACACTATTAGACTAACCCCGACGATAAAGAGGATATTTAGATGTATGTAATTTGTACCCGTGGGTGTGTAAATATTTTAAATTTCCTGTAGTTCATCCTATCAATATTTTTGCCATCGACGACTAGACTGATTACGTTGCATACCGAGAGGGTCTAATTAAATGTACTGTCTGCCTCCTAGAAAATGTTACCGCCCCGTACTACCCTACAAGACCGAATCAAAGCTAATATTTTTTATACTCCTCTTGGGCAACCGAGTATGAAACAAATTTGATTGTACATCACAATGACATGAATTTTGGAAATATATATTACCCTGTTTGAACCTCAAACCAAAGAAGGAGACTGTTTGTCGAATAAATAAACAAGTTCCTCAAGTTCAAACAGGAGGCATCGGGATACCCTATATGAGTAAAAACAGAGGCGGATAAGACATTTACGTGAATGACTATTACAAAACAGAGAGAATATTGCTGAATAAAATCGCAATCGTTAAGTACCAAGGAAATCACTAACTTGCCAAATGTGTTTGAACTCTTTCTGGGGATGATTTGCACTGAACGAGAACAAAACGCAGAGAACCATATTGAACAACCAAAAATAGATTTTTGACATACTCACCACCCCAAGCACAGAGGTATGCAACATTATCTTTCCCAATGAAGAGGTTGCTTGCGTCTTGTGGTGCTATCGCAAGGAAGCTTCCCTCCCCTTGGACACGGTAAACGTGGCTATAGCCATGAAACTGATCACCAGTGCTCGTGTGAAATTATATTTATATTTTAGACACTTGGGTGTTTCTTGTCCTTACTGCGACATGGATTCTATTATCAAAGTGATAATACCGAATTACACGTACATAACACCAACAGGTGACAAGTTGAGCGATATGACGAACAAACTTACTGTTTAGTCTGAGATAGCGCACATTACAGATTTTGTTTCTGGAGGACCGAAAAATATTCGTACAGTCTGTTCGTCCCTGAAACTTACGAATCCAAGTTTAAAACAAAGGTCAGGGGTATAACGATAAGCTAGGAAAACACAAAGATTGTAGATTTTATTAGTGTTAATGACATGATTTTGAAAAACATGTATCCTGTACAAGTGAACAACCCATCATCGTCTCCGAGATAGAGAGGTATTCACCAAGCGGAGGAGATTAAATAACAACACACCCTACGGCTAAGGTTGATCACATCTTTTTTCTTTGATTCATTATCAAACACAAGAGAGGAGAAGGAAGATTTGGAACGAGTGATTCGACTTTAAAAGACCAAGTTATCGGTCATTCTAATTTAGTATAATGGATAAAATCAAAACTCCATCCTTATGCATTCTATGAAGCAGGATTTGTACTTGATGTCCACCGTGGAGTTAAATAATTTACATATAGAATTTATTAAAGCATTCGCTTGTAGAGATATCAACCACGCGTGGGATTTACACGCTCACTCTGTACAGGATGAATTGTAATATTAACAAGGGGGTAAAACAATTTGATGGACCGCCGTCTATTAAGAAAAAATGTCAACAATGTCTAACATCATCGTAGACGAAAAAAATACAACTTGGTGTTATACCAATGTGCTTTACTTTTTTTTCAGTTTGGATAATGTTTGTCCATGGTGGGTACTTACTGTTCTTTAATTTTCTTTACAGTTTTGGTTCCACAATTCTATTCAACAATGTCTATGTCATCGTAGTTTATCAGGGGTTTAAGGATTAGAACAATACGTTCATTATTAAAGAATGTAGCATTTTAGCTATGTGCGGAAGTGTTGTACATCAGTGGACATTTAAGGCCCCATATTAGATTTCAAAATACACTTTAAAACTTGTACTCTCAATGCTTGCATAATTTATATTAAGGTTGATGAAAAGAGGAAATTTAAAATGGAAATATTCGATAAAAAAAATTGTAAAGATATGTTAGACTTGGGCTATCTTTCCCTGAAAGATCTGAACCATCATAAATACTATAAATGTTTCAGGCATAAATCTAAAAAGAAAAATTCAATCTGCACTCTTTCAAATGTAAACTTTCTCAAGGAATGGTTCGCCAGCACCACTATACATTTGAAATAATAAGTTTTATTTTTTAGTTTTAAGCGGCACTAGACAAGAACATATCTATGTCTGTGTTTGCATACCCCCTCACAATTAAATTGTTGGGACCGTCTAATTACGGTAAAACTCCTTTTGTAGAGGAATTTCTTTAAAATTTAAAACAGGTGTGCAGTGTGGATGGTTTTGATTGAATTCTATGTTGTATCAGCAAGAAAAATTCTATTCCATTGCAATAATCTAGTCACGTCATACTACACAGAGGTGTGCCGGACAATTTTAATTTTAAAATTAAGTGTGGACCTCAACTCGTCATGCTGGATGATTTAATGAACGAAGCATATTCGAACCAAGTGAATGAAATTTTTACCAAGGGTAGTCACCATAGAAACCTATCAGTTATTCTAGTCACACAAAACTTTTTTTATCAGGGGAGTAAGTCCCTTGAAATCTCTCTAAATGCTAAATATATTGTGATGTTTAAAAACGCGTGAGATCAAACACAGATAAACTATCTAGTTAGGCAGGTCCATCTGGATAATCCATTCAAAATACAAATAATCCTTAACAAACCGACAGAATCACCTCATGGATATTGATTCTAGGATCTGATTTAGAACGCGGACGAACGCCTGCGATTCAACACGAACTTACTCATAACACATTAAACACATTAAACACATTAAACAACAATATTAAAATTAGTGAAAGAGATAAACGTACAATATTAAAGTATATCAATTGTATGTGTAAATTGGATAGTAAGTGTGTTTTGTTGAAGAGCAAAGAAAAAAAAAAGTCGTCGTTCAATCGGGGTGATTCTTAAGCATCATTCTACTGGTTATACTTTCCGCTCTTGTCGGAGCCTTAGTTAAATAATAAGTAACAACTTAAACAGATGCTTCTCGTCTCGCCCGAACTATTTAATGATAGAGGTAATGACAAGTTTTCCGATTTGGTAGAGGGGAAAAATATTTTTATTAGGAAATATAAAAAAATAGAAGATTATCAAATATTGACTAGATTTAGAAAATTTCAACAGCGGCATTTAACAAAATGTAGAGATTGAGACGACCTATATAGATACCCATCGTGGGTATCCAAGTATTAAGCCAAAGACAGGTCGACCTTGCTTGAGCTAAATGAAAAGTTAAAAAAAAGTTAGTTAGTTCAGTTAGAAGACAACCAGTTTCACCTTGAGTCCTTTCAGACGAGGTCACGTACGAAAATATACTTCACCTAATTTCATAGCTGAGGGAACTGCATGTCTTATGGAGAAAAGATTTATCTTCGCTCTCTCTCTGTTACCGGTTGCCAAATTTTCTAGCTTTCTGTTGTTGGAATGTGAGGGGGGAGGGTTTACTTGGAAATCCCTCATTGTAAACAATGCGGCATGGGGTGGTTGGGGGTTCAATTGACAGGCAAAAGCATTTCCTATCGGTGTACAGCCTTTTCTAGAAACATTAACTCTTTCCACAATCGTAATTTTTTCAAGATTGAAGTTTATTAACGTTTCTCTATTCCCTCCGTAATTATGCTTAAAATATTTTATGTATAAAGCTTTTTTCCTCATAATTAATATACAAACAAATATATTACAACATGCATTTTATAATAAATGCTATAAATTACATTCTTACTTGTTCTTAATCAGGTAACGGTACCACTCCTAGATCAGCATCACTATCATCATCTTCAGAGCTAGAGGAGCTGTCCTTCAAATTTATCACGACATTGTCATGCAGTTTTTCTATAAGCCCATATTTATCCAAACGCTTCATTTGAGTAGAGTTATTTCTTTTGATTGGTGTCCATAACTTTCCCTTAGTTTTGAATTATTGTTTAATAGAGATTACTAACTTATAAGATACACCTGTAGCTTCTGCAGTCTGAATTGCCGCTTGAGTTACTCAACAAGTTCCGTCTTAACGAAAATAGTTGTAGACTCTTAACACCATTGCCATTTCTTTACTACTTAATATTTTCCTCTTGGAATGTAATTGTTTGTAACAAGCCGGAGATTCCATAATGTTTGTTATATCTTAATTGTTAACAATACACTATTATTCAAATAAATATATTAATATGCACATACAACTATAGTTCCACAACCTTATGGTAAAAATACAAAACACGCAACCAACACATACAGATATACACCAAATCTTAACGTGATCAATAACACATTATTCTACACAGAGTACTTATAAAATATGAGTGTTTATTTAGTCAATGTTTTTGAGCTAGCTATTAGGAACACTAGACTCAGACTACTGTAACTTTACGACTGTGTTGGAGGAAGAAGCACCAAGTACTGACAACAACGACTGCCCAGCATTGCCAAATTTGATATACATTCGCAGGAAGACTGATCACGGAAAACAAAAGAATGACAACGCTGTTGCTCAATAGTAAGAATGCAGTTCCCTCAGCAATGAAATTAGGTGTTGCTAAGAGACTTGCCAGAGAAGGTGAACGAGTAGTTGCTGGAGGGGAATCACATTTTATTCCTATATAGAATATGATGAATTAGAAGAAGGTTCCTCCGACCTATTCGACATCATAGCCGAAATATTTATCACCGTACGTACAAAGAAGATTTTCTACAGAACCTGTATTTGGAATTAGGAAAGAAGGGGACTATTTTAAAATTGGAACTGAGTTTAACCGTAGAGTATAACGGTATCTACCTCAGTAATACACACTATAAGAGTAAGTAAGGACTTTGGGAGCTGTTGAAGAAAATAAACGTAAATAAACGATACAATTACAGACAGTGATTTAAAAAAGTATAAAGACATACTAATTCCTACGAGCGCTCTCGTAAAATCCTTGATCCTGACTGAAAAATAGTGTCTAGTAGAGGTTTAAAATATAAAACAATTATTTCGAAACTGTTTTTGACCAGCACCTCTTTAGACCACACTTTTATGACCATCACGTTAAGAAAATGCTATTACAATCCCAAGCAGCCGTTTAAGTTTTCATCTTCCACAAAACTTCAAAAGGCTAGTCGAGTAGATGAAATAAAAGTATACGAATGGCTAACTGGGCAGGACCAATACACTTTCACCGTAGTTTAAGAAAATGTTTCCACGTAACACGTACATTGTGAACAATATCGACGATGTGTGGTAGACAAATTTAGTAGATTTGAGAGTTTTAAAAAAGGAAAACAAAGGTTTCAACTATCTTCTAAACATTATTGACGTATTTTCAAAGTAGTCATGGTCTATTCCTCTTAAAACAAAATCGGATTCATACATCACTTTGCCATAAAACGGGTTTTTAAAGGAAGAAGAAGAACACTCTTTTGATTCAGTTGGACCAGGGTAGGGAGTTTTTAAATTCTAAATTTAGAACTTTTTTGAAACAAACAGGCGTTCATTTTTATCATTTGCATAGTCCAGACATAAAGCGGGCCGTTGTGGAATGTTTCAATCGCACGCTGAAAACTAAAATGTGGAAATATTTCACCGCATTCAACACTCACAACTAGATCGATGTGATGGACAAGCTAGTTAAAATTAAAAAAACTAGTGTTTATTCGACCAGAGGAATGGCTCCAGCATCAGTCAAGCCTATTCACGTCCTTAAAATACTATAACGGCTCCAAAATAGTGGGATAAAATTAAAATTGGGTAAAATCTTGTTCAAGGTGGGGGATCATATGCGCATAGTTACCTGAGAAATATTAAGCGTAGTTAAAGTAATTCCTAGACTTCCCCAACCGGTATATTAGTTTCAGGATCTCCAAGGGCTTCCCATAAAGATATATTTTGATAACTACGAACTAGTTCACGTTTATCTTCCATAACATTTTCAAATAAATAAATAGTACAGAGTAAGAAGCTCAAGTGTATTCACATCATCTAGTCAAGTGGAGAGGACACGGGAATTCTTTTATCAGCTGGGTTTTTGCGTCGGGAATTCAACAAATATGAGTCAGTTTATGTAGCACTGCCATTGGATTCGAGCGCCGATTATTACAAAAATAATAATATCTATTACTATACGACCAAATTGGCACAATTCATACGGCTGGATCACGATCGGTGGGAGATGGGACTAGTCGTATTATCCTATCCAGTAGGTTTTGAAAGTCTATAAGATAACATTTTAAACAAAGGATAAAGAATTAACGGCAAACGTCATAGTGACACAAATGAGACGTGTTTCGTTTCTTCAAAAAGATTTCGCATCCTTTTAGAAGTTGTATAATAAAATTAAGAGCACGATAAGTGATAAAGGTGATCTCGATGTTCTAATATCTGAACCTCAATGGTATATTCTTCACGATAAAACAATATTAACAGAAATTAAAAAACAAAAGAGTGCATAGAACACGACAAATCACCCATAACTACACGATTCAAACACTATTTCATTTACAATGGTGAAAAGAAAATTTAAATATAATTTTCCATTTCATCTCTACTTGGACTTAATTACGACATTTGAAACCGACTACTCTAAATAGATTCGCTTAATGTGGTTAATATACATATGAGGGTTTAATGCGAGCATATTAAGGGTTTATTTTTGTGACCTAATCGTAAACTACCCGGCTTAGTTCAATCAAAATTTGATTTTATCTTTGTGTACACATACATCTAAGGCCGAATTTTTAGGTGATTCTTATGTAAAATTGATTAGAATCATAAAATTCCCTTCCGCCACAAAACATTGCGTGTTATATCCAATATTCTATTTTCCCGTCAAGAAATATAGTTTTGACTCCATAAGTATAGGCTTATACACAAAGTTTGGAAACGAGGAATTTTTAATTTGGTACAATGCTCAAAGTATGATTTTACATTTTAGAAAAAAACTAGATAATTAAATGCGAGAGGTAGTAATTTAGCTTATTATTAACAATGAGAGAGAGGGAGGGAGAGAGAAGAGAGGAGAGAAAACATCGGTCCCGTTATCATGCTAGCTTTAAATTGTAAAAGCGCCGAGGACTCGTATCGTTCTTGGGTGGACTATTTCGATTTGTCGAACTGTGGTTTATAAGGGGTGCAAAAGCGGTGTGAAAACAGGCATTAAAAACAGTATCGTACATACTGGGTGATATAACTTCAAAGGAACCCGTAAACATGTGGTTGATATAGTTAAAAAGGGTGTCACTCATGTGGTTGAGGGACGTGGCTTAAAAGGGGTAAAAAAAAGTATTAAAACTTCAATCGAAGGTTGGTGCTAACGCAAGAGGGAACAAGAGAGCTAAAAAGATATTTTCGACTATTTATGGAGTGTTAGAAAACAGAGCTCGATCTTTTTGACGAAAAATGCATTCATAAGGTAATTAAAAATAATAAAGTGGTCGAATATAAGCCCATAACTTCCGTGAACAACGACGCTCAATTAGATTGGTTCTGTATTGGAGACGGCGCGTTCATTTGCAACCTCTTTTCAATTAAATTATCGTATTCTACTCGCAAAAGGGGACGGGACACTGGTCACGGTCGATAATAAAATTGGATGCGCCAACAACTTGATACATTCTTTATTTAGTCAAATCACTATCTTTCTAAACGAACCACCTATTACAACCTCAATAGACAACAATGCATACAGGGCTTATTTAGAGACTTTAACTAATTATGGTCGAAACATCTCCAAGACCCACCCGGTGAACGGTATATGGTTTTCAGAAACCCGTTCCGCTAACGGTGAACTCGCTGCATCCACAAAGAACAAAGGCTTCGCCACGAGATTAGACTTGTTAAAACATTCTGTGGACTTTTTGGGACGTTTACACGCTGACATATTTAATATTTCACAATTGCAATTAAAAATGTGTTCATGCACGTTAAATTGATTTGCAATAAAAAAAAGAGTTCTATATGTTCATAGACGTGGACAATTTAAATATCAACATCTGGTTAAAAATTTTAGAGGCTACCCTCTTTGTGAAACACTATTTCACTCGCTATGGAAAATACACTATTACGAAAGCTGACCCAATACCACATATCTGGTGGACGTCAAGTCTATGACCGTACCCAAGGATCCAAGTCTGTGAGGCTAAGCAATGTTATTCAAGGGATTATCCCTTAAATTATTTTATTCGCTATGGTGTCTAACGATGCGTTTGTGGCAGTTCGAACATGAATCCGTTTCAACTCATTCATAATAACCTGGATCGTTTCGAGATATATGTAAACGGGATCAAAAATAATTAGTCCATTTCGATAAATTTTTTCAAGGTCGGCACGTCCATCCTCGCCTATGACACATTGTTTTCGTGATTGGGCGTACACCACCAAAACAATGGGCATTTAATCAAGCGAGACATGGTAAATAAAGTTTAATTTATGTAATTATTAGCATCATGAATTCACATCTAATAGACACACTGCTGCAGCGCAAAATCTCGGGACATATTCTTAGGACAAATTAACTCAAATTTCACTCGTCCACCTTATTTGTGGACAATATAGACCCTCACACTAAAACCGGATCCCACTGAGTGGCTCTATATTTTTCCAAATTTGGGGAGTATTTTGATACATATTCCAGATGACTGAGCTTAGCGATGACTAGACTCATGGACACTAGTGGCGATGGAATTACAATAGGAAACAACTCCAAACCATAGCTTCCAGTTTGTTTGGCCACTATTGATTTCGTTTGCCACTGCCAAGGCCACCAGTTAGAGCCTGAGGAATTCACAGACATGCTCTCCATCACCGACTTGTGCATAAACGACCGATTGGCCGTCACGTTGTTCAAACGTCACTTTGGCAGTGGTCCAAGGTGTATGACCAGGAGGGCCCCATACGTGTGTTCCAGCATTGGATTTAAAAGGTATTCACAAATTTTACTTAATCATTTTGTATTCAATTATCTGACAGATGAACATCATCATGTCGGCCATCTTTGATTTTTCATTTATCGTCGACTAAAAAAAGGGACGGAGTGGTTATCTATCTAGCGATAGTTTTCATAGACAATAAATTATCCTCGTACTATCATTTCAATAAAACCACCGGACTGTGAAACTCCAAATTGGATCTAATTTTAAAGCAAAATTTTGATAAATCCATCGTACCTTACTCATATAATAAACAAAATGGTAATTTCTTGTCCCATCTCACGGGGTGGCATTCATCCCTCTACGCGAGGACTATAAATGCTCTTTTGTATATTTGATCAACTCCAATTGTCGGGCATGTACCGCTCCTTGTCAGATCACCCCATATGCGTTAAAAAATGTAAACGCCTTGTCACGATTAATCAGATTTCACAGCGTCGAAAAAGTGTATAATATTTGGTCCAATCAGCGAAGACGATGACGACAACAACGATACTATCTTTAATTGGGACGGATATTGATTACAGACCATCAGTACAGACGCAGAAAGTGATGGAGAAGGTGTCGTGCAGCTGTAATATGGTGGAGGATAGTCTCCTGTCCGTCACCAAAGATCGACAGTAGGATTCACAAGCGTCTTTGGCGATCAAGAATTTCTACCTAAACGATAAATAGAACAAACACGTAGCGTTGGGTCTTTTTCCTAACTGCAACATGTACGCTCACGTGATGTTTTCGTCAAATTTTAAGCGTCTAATATCCACCGTTCTCCAATGGAACTTTTTCGTCAAAGAAACGCTGTTTTGGTCCGATTTTGTGGAGAATTGTGTACACTTTGAGTTGAACATGAACGACTTTAACAAAGTTGTGAAAAAATATTTAGGCGTGTGGTAACTTGGTATGAGTGAAAAAACATTCAGATATACTTATTATGGACAAATTAAAAACTCTGTGTGGTCTTGATCAATATTTCACAAGCCATATAAAATATCTCAACCATCCTAATTCATTGGTATTCATAGACATGTCCTGACTCCAAATCGTTTGTAGACCCCTCTGATCCTATCCTATACTTTAACTATGTATCGTTATTTGACGTTCTTTGTATTTTAATGCAAAACAATAATAAATTGTAGAATTTGTATTTTTTTAAAATAATATTAATAATAAAATGTGAAGAAATGTGTATTTATCTTTCATTTATCGTAATATTTCCATTCCTATTTAAATGTTATATTTGTAGTTAGAGTCATATAACTTTTTTTGTTAAAATATATATCTACCACTTTGTAGAGTACATCTAAATATGACGTCACTAATAAACATAACAACCACAGTTTTGGGGGATATGGTGTTTCATGCTTGGTACAACATTAATGTACGTCAGAATAAAACATCACACTCTTATGATATCACTCACTCTAGGTAAGACATCTAAATATGACATCATTAATAAATATAACAACCACACTATTGGTGAATATAGTGTGTAGTGCATGGTACAACATCAATCGACGTCAAAATATAAGTCACAGTCTTATGACGTGACATTCTTGTGACGTCACTATCATATGTTATCTACTCCACGTAATACATTATTTATATACCTCTTAACATAGTTACCCCCTCCCCTTTAAACGTCATACTCTTTTGACGTTACGGAATATTATAATTCATTCAAATCTGATTTTATTCAATTAATAAACTTCATTCTCCCATGACGTCACTTTCACACGTCACATACTCTGCGTAAAACAGCATACATAGCCAAACCCCCCCCTCCCCCCCCCGCATATTCTTATTTCTTGTCGAAGGGATAAACCGGCCCTCACACTAATTATGGCTTTATTTATGATTCAAACAATATCAAAATTAAGATATAGTATAAATTAGGGTGTTGTCTTACCATAAAAACACACTTTAGATAGTATCTAGTGGTGTTTAATATCTAGAATTTTTCCTATCCTTCGTCATTTAGGAGGCTATGGTGCCATAAAAAAAACCTTAGTTAACTTCTATAGGTGTTTAATATCTTAAATAAATTCTATCATTTGGAATTTAGGACTTATGGTCCCATAAAAACACTTTAGAAAGCTTCTATATATGTTTAATTTTAGAAATTTTTCTAGCCTTCAGCAGTTAGGGAGTTACGTTACTATAAAAACACTTCAAATAGCTTTTAGGGGTGTTTAATAACTAGCAGTTAGGGAGTTACGTTACTGTAAAAAAAGCACTTCGGATAGATTCTAGAACTGTTTATCATTTAGAGTTTTTTCTATCTTCTGGCAATTGGGGGATTACCCACCCACCCCCTCCCCCTGAAATTATTGTCCGGATACGGCCTTGATCCAACTAACCTATGTTGACATTATGTCAAACAATGAATGCACGTGCTCGTTTAGTGTTAAGAAATAGCTCTTAGCAGAAAAAAGTTCTGAAAAATCCCACCGGATTGCACCATTAGTGATGTGACAGATATGAAACACTGGGTGTTACAGAGTAATAAGTTTGTATTGCACTCACAGGGATTTAAATACCTGATGTTACATATATGTAACGTGGGGTATTATAGAGTTACTCGACATGTTTGATAACCATATATTTCAGATCCTAAGTTGATTATTTCTAAAGTATTCTCTATTCATGTACTATAACCAGATAAATGTTGTTTCTGTGCTACCTCTATATTTGCCGTGCAATAAACATCAAACCCAAGTTACACTTGTCTGATTAATCTATCTACTCCTTTCACTTAGACAATTCTGAATGACCGCTAAGCCAGATTTACCAACCTAGAGGCTAACGTCTAATGAGTAGTGACACAGTACATTTGTTGTCAACAGTAAGGCCACGGTCTTACACATGGAGAATGTTTCCTTAGAAAAACCAAGACATAATCATTTTAATCGCAATAATCAATATTCATACATCGATTATAAAAAAAATCAAATATATTTAACAAATTTCAAAGGTTCAAAAATCGTTTATCATCCTTGAATTATTTTAAATTTGTAAAAATAAATATATGTTCTAATTTATAATGAAAAATAATTTCCAGATATTCATTATAAACTAAATCTTCATGCCATTTTTAATAGATTTCAAATTTCCTAAGATGTATTTTAAGTTAAAAATCTCTAAATTAATATATTTAAGAAAATATATATATAAATCTACATATAAAATAGACCCCATGTGAACAAAAATTTTCTAACTCTTGTTAAAAATCAACTAATGTACTAGTGTAAAGTTTTTTTTTAATTACAAACAAATATATATCATTTAAATATTTTACAGATCATAACAGACACCCACTTTGAACCAAATCGTTTGATCCAATTCTAAAATATTTATAGTTTTTAAGAATACTGACTTTTGTAAACTATCCTAAAATTTCCGCTGCTGGCCTCCCCGTCCCTCCCCTACCAAAACAAGTACATGGTTTTATTTGTCATTTCAGACATTTCTCAGATATACATTTAAAAAAATTATAGCTATTTTAAAATAATTATTATTTCCAAATATCATTAATTTGTAAACTAATATTGAAAAGTCAAACACTCATTAGATAATTATCAAATTCAAACAAAATCGCTAGAGCCATTTTCAAAAAATTTTGAATTTTAAAGAAATTCCTCATCAATGAACTACCTAGTTTAATGGTTAGAGCCAAGATTAAAAGAGAATTCCTAGGTATAGTTATCGATATTAATAAAATAATAGCTCACTATGATGGCCACAGGGTCTAATGCGCTACTCTCGCAGTAGATTAGACTATAATGCTTATGACGGGGAAATCAAGGTTCGAATCTCAATCGGGTAACTGATTTTTTCCCAAAATGGTTTTACACTCTCCCTTTACACAAATCCAGGTACATTTCTTATAAATATATCCTCTCTAATTCATAAAACCATTGGCATAATTGGTACATAATTGTATATCCCAAACGAGTATTAAGAAGTGGTTCTAAAAAAAGAAAGAGTATGTTCGTCTGTCTCTCACGAGCTTTGAGCGATATCTACAGCACTCAGAAGTCTGAGATTTATAAATGAGTAACTCATGTGCACGAACATGTTCATCTAAATCAGGAATTTTTAAATTTTGATTTCACTTTTTCAATTATTTGAAAACCGGGACGGAAGCTATAAAATAAAGGTATGGTTTTCTCTCCGTTTGGGAACAAATCAAACCGTTGTTCGTGGTAACCACGCAATATATTGCGTGGCTACCCCGGATAGTACCAGGTATTTCGTCTAGTATAATAATCAAATATTATCAAATTTGAAAAGAGTCCAACCATCCATTTCAGATCTCTGTCTGGAGACAGTCAGACAGAGAGATTTATACAGATATGAAACAAACAGAATTGTAAAACACTTTTTTGGGGGAGGAGGGATGGGTTCAGTGGAATTTAAATCGTTAAAATTATTCACAATCTCGAAGACAAATATATTCACGAATATAGTAGGCATACTTTATCTTTAGATGAGAAATAAAAAACATATTTTTGATTGAATTGGTAATTATTTACTAGCAACACTCATTTTTAAAATCAATAAACACTTTATATAGTGCTTTGTACAACAATCAAAATGTTAAGTATGATTTCTATCAAGTGTCAATGTTTATTTTATAACAACATCTTGTAAATCGAGATGTTTTAAAATGTTTTCCCAACAGTAAAGTAAAGTGTGAAACTCAATTTAAATTTCACTTTAGGTATTGCATGTAATCGCTGGCAATGCAAGGGTTGGGGCTCAAGTCCCAGTTGGGAACACTGAAGATTATTATACATACCGGGTGTTCATATTAAAAACTCTCCAGCAAAATATCTCAAAATCAATATATTTCAGAAAAAATGAAAATGTAAAAAAAATTGTTTTTCTCTGTGGGGAAAGTAAGGTGGTAAGATTGGTACAACCTAGCTTCACCTTAGCAACGCCACCCAAGCTCATACCAGCACTACAACCTACTTCCCCCTCAGAACAAAACCACTTTTGTTTAAAAAAAATTACTTTCTCGCTATCTTACATGTAGAAAAAGTATTGTGATCGTCAAAAAAATCGAACTAGAGATTTTGATGAATCGTGACAATTTATGAACATCCAAATCCAAAAAAGTTGTTTTTAAATTTCTATCTGTCTGTCTTTCTGTCTATCTGTTTGTCTGTACCTCGTACTAGAGCGTGAACTATTTTACCGACTGAGATAAAACTTGGTATCTAAGATTTAATAGGTTTTTTTGGAATTGGATATCTAACCCTAAAATTAAGATTAGTTTACTGAAGGGCAAAAAGAGAAAAAATCAATTTCTCAAAATTGTCTCTAATGATTTTGATTCAATTTAATTTATAAACATTTGTAAATATTCCAAACAAAACGGATACTCTCAATATTTCGGCAAAGTGTGTTTAAGGGTTCCGTTCTAATGTATAGATTCTTATGTCTGTCTGTCAGTCGGTCGGTCTGTCTGTCTGTACCTCCAACTAGAGCCTAAACTATTTTACTGATCGGGTTAAAACTTGTTATCTAGGGTTTTCATAGGGTTTCCCCGAGGGGTTTATGGAATTGGATATATAACCCTAAAATTAAGGGTAGTTTACTGGAGAGCAAAAAGAGAAAGAGTCTATTATCTAAAAATCGGCTCTAACGATTTTGATTGATTTCATTTATAAGCATTATAAATATTCCAAACAAAATGGATACCCTCAATATTTCAGAAAAATACTTTAAGGGTTCCGGTCTGATGCGTAATTCTCATTTTCTATCATATCTCCGAAACTATTTGAGAAATGTAATTACTTATCACAAATATGTAGATCTATTTATGATACCAATTTTTTTAATCGTAGCATATTTTTATAAAACTAATAACTTTCAAGCTAAACGAAAATATATATATATTTAAATTTTCGAAAACTAAAGGTAAAATATTGTGACCATAAAAAAAACCTAACCTGAAATATTAATGGATGTTGACGTCTCATGACCTCCCGAACCCTAAAAGGTGGTCTTTGCAATGCCGTCTGTCTTTGTGACTGTTTAAACTTAAAATTAAGAGTTGTTTAATAGAGGCGAAAATAGAGAAAATCGTTTTGCTCAAAATCGGCCCTAACGATTTTGATTAAAATTCGTATCTCGGCGTTGATTAAGACTATAAATAAACTGATTATTTTCATTTTCCCGTGAAAATGACTTTAAGGGTACTTTACAGAAGCAGAAATTTACATGTCTCTGCAATAAAAAAAACTTTTATATAGAATATATTTTTATAAAACCAACAGTTTCTTAGATATTGGCAAATATCAATTTTGTGAGCTTTAGTTGTAAAAATAGTATACTACTAGAGGTTTAATGCAATTCCATGGAGTAGTTAATTATAAGTAAGTCTTTCAAGAAGTTTATCTTATTTTTCCTCATACCTCTTAAGAAAAATGTTTGTACAACGATGATCTATATCTCTTTCATTTTAGACTCAATAGTCAAAAGTTACATTTTCTATTGGTCAACATATATAAATTAGAAATTAAATAGCAATGCGATGACATGAAGAGGTGCAACACCTAATAAAATTTCAGAAATTTTAACCGGAAGTCGAAATTTTAATATGAAGTTTTGACTCTTGGGGACCCAATATTGATCTTTTTTTATCGGTCCAAACATACAATTGAGGACATCTATAATAATAGAATTATAAACATTAAAACCATGACTCGAAATATGTTTTACATAAGGGTAGTGCAATTTATTCTTGGGTTTGATAGTGTATATTATTTTGATTCACATATTTTACGATTTTTAAGTAAATATTTCCATTTTTAAAAAGTACATGTGGAGCTCCGTACCATTTATTTTCTTATATCTCCGTCACTCTTTGAAATATAAAACTACTTATCCTTGCAAACATGTAGGTCTATTTATAATGCAAATCTTTTATTTGAAATATATTCTTATGAAACCAATAACTTTCAAGATATACGTAAATAAATAAATATGTATATATAATGTTCGCAAAGATAAGTGGTTTTATATTTCAAAGAGTGACGGAGATATAATAAAATAAATGATACAGAGCTCCACACGTACTTTCTAGCCTAATTTTTTTAAATGGAAATATTTACTTAAAAATCGTAAAATATGTGAATCAAAATAATATACACTATCAAACCAAGAATAAATTGCACTATTTATATATATACACTTTTCGAAAAATAAGGTAAAGTATTCGACCATAAAAAATATAACCCGAAATGTTAATGTTTTATGACCCCCACAACCCAAAAAGTTTTTTTAATGCCGTCTATCTGTGTGTCTGTTCAACCCTAAAATTAAGAGTAGATTAATAAAACGCGAAAAGAGAGATAATTGATGTTCTCAAAATCAGCTCTAATGAATTTGATTAAAATTTGTATCCAGGTGTTGATTGAGATCACCAATAGAAAGACTAGTTTCATTTTCCTATGCATATGGCTTTTAGGGTACGTCACGGAAGCGAATTTTGCCGTATATCTGCATATATTTGAGATACTAAGTAACTTATCATTGCAAAATTGTAGTACTAATAAAAATTAAAAACCTTTATTTCAAATATATTTTTATATAAACTGTTTCTGAGATATTGGCAAATATAGGGTATATTAATACAATTTTGTGACCTTTAGTTGTACAACGATAATACTTAAATTTTAACTCAATAATTCTCCAATGTCATGTCATATAAGTAAGTCTCTCAAAAAGTTTGTTATTTTTTCTTAAACCTTTCAGTAGAAATGTTTATACAACTATGATCCATCCCATTCATTTTAGACTTAATAGTCAAAATTTACAGTTTTTATCGGTTAAAATTATAAATGAGGAAATTTAATAGTAATGAAATTACTTGAATATGTGCTACACCAAATAAATTTCAAAAATTTAAACCGGAAGTCAAAATCTTAATATTAAGTGTTTACCCTTGTGAACCCAATATCGATCTTTTTTTAGTGGTTCAAACATACAAATGAAGACATTAATTCTTTAAAGATAAAATTATAAAATCTAAAACTGGGACTCAAAAAATGTCTTACGTAAGTATTGTGCAATTTTTTCTTGGTTTGCTAGTGTATATTATTTCGTCTCACATATATTACGAGTTTTGAATACATTTCTAATCAATAGAGCGAGAAAGGCCGTGTAGAGTACTAACCATTTATTTTGTCTGAAGTTCGTTGTTTTCGAGATATATTGGTGGAAAGTTTTCCAATGAACACCCGGTATGATTTATAATTGTCTATTTCTGAACCTATTTTACTACATTTTTCTTAGCACCGCATCTTACTACCCGTTTTAGTTATACGCCTATACACTGTGTTAGGGATTAGGAAGGCTTAGCTTATAGGAAGTGCACCAAAATTTGCGTGGAGAGTGAGTGAGTGGAAAACCACTTAGGGAAAACCATCCGCATTGCACCTGACCGGGATATAACCCCAATCTCCCCGTCTTCAGCAGTCTAGTCTAATACGAGAGTTGCGCGTTAGACCCCGCGGCCATCGAAGCCGGTATAAACTAATTTTCTGATTCCCATGGGCCCTATCTTAAATTAAAGATGTTTTTGATGACCGCGTCTTACAACCCATCTTGGCTATCTGCATTTAACTACACTAAGGTGGAAGAAGGAATGGTAAGTTTAGCGAAAATGTACCCGCACTTGCGTGAAGGGAGACAATAAACATGTAGGGCTAACATTCCTAAGTATAATCTTGCCCAGATTTGAACCTAAACCCTCGCTTCACCATTAAATTATACCAAATGGGGTTGACATCTTAACTCAAATGCACACCTATGCGGGTCAAGCCCAAAACACTGCTAATGTATTTCCAGGCTCGACTGAAATTGGATCGTCGGACGAGCGATACCGAAAGAAGTAATCAAGTGACTCAGCTGATAGTTAGTTTGGGTCTTCAGGACAAAGAGGACACTATGATTGGTCCCAGGGCTCCAACAAGGTGTTGTCCGGGGGTGAGAAGAAGAGGCTCTCTTTTGCCACAGAGGTGCGGTTATTATCGAGGAAATAAAACATAAACAATTCAACAAACACGATGAAATTGTGTGTAAATTTTTCTTTATTTAAACAAGTCTTGTTTGAAGATAAAACTAGAACCGATGGTAAAAATTAAAAGAGAAGGGAGAGGGATTGATTTCGTTTATATTCAAAACAAAATTTTGAAATTTTAAAATCTTTATTCAATTCTTAGCTTCAAGAACTTCTAATTTGATCCATAATTTATTATAATGAGCTGAGGACTTATATTGTTTAGTTTTGGTTGTCTAGATATTTTCTTTTACCAAATATTGAAAAGTACACTATCATAGCAAATAAATTAAGCAAGGAAAAGCTATTTAACTGTAATCTATGCTTTTCCGGGTTTTACGTAAATAGCATTGAGGTTAATATTAGTTTTTACGTGTGTATATTTGAACTACAGGAATAAATAATTTGGTGGTCATTTGTCACGTAAGGATTATAATTTTATATTTTAATAAAACTTATATCATTTGACAGTAAATATATTATTGCACCATTTTAAAATGATGTATAAAATATATTTTACCTATTAACAATATTAATATTATAATATTTCAATGTGTACACCTTATATGAATCTCTATTTGTACTAAATTTCAGCCCCATACATTAATTACTTTACTTTAACAACGATATGAAAAATCATAGGACATAAGGTTTGACCCCTTATATTTCGTGAACTGTAGTTATATAAAACCATTGAATCACTATTTATATCTTACATTTGTTAAAATTGTGCAATATAATTTTAATTGTCAAATCACTTTAATCTAGAAAGATTATATACATGCACAAAAAGTATTTTTGGAATCTCATAGACCCAAACTGCACATATAGTTTGTTTGAACCAAAAGTAATACAAAATACTTAAACACTTACATCCGAAAAACTATTCTAGTATACCATTAAACTGCAGGAAGTGGAACAGAAATTTTTATCGGTTATGGTTTCGGTTCCTGTTCTCATAACAAACATTTTAAAGGTTCCGGTTAGGGCACAATAAAGGTTCTGGTTCTTTTCGGTTCCTGATAGTGTTCCGGTGCTGGTTCAAGTTTTTTTAAATTAAAAAAAAATACCACAGCATATTTCTATCAATTTGAGCTAGGTCAATGTACTAGACTTGATAATGGCTTTTTAATGAATGAGGAAGGTTATATTTTTATAACTAGAGGAAGTATATCCGCATTTTTGTGAGAGGAGAGCGGAGAACCATTTTGGAAATGGCAATCTGGATCAAAAGTATTGCTAGATTTAATAAAATAGTATAACGGAACTTTATAACAATAGTACATCATTTTAATTCGCATCTTGATCTATCACCATCAATTTCACAGTCAAAAAACTTCCGAACTGACTTATCTTTAACGTACCCCATCAAAAATATTATTTAAACCACTTACTAACAAACAAAAATAATTAGCTTTGCACTGTACACAAGGAACATATTCACTGAACTACTACCTAATTTAAACTTGAATGAAAGAATTAAAATTTTGCATTTTGCCACCCTCCATTTCCCTTCACCCGCTATTATTAATTATTATTATTAGCACCGCGTCTTACTACCCGTTCGGGTTATACGCACTTACGCTAATGTGTAATGGTAGGTGATTGTGAAATGAAATGAAGGACCTACAGTTTAACGTGGAATCCGAACCACGGTGGAGACCTGGCATTCCTCACATTCACAAGATGTCTTGTCAGAGGTGAAGGAAGGTTTGGTAATCAGATAAATCTTTGCCGGACCGAGGATTGAACCCCGGCCGCCAGCATAGAAGTCTGACACCTTACCCCTAGACCACCAGGTCACCCTTCACCCGCTATTATAAGCTGTTCAACCAACCACCAGATAATCAGTTTTCACTTTCAGGAAGTACTAAGTACATTAGGCTTAGACTGCTTGTTCAAAAGAGATGATTTCTTAAGTTCTGTATTTCATCTTCTGAGGAATGTGATATTATCTGCTATCTATCAAAGCTAAATAGATCTGCTTAAGCCTCTAGCTTAAATATTAAAGTGAGAAAACAGAGAACAATTTGACATTCATGGCATTCCTCTGTAATCTAAACTCACTAGTGTGTATTGCTAAGTGCTCATGAACTCTTTTCTAATCACCTTAGAAAATAGGTTTCAAACGAGGTAGTAAAATAAAATAATTATATCAAGCCCTTTCAGAACTTATTAAGGAAAAGGAAAACACAACATTTCATAATTAGACTAAGCTTAAAAAAAAAATGTTTGCAACATGTCAAAATTATATACAATTCTGTAAAACTAGGAACCTTTTAAAAACCTTTTAGATTTTTTATGAACCTAAAATTAGTCAAGGTTCCAATTCCGGTTCCAGTTCTTCAGAAAAGTGTTTTAGGGTACCGGTTCCAATTACGGTTCCTTAAATATAAATGTTAATGGAGGTTATCGGTTCCGTTTCGACTTCCTGTTAAATTGTGATCGAATTGTGGCGTACAGCGCCAGGAGATCAACGTTTTTCAAATATCAGTGTACAATAAGTTGCATAGGAGCTAGGGGCACGGTACGGCACACCTTGACATCTTAGAACACGGCAGCAGAACATACCACAATTAATTATAAACAACACACCAGTCCATCTAGAAATGCAAATACGCTCTGAGGGTCATTTCGGTTATAATTAATGGTCTTACTTCAGTGCGTGCCACTATTACATGTGCTGTGCCACGCGCCTAGCTCCTATGCAACTTGTACACTCACGTTTGATCAGCTTTGATCTCTAGTCGCAGTAAACCAAAATTAAATCGAAATCTAAGGGTATATTAGCATAGTTTTCCGGATGTAAGTGTAGAGGGATTTTGTATTACTTTTGGTTTAAATAAGCTATATGTGCAATTTGGGTTATGAGTTTTCGAACAACCTGTATGTGTGTATACATATTATATAAAACTACATTTATTTATCTTTAATTTATATATTACCACCCTATTGCAATGTTTGGCAAGTAATGTTATACTTCGAGTGTGGGAACTTTTAATGCGTACATTGAGTCCTTTGTAATTTCCAGTAGTTAATTTGTGTTAGTATGATTCTCTTATATATAGGCTTTAATTTTAAAATTATTATAGAAAAAATCTTCACTAAATTTTCTTCAAGAACTTTACTAATTATACAAAACACAAATTTAAATTACATAAATAATGTAGCTTAAAATAAACCACAAATAGCAGAGGTCTTTAAAAAAAATCACGTATTGAATATTAGAGATATATTCAAAGAAAGTTTTAATTATAATATAATAGGAGTTAATTTGTTAATTTCATATAGTTTTGTGTAGCTGATTTTATGATTGTATTTTCATAATGGCTATGTTTTCAGATGCTGACAGACCCTCCACTTCTGTTTTGCGACGAGCCAACCACGGGTCTGGACTCGTATTCCGCACAAAAGTTGGTTTGCATGATGAAGCTGATGTCCTCTAAGGGCAAGACAGTGCTATGTACCATCCATCAACCTTCCTCAAATATCTTTAATATGTTTAATCAGTTTATACTTGTAGCGGAGGGAAGGATCGCTTACTTTGGATTCAAGGAAACTGCCCTCACGTTCTTCGAAGGGTAAGTTGAATCGATGGCCTAGAAAAAGACAGTACCAGTAACAATATATTATTGATTCATCATAAGCTTAGACCTCATGTAAACAAAGCCACGTGAAGTCTATAATCTTATTTACTACTGAACGGACCTCCAATGGTATACTTTAATTAAATAGTCCCTCCAATGTTTTGTATTAAACTTGTTTTAAAATAACATTGGAAAATTATTATAGCTAGAATTATCCCTTCATTTGATTTATAAATAATAACTTTAAGGTTTGCATGTGCTATTTAAACACCAACAAACTCCAGATCAGCTTTGAGGGATCCAATTATACAGTGCTTATCGCATGTTAACGTCAAATCAGTAACAGTCAGTCGACAGCTCATCTCGGCAGCGTTAAGTGACGGTTGTGAGTGTTGAGTGCTAACCATCTATTTATGGCATTTGCTGAGTTATGAGTTTGCCGAGTTTTGTTAAACATTAGACAGGAAATTTAAAATCATTAAAAGTACAAAATTTGTAATGACCTACTTTGCTATGGTATTGACTATACATGGTCACGCCTGCTTAAAATATTGCACTGGTGTTCCACCAATCATGTAGGGCCTTTGCGTAGTGATATGAGAATGTTTATTTACTTCAGGTCTCAAGTTATGATGAATCAATAATAATAGCACCATCTGGGTTGATAAGCCTATTATAAGTGACTCACGAAGATATTGTTTATTTAAGATACATAAAAAAAGACTACTCTCCGGTTTTCTAACAAACAAGTTAAAATTTTGAAAGGCTGATTAATTTATTTTTTAAGTTTTCGTGTTTGTATTTTGATAGAGACATCAATAAATTGGATCAATTTGGCTGTCTGAAGATGAAAATTTTGGAGCTACAAACTAGTTCCCTTTTCTTGAAAATGAAAGAAACAATTTTTTTCTCGTGTGACAGAGAGAGGCTAGAGATGTTAGATGATTTTTGATATAAACAATTTAAAATCATTAATTTACTACTTTGAAATGTTCTTTATTTTACACTTCCATCATGACGTTGTATATTAAAATACAACACCACCTTAAAGGCTAGTCTTTCATCTACCGATAAATATTAATTTGTTATTTCCACGTGTTAGTACATTTCCGCAATATACTCAAGTTTTCACAAATGGAGTAGGGACAAAGAAAGTAAAATTTATAGTAAATATAACATCATTTTCAAGGAGGAAGAGTGGGAAACCATTAACGGTTACCTCTCTCCACAGCCAGGCGTGATTTCAAAATCCAAACTTCTCGCAGCATACGAACGTTAATAAACCCATTGGTTACACTTTTAGTTGTTGTTTCTTTATAACCGTGCCTTACTACCCGTTTGGACTATACGCTTATGTACTAGATAATATAATGGTTTAAAGGATTAGAAAGACTATATTTATAGGTAGTATACCCACATTTACGTTGAGGTATAGCGGAAAACCATTTAGTAAAAATCACCCCCAATACACCCGAATGGGACTCGAACCTCTACTTCCCTTCCATCAACATCATCATTCTAGTATACTGCAAGATTAGCGCGTTAGACCATGTGGCCACTGAAGTTGATCACATTTAGATTTTTAAATCGTGTCATTACTACCCGTTCGGGTTATACGTCTATGTACTAGTTAAACTAATGGGTAAACCCACATTTCACCAATGATAGGTTTTTTGGCCATGCCGAGAATTGAATCTGGGACCCTTTGCTCAGTAGACAGACGCGCTATCGACTGAGCTAAGGTGTTGGATTTTATATATATATATATATATATACATAATATTAAAAATATATATATTAAAATTTGGTGAACTGTACTTTTATCAAAATGTGGTTGGGCATGGAAATCGAACACATACACCATACGAAATTTGTAACAAATTTTAATCGCAATGTATTTTGTTTAAAAGTAGGCCCTGCACAAGTAAAACTTTCACACTCAGTAGTCAGTAACACAAATCCGTAACTGTGTTTCTGAAATCGTTAAAGTAGCCAACATTCTCAGACCATACATTAAAATATGAGTGAAGTTTTAACTAGGGCACAGGATTAGATTGTTAAGTAGTTGAGCATTAGAGTAGGCCCTACTAAGTCAAACCTCCTGGATTTAATATTCATGTCCATATGTGATTTTAAAATATATCTTAGGATCAAAGTGGTATTTTGATAGACTTTATGTTAATGTCCTACGCCATTTAATTTGTTGTATTTTTGATACTTAAGAAATATGTATAAGTTACCTGTGTATGACCTTAAAAGGGTATTAAAAGGCAATAAAACAATAATAAATAAATTACCGGTTTCAAGTAAGGCTTGGATTGGTATCAGATATATTAACATACAGTACATTTAAATTTACACTAGAGGTTGCAATATTATCATAATAAATTACATAATAGCTATATTTTTTAATCTTAACTGTGGTGGAACCAAGCTAGGTAATCTTGCTACCATACTATGAATACAGAGAAAATAGTATTTTAGTAAATAAAATACATACAATCAATATCCAACATAAATCATTACTTACTTTATGGTATTGGGATTTTTTTTTAATTCCACACTTACAAAAGTACGCAAACTATTTTTATATTAATCTAGGTCTTTCCAATTCACCGCATTACATCTTATTTATTTCAGGTCCATTCTAATGTTATCCTCCCATCTTCGTCTAAGTTTTCCCAATGGTCTTATCTCATTGGATTGGTCAGTTAACACTGTGAGCATGGTTTTAGATTTTCCCATTCACGCTGCACGCCCTGCCCAAAGTAATCTACGAGATTTGATTATATTAACAATGTATTGGGATGAATAAAGAGTATTTAACTCATCATTCATTAACCTCATCAACGTATCAGTAGCCTCATTTCTTATTTGGACAACTATCTTCCTAAATACCTTGTTATCGAACACCCTAAATTAGTTTTCGGCATGTAAGGTATGAGACCACGTTTCACACTCATAGAGAACAGCCGGTAAAACTATTTTTTGTATTTTCTTAGTTTTATATTCCTTGAAAGCAGGCAAGCTGTCAACAACTTACTGGCCGAGTAGTAGCATGAAATTCCAGACTGTACTCGTTTCTTAATTGCCAATTTTATATTGTTATTACTAGTTAAAATTGTTCCTATGTATAATAACTACTAATACTACCAAATGACATGTTGTTCGAAGTAATCTAATCATTATTGTTACTAATCTGTGTTCTCTGTGTGATCATATTGTCTTAGTCATTTTAGCGTTTACTTCTAAACCTATTTCCTCACTAGCTTCTATTAAAATAGGTGTATTTCTTGCAACAGCTTCTTTAGTATCGCCCAACAAAGTTAGATCATCTGGGTATCCTAATAGTTGTATTGTACCATTTAGTAACAACTCTGGCCTACTCTCTTAAATTACACTAATAGCATACTCTAAGATTGGATTCAATAGTAATGACGAAAGTGCATCTTAAGGCCCGTTGACATGGTATTAGTTGACTAATGCAAGTACATTAATTTGGCTGCTCGCGCACAGCACGTGAAACAGAAAGCAAGCTACTAACAAACAAGTCCACTTGCATGTGAAAGAGTTATTTACCTTCCAACTTTACTTATGCAAGTAGACAATTCAAAATGGCAGCAACTAAAGAAGTTGTTTGCTGGGGACACTTATTTGTGGAGTGTTATGAATGAAAAGAATGAGTATTTGTGCATTTTAATCACCTGATTTATAAACATAAGAATGCGAAGGATATTGAACTAGAGGTTAGTGTAAAGTGATATCAGACGTAAATATGCTCAAGAAGTGTCCAAAATAAAATAATACGTAAATATTGCAAATGTGCATTGTGAGAGATATTATTTAATATTGGTCAACAAATGTTATAAATAAATTCATCATATCATTATTTCCTACTAATCAACGTGTCATGTGTAGCTTGTTTTATATGCAATAACAATATATAATACAACATTGTAGTACCGTGATTATTTCAGGCAACATAATATTCGTGTTATCGGCAAGTAAGTTATGAATAGCTTGTGGTTTTCACGCAAAATCACCGGCCCGCGTTCCAATCTTCGTATTTGACACTCTAACCAATATTCATAAGTTTTAATTAATAAAGTTCAGCCCATTCAATTCAAACACTTTGTAGTAATATTTGGTAACTTGAGTAGATACACAACATAATAATATGATCTCATAGCAAACCAGATAGTTTATATCTAAACCAATGTACAAATTAATTTACTTATTATTTTAAAATAATATTCTAGGCCTAGAATTTAACAGGATATTATGTTTTTAGTATACAAACATTTAAAACAGTGTTGAAAAGACCCAAGTTAGGCCTATTTATAAAAAGACTGTCCAACCTAAGTTGGTTGTATCGGGATTTATTGACCTTATTTGAGTTTAATTTTATTTACCACGTATACTAAGAAAGTTAATTAATCAAGGAAAATAATTTAATAATTATTTGGAGTCAACGAAATATATATTTAATCTATTAAGAATTTAGGAAATAGAAAACATACTTATCACTACATTTTTCATGTTGTATATATAAAACATTCTTTTAAATAGGTCAACTAATTATGATAAATTGCGTTTACTGAAAAATTTTAATTTATCTGGCCACCCATTCTTATTCTAAATTCACCCTTCCTAGTTCCTATCACGTAGGCGTAGTTAGTATATGCGTATAAATAACCCAAACGAGAAATGAGACAAGTGATAAAAAAAAATTCTCCAATAGAAACCTGCTAACACCATTACATTTTCAGACATGTTTTTAGAAGTGGTACTAATACAAGGGAAAATGCGTGTCAACACAACTAGCCTGTTAGTAAGCTAATACTAGTAAAATTGCATTAGTCCTCTAACACCGTGTCAACGGGCCTTTAGTGTTTCAACCCACTATGTATTTCAAAAGTATTATATAACGTGATAGCTAAAATTAATATTTTAAATTAAAATAAATCAAGTATTTACCTGAGAAATTATCTAAAATCGTATATCATTCATGCTCAATATAATTAGTCCAAGGTAAGTTATTAGTTATACTTATATTTATATATAAATATAATTTATTGTATTTATTAGATAAATGAAAATATACTACACACAATATTCATTGTAGATAATGATGAAATTATACGCTTAAGTGTCGAATGGTTTAAAGCAGACCTGTCAAATTTGTATTCCCATCATTGTCATAGTGAAAATTGTTCAAAATACTGAAGGAGCTGATTAAAAAATCAATATCATCAAAGTCTCAAGTAAAATAATTCTAACCTTGTAATTTATCATCACAAAAATAAAAAATTTACCCTTATATAAAACATTAAGAGCCATACTTTATTTTTTAAGAAACATTTGAAAGGGGCTATATGCATGCAGAAGTGGTGTGAATGTTGAACTTTAAATCTTGTGTCGAAGACACAATCATAATTGTTGACGAATGTGTGTCCATAATTCATGATTCCCTGGGATTGATTAGTTTTAATATGATGAGACAACTGTTAACATAAGGATTTTTGTCCAAAACTTGAACATATTATGCGCGTACATCTATAAACCTTTGGGAATTGCCCTTTTTCGAAAAATAATATAAATTTGTTACATAAAACTCATATTCCAGATTTCTCACATTTCCGGTAAAATGTCAAATGGTGTAGGTTATTTCTACAACGTTTATAAATATAAGAATAGGAGTCCATTGCATGTTAGTTGGACAAAAGGTCCTTGGTTTGACATTACTGGCTTCACTATTTTATAGACTAAACTGACGATCAGTGGTTGATCGGTGTTCTGGTATTTTCTATTTTTCTCTTCCACGTAATTGAAGGTACAACTTCCTGAAAATCCAAATTCATATTCCTACTCCCTTGAGTGATTAAAATACATGCACATAACCTGAACATATATTGAAACGTGATGAAAACAGGAATACATAGCGAAATGGGTGCCTTAATCTTGATCAAATCTTAATACAAAGGGTTTCGTCCACCAGCCAACTGATGTAAGATATTGTAATAATTGGTACCCTTTTCAAGGACGGTAGTTTCCATCATTCAGCCTCTCGTACTAAACAAGAACTGTTACCAGTTTAAATTACATATGTGATCTACACACTGAGATATATAGAGCAGCAAAATAAAGAAATTATGTAAACTATGCCGGAATAAGGTTGTGACAAAGGAATAAACTACACATACAAGGATAGAGCTGTGACATGGAAGACTAAACTACACGATGCAAGGAATAGAGATGTGACAGGGAGGACTAAACTACACGATGCCAAGAATAGAGCTGTGACAGGAAAGACTAAACTACACGATAAGATGAATAAAGCTGTGTTAGGCAGGAATAGCCAATGCGATGCCAAATAAAAATAGATAAAGACGTTGTCGGGTAAATTAACTTTTGGTATCACAATTTCTAAATAAAACACCTATTTTTAATAATATGGGCACTATTATATCTCACTTTAAAGGATAAATAGATGGTTAACTAAACTCCTTTGGATTATATTTTACATATTGTGTACATCACCTGAGTCAACATCTAACAGTTTGATAAAAGTCAAAATAAAGTACTTACCATCACCATAATTTCAAAAAGTAATCATAAATTCATGGTATTATAAGTGACTCAATTTGTCTAATTTTGTTCTAACATTTTGTCAACCAGACTCGGATACATCTGCCCTCCCATGAACAATCCAGCCGACTTCTTCATACGCACTTTGTCGGTGACCCCAGGGTCAGAGCATGAGAGCCGCATGGCGATCAATAAGATCTGCAACAAATTCGCCGCGAGTGAAGCAGCCATGGAAGTGGATATGATCGTCAGGAACGAGCAACATATGGGATCATCTTTTGAGGTGAGCTACTACCTTAATATCAATATTTATAACAGGTTTCTACAGCAAGTGACGTCACAAGGAGGTATATAATTATGATCATGACGTATGAGGAGCATATAGGCTCGTCTTGGTAGGTGAACTACTACCTTATTATGATCGTATAGAATAGTTTATTTCAATGAGTAAACGAGTCGGAAGTTATAGTGGAAGCAAAATTACACCCCAAGCAGGTTATTCAGCCCCTCCTCAACGGGTTGTTGACAGGCCCCGGAATAGACAACACCCCTTTTTATACTCGTCTGGGTCCCCAGAACATGGATCAGAAGTCAAATTCGGTCATACTTGAAATACATACTCAAGGTATGCTAGTCTCTAATCTAGTATATTTTATGCTCTATCCTCTGATGACTTACCAGATACAGCTGACCTACTATTCAGTTCAGCCCGGAAGAACCCGGGTCTAGCACCGACAATTCCTCCATATCTGAGAACATCATGTTCACGGAACAGAAGCCACTGTTTCGGTCTAGGCATGTTAACGTAAGCTCATAAGTTAGGTGGCCATCCTATGACTTTCAATATTTTCTAGTTGCAACAATGAGTTTTTGTATCTGTTCATTATCAGTATTGAGTGCAATTTGCTATATCATCTGTTGATTATATTTTGTATCTCAACAGAGACATCTTGTATCGTCCAGTTATGATATATTTGTATTAATTTATTCTAGCCAAGTTGTTCGTTCTATTTTCTTAACTTATGCAAATTTGTTAGATATAATATTAAAGAGAGAATAATATCAGTGGCATTTATACAGGATTGGGGATTGTGTATTATGGTTTAGTTAACAAAAATAATTAAGTTGTTTTTTTAAATTCGCAACACTCAACCAAGTGCCAAATTATTTTTTTTATTAAGTAAATAGCAAACTATGTATATTGGCATTGTGTATATTAAAAAACACCACTTAGTACTATATGTTTATGTAATTAATTTTATCATTTAAATAAACTGGAATTTATATTGAAGCAATTACTTTTAATTCAGTTTATTCAGTTTCATCTTAGTGGCGCTAGGATCTTTGTTGCTTGACGCCATTCATGTTACGACATACAATGCCAGCAATTATAGCACTTGCATCCAAACGAGTGATGTAAGTCAAGATAAACATTCAAATATTGCTCGTTTGTTATGACAGTATTGTATTTGTGTGTTTTTTTATGTCATTACGTATTATAATCCTTTTTCATTTAAAACTAAATATATTTCTAAAATAATAAAATATGTTATTTATTTTCAGGTTTTACTGGACGAGAGAAAATCTAAACTGTAAGTAATCTTTCATATTTAGATACGTCTCTAACTTGTGGGTGAGTGTAAGAGAGTTTGTGTATAATGGAGGGCCTGTAGTAGAGTGTGTGTCTTTAATGTAGTATACAGTTGGAGTGTGTTTAAGGGGTACCCCCATACCTTCTATTTTGTTTGAAATCCGCTACGCTTCGTGCGTGTAGAGAACTTCAATTACATTTCCCCCTCTGTTAATTCGCTTGTGTACACCTAGATATCTCGTCGCCTGTAGGGTTGACTGACTGGCAGGTATACATTATTTCCAAAACTAGATTCCGAGACAAAGAAAGTAGAGGGCCGGTTTCTTCTTTCCTTCTCGGCTAATGTTTGGAAGGCCGGGTTTGGGTTCAATCTCAAAATTATACATAGCTATAGTAATTTTCATTCAATATTATTTCAGTGTGTACACATGTATAATATATTATATTATTATTTATCAATAATAGTATATTATATTTGTATTTCTAATTAAGGTGTAGGCCTAAAACCTTGATATTATGCATTAATTAATACAATAACTAATTCTAATTGAAAGTTAATCGTTAAAATAAAAGGTACAATAAATTAAAATGTGGGTAAATCTTTTAAATTATTTTAATAATAATTCATAATAGACCAAATTAAAACTACTTTGGATAAAAACTATTTATTTTTACATTAACATTATATACAAGGATTTTACTTATAATAGTTTAAAATTAAGAAGGATTGTTTATTAGAAATGCACCAACATTCTTCTGACAAGGATGAAAAAAAAAAAGAAATGTGATAACTATAAAGGTGAAAACCACCCCCTTTTCCTTTTCCTAACTAGCAGCGGAAGCGCTTTGAGTCTTACTGGCGCTCCCAGGGGAGAGGGCTAGTTGAAGCCAACCTTAATCGTCTGTATAGTAAGATAAGAGTATATTCCAACGCTTAGCACTCTGTCACAATCAAATGTAATTTGGGTTTGTTCTTATAAGTGGTAGCGTTGTGGTTGTTAAGCTTATGTAATAGCTCCCTTTAATGAAAGAGATCTTGTGAAGTGTCAAAGTGTTCGATTGTCACTTTAGTTTGACAGTGTTTGAAAGTGGGAAATATGGAAGTGGACTCCAATTAGGAAACGGTTCCCTTGCGACAAAGCTTGGGGAAGGTACCTGAGACAAGGTGCCGGGTTAGTGAAGGTAGATCAGTGGCATGTATCAGTGCCGATCACCTTTCGCAATGCTGTGTACTCGACCGATTATTCGCAGTTTAGTTTAAGCCCTCACTTTTGAAGAAAAGTAGCAAGTAATATGGAAAGGTAGGCCAAATCCAGAAATTTATGCTAAAGCATAACTGAAAGATTATACACGTCATTCCAAAACATAATATTACACTTCTTCAAAATGGCTAACTGCATTCATATCAAGAAACAGCCTGTATTGTTGGCCTTGTGTGTTGTTCGAAACAAATCAGGGCGTGTGGAATAATAATAGCTTTCGCGATATCAGCAAAGCCAAGATGCGCAATGAAAAGACTCACTCACATCTATCCACAATAACTAAATAAAAAACTTTCGGTAAAACCAGAATATATTTTCAACTGAGTGAGCAAAAAGGTTAGACGCTTTAAAACATAATGCAGGGTTGAGTCTGACCGGGAACTAATGAAACGAATAAATTGATGTTTACTGTTTTTTGGCTAGACAAGAGCTGCCATTCAGAGGTCAGGACGAATGGGAAGATTCTCTTAACTGGGGAAACTACATTGAACTAATGCAGTCACTTTCTATATACGATAGTAAATTGTATTTTCATTTCATGAGTAGGGAGGCGTTTAAAGGCACCTCCAACAAAATTCAAAACGTCATCATTGAATGTGCTGGTGATGTAATTTTGAATAAGATTAAGTCAGAAATAAATAATGCATTTTTTCTAGAAATAATGTTGGATGAAACTACGGACATCGCAAAGCTCTCTCAACTTTCAACAGTCCTTCAATATGTAAAATATAGCAACATTTATGAAAGATTTATTGGTTTTTGAGATGTCAACAGTGATCGCACTACAATTGTTTTAAGTGAGCATATTTTTCGAATCCTCTCTCGTTTCAATTGTGAGCAAAACTTGTAGCACAAGCGTATGATGGAGCCACTACATTTTCTAGACATTTAAATTGTGTGCAAACGCTTGTGAAGAAGAGGTGCCCAGGTCACTCTTAATCTACTGCTTTGCTAACAACTTCAATCTTGTTTTTTCTGTATGTGTATCATATAACAGAATACAAGATATTTTTTTAAGACATGGAGTGACACTCCAGATTTCTTTTAACATTCATCAAAATACATTAAAGCTCTTAATCAATTTGAGGTAAACAAGTGGTTTCTAACAGTTGCCAGTACAAGGTGGAATTACAATTCCAGAAGTGGGAACATAATGAATGAAAATAAGACAGAACTCTTAAAGTTTTTGAGAATATTGCTAAAAATCAAGGTAGTTTGGATTTGTATGCGTTCTGACTGATAAAAGGTATGTGTCATCACTGAGAGATCTCTATTTCACATTTCTACTGAAATTTTCAGTCACATTTTTACTTTCTCGTTATCTTACCGGTAGAGAAAGTATTGTGCTCGTCAAAAAAATTAAACTCAAGTTTTTGATGAATCTCGACGTTTCATGACCCCCAGAACATGAATTTTTTATTTTTTATTATTTCCGTCTCTCTGTACCTCCAAATAGAGCCTTAACTATCTTACCGATCGGGCTAAAACTCAATATCTAGGGTTTTCATGGGGTTTCCCCGAGGTCTTTTTGCAATTATATATTAACCCTAGAGTTAAAGGTAGTTTACTGAAGGGAAAAAAGAGAATAAGTCAACTTTCTCAAAATAAGCTCCAAAGATTTTGATTAAATTGGATTTCTAAACATATATAAATATTTCAAACAAAATTACCACTCCCAATATTTCGCAAAATGACTGTAAGGGATCCGGTCTGAAGCATAAATTCTTATTGTTGATCATATCTCAGTAACTCTTTGAGATATAAAATTACTTATCATTAAAAAATGTAGGTCTATTTATAACACAAATCTTTTATTTGAAACATATTTTTATAAAAACAATAACTTTCAAGCTATACGCAGTTATGTATTTACTTTAACTTTTTGAAAACTAAAGGTAAGGTATTGCGACCGTAAGGAAAAAAAAAAAAAAAAAAAACTTACCCGAAATGTTGATGGATGTTGACGTCTCATTAGCCCCCGAACTTTAAAAAGTTATTTTTGCCATGCCATCTGTCTGTGTGTCTGTTTAACCATAAAATTTAGAGTATATTTATAAAAAGTGAAAGAGAAAAAACATATTTTCTCAAATGGGGCTCTAACGATTTTGATTTTAATTCGTATCCAGGCGTTATAAATATAATGTTTATTTTCATTTTCCTATGAAAATGAATATTAGGGAACTTTACAGAAGCAGAAATTTCTGTATTTTCACAAATATTTGAGATACTAAATAACTTATCAAGGCAAAATTGTAGGACTATTGAAAATAAAGGACTTTTATATGAAATATATTTTTATTAAACCAAAATATTTTCTGAGATATTGGCAAATATATTAATACAATTTTGTAAGATTTAGTTGTAAAGAGATAGTACTTAAGTTATACCGCAATAATTCTGTAATGCCATAGATTAATTAATAAATATAAGTAGGTCTCTAAAAGTTAATATTATTTTTCCTAACCTCTTAGGAGAAATGTTTGTACAACAATGATCTATCTCCTTCATTATATACTCAATAGTCAATATTAAATTTTCTTATTGGTAAAAATTTATAAATGAGTAATTTAATAGCAAGGTGATGGCATGACGATGTGAAACACTTGATAAAATGTTAAAATTTTAACAAGAATTTGAAATTTTAGTATGAATTATTGACCCTTGTAGACCCAATATTGATCTTTTTTATCAGTCCAAACATACAAATGAAAACATTCTTTGAGAATAAACAATAAAATTTAAAACCGGGTCTCAAAAAATGTCTTACGTAAGTATAGTGCAATTTATTCTGGGATTTTCTATGTATTTTATTTCATTTCATATGTATTTCGAGTTTTGAGTAAATATCACCATTTTTAAACAATAGAGCGAGAAAGTCCGTGCGCAGTTCCATACTATTTATTTGAAACGTATTAAGACGACTGTGCATGACACACAGTGTGAGAATAGGCTCACGACACTTTCCCTGTTGTTAATTGAAAAAGGCTTGCTAGGTGAACTCTGGAGTAAAAAATCACTCTATGACGCTTTTATCGACAAATTCATTCAGAATGGTGACAGGAGGATTGCACTAATATACAAATAAAAGTAAGATTTTACTATTATTTTATATATTTGTTTACTTATTTATTTGTTTTTTTATGCATGTATTTGTTTGATTTTATAACTTTATTTATGTATTTGTTGTATTATTCCATGTCTCATGTCTATATATTGTGAATTGGCTTAAGGGAGCTAAATTGCGTAGCCTATGACTTGTAAAAGTGTATTTGCTAAGCTACATATTGCACATAATATGGCAAGTATTCCTCCTTAGCCCCATAATCAAAGGTGTCTTCAAACCTAGTCCTCTCTGAGAAAAGTCACCACACGCCGTTGATTGTCAGTCAATCTGCATCTTAGGCAATAATACAACCAGCCTGCTTACAACACCTGATTAAATTCATGTTTCAATCCTATTGGGTGAGATATTCAATGATTTTACTAAATATTAAGACCATTCAAAGATAAACAAGTTTTAATGGAATGTAAAAGAGAAGAAGAAAAGGTATTTTTGGCTACGCTTACAATTGAAAAAAAATTGTATATTAAATTAGCACTATTTTAAAACTTCTTTATGATTGAGTAAACTCTGAAAACTATAACAGGCCTCTAGCCCAAATAAAATAAACGCTGAATACAAATACCAATAGGTTTTTAATTATATCAAATCCACTCTCATATTATACATGCCATCTATTTCAATGACTACAAACTTCAGTGGCTGAATGGCACTGGGCTAAGGCGCTGGTCTCGCAATAGACTAGACTGCCAGTGAAGGGTAATTCATGGTTTATCCCAATCGGATGTACTAAGAGTAGTTATTCCTAAATGGTTTCTCACTATCTCTCCTTACAAATGTGGGTACACTTCTTCAAAATTTAGCTTTATACATCCTAGCCCATTAGAGTAATTAGTACACAAGCGTATAGCATGAGTGGGCAGTAACACAATGTGTTATATTAACATTTTAATGATTAATCAAATATATTATTAGATTTTAAATGAAAATCATAAATATAATATTTATTTATCACAGCTACTTAAGGGGTTTCTAATAGTTTTCGTTTGATAAAATAATAGACAGCTGCTTACGTCATATTTTCATATTACAATATATTGCGATCACAGCACTAGCTCATATTGCAGCCAATATGCAAATAAAAAGCTAAATATTTACATGTTTTTTTTAATTTGAGGTGTTTAAAATGCACGTGCTGCACCACTGATTTTATCAGCAAATAAGAATATCTATGAGTGAGAATGAGAGGGCTTATCAAGTTTCCTGGGAGAGGTATTTTCACATACCTTGTAATGTTACTGATTTGCCCCTAAAGAATATGTGAGAGCATTTACAATAATATCGTCCTAATTTTATAAACGTATTTAATTTTATTTGAACTTTATAATATATTACGTGGCACTTAAATCAATTCTTCTAAGAAGGCAAGAGCCATTGCAAGTGACGTCAGAGCACGTGACGTTTAATGAGTCAATATGACAATTTAAGGTTTTTAAATAATAACTTCCTGTTCTGGAAAGATCGAATAGAAATTTTAAAAGGTAATTTGAGGCAGTTTCTGGCTCTCGGACCTTCTACTGCCACCGATATGTTTTTTTTTTTAATTTAATTTTTTATAAAATTTTCTAGAATGTTCTTTGCGAAGTGAGTTATATACTCGGCGTGGTGAAATATCGACAGTGGCTTACAGAGTGGCTCATAGAGTGGCTCATTAGACTGGCTCATAGCACTGGCTCAATAGCTCTGTCACTTCAGCCTTTAATACGTACATTCGTGTTATCATTATCAGTCGCGTCTCGAAATTATTAACATGATCAATTTTACGATCAAAATAATAGTGACATTAAAATAAAATCACATCTAACCTAATAATTGTGTATTATTTCAAGAGTTCAACAATTGGCGCTCAATCACAGGGCTATAATTACCAATTATATCATCAAGGTACCGTACCGCTTTAATTAATGCTCGATCACGGGGCAATCATCAGCTAATTAATTAAACAGAAACACATAAATTAGCGTTCAATGCGAGGCGAATAAAACCATAAATCTTCAATTAGCGCCCATCGCGGTGCAAGAATATTTCAATAATACTACAAACTTCCAGGGTTCTTTTACATACCACAATCGACATGGGACCGACGGATTTATTTCTTTTCCTAAGGAAGGCGTGCTACGGATTTTAATCACCCAAGAAAAATGTGCGGGCCCTGGCTGGATTTTGAGCACACGTACATCCGACAGCAGGTCCTGAGGCGAGCACTAAACATAGTTGACTTATTTAATCGCTCGGCCACTAAAAGAAGTTTAAGGGTTTATAAATTAGCTTAATTTTTGTATGGTGGTGATGGCCACTCTCGTTTTAGATGTTTGGAACGTCAAGGTGATGTATTTATTAAACAATTGGAATAATATAACTATAATATATCCCTGTTAATGTCATTATTTAAATGTTAAATAAATAATTGGACACACACCCACAAACTAAATGAACCCACATTAAGGATTATACTTTGCATGAGAAAAAAATATCCGTAGTATGTTTACTTTTGTTTTTTACTTCTTTATGTTCATATAGATTGGTATGGAAATCATGGCCCGTTTTGGCACGTAGCCATCTATACTCGAATTAAATTGAAGATACGTGTATTAATTCATTGTGAGATCTATTATAAGCAAAGTAAAGTCTAAATCCAATATTTTGATTTTGGATGGTGAGGAAGAGATAGTTCATTAATTAAGCTTATTTACACTGACTTTCTATTTCGTCAGTTTTGGAGCGTAGGCTCCAAGCACGCACGCCAAATCTGTGCTCAGTTGCAGGACACACGCGGAGCGCGTTTACCACTCACATGTTTGAACTGCAATCTATTTATGCCAAAACTTTAATAACTAATATTTTAAGCAAAGTTTTATTTAACCAACTTACTTCTAGTACAATAATTTGTGATAATCTGGAAAGAAACCTAAGATTAAATAATTAGAAGATTGGATCTTCAAACTTTTCCACACGTAGTGAAATGACACATAATTATTTTGTAGCACGCGCTAGGAGCGTCGCTACAGACCCTGGCTCCAGCGTGGCGTTACAAATCTGACAGGTCAGAGCTTCAGTGTAAACGGGCCTTTGAGCGTTTAGTGACAATTAGACTTATGTGTGAATAGGTAAAAAAGAAAGTTAATAAACTTGTAGTCATGAAATTAATTCTATACAAAGGAGGATTTTTCTCCATCGTTTGATATCGAAATCCATAACTTTTATCTCCTGTTAACATTGCTCTAGCCGGAAATAGTGTGCATACGGACTATATTCAAAGGTGTGAATCTTGTATGCTCTTTGTTTTTTTTATACCTGTGATTGAATCCTGGTCGAGTGTACAAAGGTTTATTTTTGCCAATTGTTTCTTATTTTCTCTCCAAGTAAATGCCTCTACATTTCATCTAAAATATAACCTACCTCATCCCTATCTTTTTAGTGTGGGTGTATTTATTTGGGATATTTATAGTTCTTTTTCTGAGCCAAATAAACAGTAAACGAGATATTAGTGTGAACCGGACGGCTAATAATATTTGAAGCACAAAAAACAAAAAACAAAAAAAACACACACACACATTATTGTAGTTTTTGTGACTTTTGTAAGATAAAACTGTGTACAGATTAAAAATATTATATAATTTTCCCTCATCCATTGAATATTACCGATTAAAAATAATTGCACATAGTTCCAACATTAACACAGAGGCAAATGAATATTTAATAATCTCCTTCGCAGATAACACCATACCATTACGCTGAGTGTCTTCAAACTTGCCCAGAAGTTACCGAAGATCTAAAAAAAAAAAAAAATCGTCTGTGATGAATCCAATAAAATTATATTTTATAAGAATTATCTTCGTTTCAATTTGAATCGAGAAGACAAAGGAGGTAAAATGACCAACTGTACGATTTATATTAATATACCTTTAACTTTTTTGACATTTATAAAATATGAGCTGTGTTCATATGCCTGCATCTCGCATCGTTTAGTAGTAAATAGTGAGTATCATACAGCGCAAAATTCATAAGAAAAATGAATCGGTTTATAATGAAACATAGTGATTAAAGTCCTACTTAAATCGATTGTATTTTTTAATAGAAAATGACATCTGTGTTCTTAATAATGACTCTAAAAATACTTCAATTAAGGGTTCACTCAGAAAACAACGTTAAATAAACCGTATATTTTGAAATTAGAAACTTACCTACTCTTAAAGTAATTTTGATTTTGTAATGATTCTATTTTTGCCATGAATATTAGGTTAGACCTATTGTTTGATAGGAAGTGGACTGTATAGTTTAGTATTCATAACCACGTAATGTTTATGGTATACGACACTAAGATATACACGGGACGACATCCAAAGCGAGACTGCCTGCCCACGACCAGTAAAGCGAGTGCTCTGTATCCCGTTAACAGAAAGCACAATAGACCCCAACCAAATTTCTTGGCGCCAAAACAACACAGTAAACATAGTTCGAAATAAAACAATATACACATATACAAGCCCCAAACACCTACACTTCTCTATAACGAAATAAAAAATTTAATATACATGCCCTGTATTTGTAATCATATAAAATTGTAGTTATTGACGCTAAAACCAATAACATTTTCGGATAATAAACACGAGTATGGATGGCTACCACAAGGCATTTATAAAAATAAGCGGACAAACTAGTTTTCGTCGTTATAGTAGCGTTTAGTTGGCTAACCTCTCCTAGCATTCTCATCCACTGATACTTCTCAAGTTCAATGATTCTCTATACTAAACCTCGTTCATAACGTTTATTGAGGTAAATAAAGTTAAATCAACTTTATGTATTGTGAACTTTTCATTAACTATTGATTGTAAGCGCTATCATTACAAATAATGTATATTACCTTCTTGCACACAATATTGTGATACACACTATTCCCTATTTTTAATGGCTTATGCACGAATATAAACCCAGGCTTTCTAAAATAATGTTAATATATTTATGTGATCTGCAACCGTAAAATGCATTAGTCACATGCCACTGCAGTATATATTGTTAAATTGACTCAAGAACTACCCCTTATTATATGTGCATTTAAAATTGATGTCTCAAACACACACCTCTGCTTTTTGTGTTAAAACAGTTGTAGCAAATAATGAATGATATTACTTTTATAAAAGACGTAGAAGCCTATCCTTTTTTATAAGTTTAAAACATATGTAGAAATATTTGCTCTAAATTATATTTATTTTGTAAATAATTGAACTATAATGCACTACATATTTTATATTATTTAAAAGCCTGAAAAATTTTTATTATATTATATATTATTATTATTATTATTATTATTATTATTATTATTATTATTAGCACACGTCTTAAGACTCTGCCTACCCATAAATGCACGGTTCTAAACAAAATTTAAAATATATATATATATATATTTAATAATTCAATATTGTTGTTTTTTATTTATTTTAGTAACATATCTGGGCATCTTTCATAATTCTTATGGAATTTTCACACCATGCTAAAAATAGTTATTGAAATATTTTCATTAAAATGTTTCCATTTCAATGCATTTTAAATGGGAAAACAAAAATTATGAATGGATTTATTTATTTTCTTTGTACAATTAAGCTAGAGTGTTTGTTTATAACATAGTATTTAATGAATAATTTCTTTTTCTTTTTAAAATTTTTTAATTTGGGTTAGCTTCAATAATCACGACGATATTGAGCTCTAACGACTCCCAAGTCGACACTCTAGTCAAAATACATGGTTTTAAATACAACTTTTCCTTCTGCAACTAGTTGTCTTAGCTGATAATAGGTGCCGTTAGTATGATCATTACCCATTTACAAGCTAGTATCATTTTGCAAGCGTTGGCTAACCTCATGTATCGGAATGCAGGCAGCAGTGCATGTTAAACTAATATCTGTGACCTTCTTGAGTCAAAGAAACATTAATACCATGTGCATTGGGATAAGAAGGGCCAATGTCCAATTATGAAAATTTGCGTAATTAAATATAAACAATTAAACATCTTAATATATTCAGTAACTAAAATACTCACAAAGTCTTCCTGCTGTGTGAATAAATATAGTTGATCCCTACTTACTTCAATGAGAGTATTACTCAAGTGATACTTATTTTTAAAGAAAAACCCACGTGCTTCTCCATACACAAAGTTTTATGACATTAGCCCTTATTTAACTGAGGCAGTAAAACATGTAGAATTCTTCACTCTTATCTTATATTCTTTCTTGGGTTGTCTCATTCTTTAGCACTACACGTTATAATAATAAGTGTTAATATTCAAAGTATAGGAAAACTACTGTACATTGAATTTTTAATCCACTATTATAATAAATAAAAATAAACATTTCTGCTCATATCAAACATAGTTATTTTAAATAAAATTTGGTCTAAATGTAATTTGGAGACGTTCTCACTATAATTTTATATACTAGTTTTTATTTTACGGTCTAGGATTTGACTCTCATTGGACTTTAGAATAAGTTATTTTTCAAAAAGTTAATGAACGAAGTTTTTGGTAGTCAAGATGTGAAAATGTTAATTTTATTTTATTAGCTTGTTAGATGTGATTACTTTTAATTTGAACCTGTTGCATTCTCGCAGTTTGTGCGCTCGTTTCGGAAGAAATGTATCGAATCCCGAATAATAAGTACCCACGGTGATTACTTTTTATATAATTAACAATATGTGACCTTTTTGCTTTCGAACAAAATCCAATGGATTGTATAAATTTTGAGGTGGAGAAGTATTTACAAAATATTATTTTATATCCTTGTGAATAACAAGTTTATGAATAAAGGGCGCACAAAGAAAATCAAAGATATAATTGATTATTTAACTGCTTGTAGTAAAGGGTAAGTTTTTTTTAATGGTATGATATTACTGGCGCTTAGGCTATCTGTATCTACTAATTTAAGTACAATGGATGAGTAGCAATACTATTTTATTTACTGTAGAAATAATATCAAATTAAGATACAAATAAATATTTCTATATAACAATGCAGCGATTATTCTGATATTTCAAGTACTTTTTTTTTAAAAAAAAAAGCTCTTAGCTGAAAGTAAATGTTACTAACACTCTGTAACGCACTTATTGTATATTCAAAATCTCTTGTGCCTTGGCCGAGTTAGTATCACGCTAGTACTATGTAATTTCAACCTAACAGGGAATCGAACTAGTCAAGTTACTAGAGCTGATTAATTTACGCACTCAGAGCTCAGTCATAGCACTTTAGCAATTTTGACCACGACATGAAGCCGATGATAAGTAAAATATATTTTAAACCATTAAAATTAATGAACTTTTGTGTTCCCTATGCCATTAAGTAAGTAAGTAAGAATTTGATACTCGACCGCCTCTGTTGTATAGTGGTCAGATTTACTAGCTTCAGATCCTGAAGTCCCAAGTTCGATCCCCAGTGCCCCTAATTCTGTCTGTGAAGCAGTGGGTCTGAAACGGAACCAAAATCAACCTCGTGAGGACAAATGAGGAGATAATTGAATGAATAAGTAGCTCTTCAGTCTATAAAACTGAGATAGAAGTCTGTAGGGCTCGTTGTGCTAACTACATGGCACCCTCAGCTTGAAAATGTTGGCACTATCTTTGCCAACATACGGCAGCCTCTCGATTGGTATAGCTAGCTTGCAGGCTGACACCATGGAGATATTACTCAAGTTAAAATCTACCAATAGGATAAACAATTATTCCCAAAAACATTTATTTCTGGAAAATTGTGTAAATCCTATAGATGTTTGAAAACTGTAAACACCGCATTAAATAACAGATACCCACTTCAGTGGCTGAGAGGTTAAGGTGTCACTACAGTGTTAAATTGGCCTGCTGATAGCGGAGCACTTGGGGTGCAAATCCTGATCGGGTCTATTGAGGGTAGTTTTTCCTATATTGTTTCCCCATCTTCCAAAATAAAAATGCTGGTAGATAAACTCTCAAATGATTCTTTCCTCATTACTACCCAATTAGATTATCATATATGCGTATAACATGAACAGGTAGTATGACGTGGTGATATCAGTAATAAAAATAACACATATATTTATAGTCATAATTGTTATAGTCTTCGAAATGAAACTGCTTTTAAAATATTTTATTGCCTCCTTAGCCTTTAAATTTTAAAAATTAACCAAAGCACAGTGGCCAAATTTAGCATATTAAATTTTAGTTATTTTTTATTTTACCTGCTTACTAATAAACTCAATTAAATGGTACGACAAAATCGTAAGCTACGTACTCTCTCGTATAGGTTATTATAGTTAGTGACAAAATCTTCAAAAATAAGTTATCTCTAATTTTACCTTAAATAAATATTTCTCTGATAAATAAGTATACATTATTATTTATCACTACCCTACCAGATATTTATTTGAAAAAAATTCAAAAGTGGTACAACAGCATTAACCTGGAGTCACGTGACACTTTGATATGCTAATTACTAAAAATGGGTACGGGTCCAAACTTTATCTTTGTGGTACAAAACGGTGCTGAACTAGTACAAAACTTTGGCATGAAAAAATTCAAAAGTGGTACAACAGCATTAACCTGGAGTCACTACTTTGATTTGCTAATTAACCAAAATGGGTACGGGTACAAAACTTTTTATTTGTGGTACAAAACTAGTACAAAACTTTGCCATCAAAAAATTCAAAAGTGGTACAACAGCATTAACCTGGAGTCACGACTTTGATATGCCAATTACTCAAAACCGGTATGGGTACAAAACTTTTTCTTTGTGGTAAAAAACGGTACAAAACTAGTACAAAACTTTGGCATCAAATATTCAAAAGTGGTACAGCAGCATTAACTTAGAGTCACCACTTTAATATGCTAATTACTCAAAATGGGTACGGGTACAAAACTTTTTCTTTGTGGTACAAAAGGTACAAAACTAGTACAAAACTTTGCCATCAAAAAATTCAAAAGTGGTACAACAGCATTAACCTGGAGTCACCACGTTGATATGCTAATTACTCATAATGGGTACGGGTACAAAACTTATTTGTATTACAAAACGGTACAAAACTAGTACAAAACTTTGACATCAAAAAATTCAAAAGTGGTACAGCAGCATTAACCTGGTGTCACCACTTTGATATGCTAATTACTCTAAATGGGTACAGGTACAAAACTTTTTCTTTGTGGTACAAAAAGGTACAAAACTAGTACAAAACTTTGGCATAAAAAAATTCAAAAGTGGTAAAACAGCATTAACCTGGAGTCACCACGTTGGTATGCTAATTACTCAAAATGGGTACGGGTACAAAATGGTACAAAACTAGTACAAAACTTTGGCATAGAAAAATTCAAAATGGTACAACAGCATTAACCTGGAGTCACCACGTTGATATGCTAATTACTCAAAACGGGTACGTGTACAAAATTTTTTCTTTGTGTTACAAAACTAGTAGTTAACTTTGGCATCAAAAAGGTTCTAAATTCAAAAGTGGTACTACAGTTTAATGGACGTCTAGCTGACTGGAATGGATAAGCTAATTTTTCTGCTCCAGAGTGTGATTGTATGTTTACGTTATATCTCCCCACGCTTAGTCAAACTTGGTCGCCTACACATTTTACGGTCCTGCACTACACTTCTTATCTCTCTCAGTTCTTGGAAAAAGTTTGCTTGCTGCCTTTAAGGCCCGTTGACATGGTGTTAGTTGACTAATGCAAGTACACTAATTTGGCTGCGCGCGCACAGCTTGCACCGTGTAAACAGACAAGCAAGCTACTAACATGCAAGTCCACTGGCAACTGAAAAAGTTGGTCACCTTCCAACTTTACTAATGCAAGTAGACAATTCAAAATGGCGGCAACTAAAAATTGTGTATGGGGGGACGACACTTACTTGTGGAATGTTATGAAAAGGATGAGTTATTGTAGAATTTTAAGCACCGGATTTATAGAGATAAGAATGCAAGGGATATTGCACTATAGAATATTTGTAAAGTGATATCATGCGTACATATTCTCAAGAAGTTTCCTAAATAAAATGTTACGTAAATATTGTAAATGTTCTTTTTGATAGATGTTATTTAATATCGGTAAATAATTCAAACTATTATTTCCTACCAATTAACATGGCATGTGTAATTTTTTTAAATATACAATCAATACTAATAAAACATTGTAGTACCGCGATTAGTTCCGGCAACATAATATTCGTGTTATCGGCAAGTAAGGTATGAATGTCCGATGATTTTTACACTAAATCACCGGCAAGTTTTCCAATCTACGTATTTGAAACTTTAACGAATGTTTATAAGTTTTAATCAATAACGTTCAGCCCGTACATACACTTCTAACACTTTGTAGTAATGCTTCGGCAACTTGAGTAGATACGCAACATAATATTGTCTCATAGCAAACCAGATAGTTTATATCTAAACCAATCTACAAATTAATTTAGGCCTATTATTATTTTTTTTAATTTTAGGCCTAGCTAGAATTTAACAATATATTTTGTTATTAGTATACCAACATTTAAAACAGGGTTTAAAAATCTTGGGTTGGACTTATTTAAAAAAATATCCTACCGAGTTTGGTTGTATTGGGATTTATTGGGCTTATTTGAGTTTAATTTTATTTAACATGTGTTCTAAATATCTTAACAAATCAAATAAAATTATTTAATAATTATTTGGGATCAACTAAAATATATTTTAATGTATTAAGGAACCAAGAAATAGGACACACACTAATCACTAACTTTTTATGTTGTCTATATAAAACAATTTTTTTAAATAGGTCAACTAATTATGATAAATTGCGTTTACTGAAAAATTGTAATTTATGTGGCCACCCATACTTATTCCAAATTCACCCTTAATAGCTCCTAACACATAGGCGTAATTAGTATATGCGTATAAATTACCCGAACTAGAAATGAGACGCAGTGATTAAAAAAAGGCTCCAATAGAGAGACCCGTTATCACCTCTCTTCATTTTCAGCCATGTTTTTATAAGCGCTACTAATACAAGTGAAAAATACGTGTCAACACAACTAACATGTTAGTAAGCTAATACCACTAAACTTGCATTAGTCCACTAACATCGTGTCAACGGGCCTTTACTGATTACCGGTCGTGGTCGCCAGTCTCCCAATTGTTTAAACAAACCAGTAATTCTCCCAACCTGATGGCTGGAATCCACCAGTTTGTATAACTTTAGCAACGCCATCTATTTTGATAGCTGAAAGCTCAACACACCGCCAGAGAGGGTAGGCAGGGCCTTAATACCCTTTCGGGCTATACGCACTTACGCTAATGTGTAATGGTAGGGTGATTGTGAGATGAAATGAAGGACCTACAGTTTAACGTGGGATCTGAACCACGGTGGAGGCCTGGCATTCCCCACATTCACAAGATGTCTCGTCAGAGGTGAAGGAAGGGTTTGGAAATCAGATAAATCTGAAAAAAAAATCAATCTAATAACTACATATTTTCACTTGCCTACATTTTATATGCATCTTTATTAGTTATCAACAGGGCCCTGAAGTTGATGCCCTTATTAACCCCAAAAAAGCACTTAAAAATTTAGTATTAATGCACTCAAAAATAAGAAAAATGCCCTTAAAAACAAAAAAGATGCAATTTAAAACTAGATTTTTTATTCTAAATATACTAAAAAAAGCTCTTCAAAATTAATAATATATTAAAAATCCATTTATTCTTCTGCTCCGATTAAGGTAATGTGGGAATCCTGAAAAAGGAAAACTAATTTAATAAATATTGTATAACCAATCTGCCCAATAAAATAATAAAATTGGCAGAACATTTGTGTGCATGTGAGAATGATATAGAGATATAAGTACATCTTAGATTTACCTTATTCTGCATTGCAATGCACAACGAAGGTCATCTTCAGATTTTCAGGTGTGAATGATCGGCGATTATCGGCCAAGAGGTTTTGGTACCTGAAGAAGCTACGCTCTACATCCACGGATGTTATTGGAGCATACTTGAAGTATGGAATGTCACCCGGCAATATGTCCTCTTCAATGTCTTCTAAAGAGTCACTTTTACCGGTGATAATGTCAGCAATTTTACACACTGTTTTGAATCCCGAATTTTTTATCAACACATTCTGAAGTTTTGCAAACACTGCTTCTCCAATTTTGCCTGAAGTTCTCTTGAGGTTATCTTGTTGTGTTGTGATAAGAGCAGTAGCGTCAGACTATGGCATACCTTTCTTTTCTAATTGTGTTATGGTTACGGTCAAAATACTGAAATTAGCCTTGATATACGCCAGGTTTCCCTCAATTTCGCGATCTGAGAGCATATCTTGTGCAATATTGATAGATACGGCCTCTTCACTGTCAAATCTGTTCACAGCTGTTTTTAAAACACGAATATGGTCACAATAGTAGAAACACGCATGAAGCCATGTGCACCATCGTGTAATTATTGGCTGAGATGGTAAGGGTACATCAGATGCCACCGTCTTGAAATCAAGTACTCTAGATGGCGCTTTCAAGAATACTTTTTTAAAGTTTGACACTAGTTGGTCAACATTTTCCAAAGTTCAAAGTTCACCTCTTCAGCAACTCGATGAACTGCATGATTGACACATGTTACGTGAATCATTTTAGAATATAATGCTTTAATTACAGTTGCTGCTTTGACCATATACGGCGTAGCATCACTTACAAAAAGAAGAACATCATCGTGCTTAATACCGTCAGGCCAAAGCAGAAATATGGATTTATCAAACAACTTGCTGATTGTGGAGTGGTTGGCTTTATCCAAGATTTATGTATTCAATAGAAATGTTTGACCAACAGTATTCAGTTCAAGAGTTCCAATAACTACGTTACCTACATACCAACCTTATACATCTATTGTCTTATCAATTGATACCCAGATTTTTTTCCCGCACACACTGCTTCGTATTTTATCTAGAGTTTTCTCATAGCACAAGCTCACGTAACTTTTACGCAGAGTAGATTCATCTGATATAGAATTATTCGTGTGTCTTTCTAAAAACTCACGAAATTTAGGATGATTTACTTTTCCGAGTGGAATATTAGCTGACAACAATACTTCGCACAACTCTTGATTAAAAGAAGATGATTTGGTTTTAGAGGTTGAAGCACTTTGGAACAGCAATCTTTGAGATAATTTTTTTGTTGCTGTCCGTTCTAAAGCACTCTTGTGTTTCTCACGACCGATATGCTGAGTAACAGAAAACCTTTTTTCTGCTGAAACTGTCAACTCACACAATTTACAAAATAATACTCTCCCATCTGTGGAAAAAACACTTTCACCAAACTCATTAACTAACTAACGTAAATGGGAAGATTGAGATGATTTAATTTTCGGCATCCTGCTCACTTGGAAATACAAAAATATATGAAAGTACAACAGGCTTAACATGAAACTCATGGGGGTTGCGCAGTGGCAAAAAAAAAATAATGTACACATGCACGGACCAGTTCAAGGACAAGTGAACTTTGTCACTCCTAGGGGAGTATCCCTCCCTCTCCTCTCTCCCCCCCTTCCCCCCTGCATGTGCAGCCGAGTTCCATGTTAAAACTGACCAGTAGTATGTCAACTAGCTTGAGAGATACAATGTAAATTTACACTAATCTACTCAACTAACAGCCGCATTATAAACAATTGTGACTGTACCACTGAGGTAGACAAAGCTTTACATTCCTTAAATTCCAAGCCAGCACTGGGGTTTTCCATTGAAACATAAACGAGAAAAGAATCTAAAAATATATATTTACATTTCCTTCTTAAGATTCGGATGGACATCTCGAGGTTTGGCAAATCTCTACTCCAAGTAGTACCATGTGCTAACACCTCACCGGAGCTGCGCTGCTGTAGCTAGGGCAGTAACAACACCAACCCCTCTCACCCCTCTAATACTCTCCCTTCCCCTTTCGGAGTGTCTTTACTCCAAGCCGCCACCACCACCCCTAATCCTTTCAATTTTGTTGCTTACTACAAAACCAAAGAAAAGACGTGCATCAAGTTGATGCTCTCTAAGGCAGCGGTGTATAAGTTACGGCCCACGGGCCGCTTGAGGGCCGCACGCAATTGAAAATTGTTGTGATTTTACTAACAAAAATGTCAAATTAAATAGATAATCAGTGCATGTTTTTAGACATTTGAACAAGTGAGCAAGCTCGATTATAATGTTCCATGTGTAAGAGCAAATCAAATGAGTTCCAGTTTGATTTAATCAATCTTTAAGCAGACTTTAAGAAAATGAAACTAACTGAATTGTATGCATCACTTGTAGAGAAAAGTTTGGTAATTTGAAAACGTTTGCCAGAAAGATGTTTGTGTTATTTGCTTCTACCTATATTTGTGAAAAGACTTTCTCATGCATGAACATTAACAAAGCAAAGAACAGGTCTCTCTTAACATACTCAAATCTACAAAGTGTTTTGTGATTTAGGACGAACAAGCTGAATCCTGACTTCGACAAACTCGTGCAGGGTTTTGGACAGTTGCATAAATTCCATTAACGATAGCAATTTGAGTAGTTATTAATCAATATTTGGTAGGCTAAGTATCAACATGAGTACATAACATATTTAGTTTTATTGGTTATGACATTAGATTTTATTTGCTACTTTTTTTTTGTATCGAAGCTATATGGTTATATGACTAATATATGCAATTTTCCGTTAAAATAAAGTTCATTATTTAGTTAATTTAGACGTTTGTTACATGCGGCCAGCTAGAGACCTCACAGATGTCCATGAGGCCCTCAGGGAGAAAATTTGCCCACCTCTGCTCTAAGGAGTAGTGTGGAGTTTCGAGCCGCAATCTCGGTGTTTTATTAGAATGTCGTCCCAAGTCAAAGGACAAGGGCTCCAATTCCTAAGTACAATTTTTTTGAGTTACCCAGGGGAATCATTATTTACAATAAATGGTGACATTTTTATTTAGTTTATATATTACCCACTGTATATCATCATTATTAGCACCATGTCTTACTACCCATTCGGGCTATACGCACTAACGCTAAAGTCACGATATTATCATAGTAATAACAATAATTTAATAAGGAAGTTGCGTGTGTATCCATAGTTTAGCCAGTATCAAATTAAAGTTCGTATACTCGAACATATTTTATAATTGAAACTATACGTTAAATAATCACTTTTAGTATTTGTAGATCTTAAAAGAGGGAGGAGGGGGGAATTTTGAAATTGTAAAATGGACTACTTCAAATATATATTTTGTAAAAAGAATAAGCAATAATCTGACAATACTTTAGCTACTTTTCATTCAAACTGTTTCAAAAACATGAAATAAAACCGACAGTTCAAAACAATAGGGTTATTATTTAGCACCGCGTCTTATTACCCGTTCGGTTTATACGCTTGAAGTACTAATTACGCTAATGGATTGGGAATTGTGAAGGTTGAATTAGAGGAAGGGAAACCCACATTTACGTGGAGGGAGAGTGGAAAACCATTTAGGAAAAGCCACCCTCAGTTCACCCGACCGAGATTCGAACCTCAATCTCCCCGTCCTTGGCGGCCGAGCTCAACACGACTAGCGCGTTAGCCAACTACGCCACCGAGGCGGGTATACTGTTATTCAATACTAGATTAAGTAATCTAACTTTTTTTTTTAAATAGCATTCATCTTGGATAAGTTTGTGCGTATAACCCGAACGGGTAGTAAGACGCGGTGCTAATAATAATAATAATTGGATAAGTTTAAAATGAGCATACTGAAACATTGTTTATAGACTAAAAAAAAACATTACTATTTTAAACAAACATATTTTTTCTTCAGATTCCATAGTAAAATCATAATTTGTTTGTTACTTCTCTCCTCAACTGGTAAATTCTCAACCTGTGATTAAATGAGCAATGATGGAGGAAAGAATAGAAGGTACCAAAGACCCTGGCAAAAGTTGTTTAGATAATGAAGCAATAGTTGGCATTATAGTAACATATTTCAACTATACTTTATTGTTAGAAAACTTACCATAGAATGTTTAAAATAACTATTACTATTATTATGATGTTTTAACTACGTGTAGACCCATAATAGGCCTTTTACGTAAAAACACTATAATTAAAGTAACTCAAAACTAATTATATGAAATGAAATAAAATAAAAAAGACAGTAAATGCAAGTTCATTGAGAGGGCATGGCTTGGTGAGAGTGAAGGAGAAATAATGGATGATAAATTAAATGAAGTGTGAAAAAATTAATCATGAAAGTCATATCCTCCAAAGAAGGAACGTAGACCCCCTCCACCCACACCAGCGATCAAGGTCATGAAGTTCTTAGGGGAGAGTAAGGGGTGGGGACGTACACTCACTGGCATACTTGTTTTGTTCTCCTTTGGGGACCATGTACATTTATACACTAATACATTAAACAAGTTGTCCTATACAGAGGCCTATTATATAAAATTCAGTGACATAGTCTAAGGATAATGTCTGATAGAGAATGTTATATCAATTGTTTATGCATTCAGGAAATGGCCGTTTGTTTGCGTGGACCAGAGTCCTTATTTAACTCACTTCCCCACTATCTAGAAGGTTGAATTTGGTACACAGCTTCCACTAGTGGGACATTTTAATTTATTAAATCTTGACATTTCATAAATAAAGCTTTTAACAACAACAAAAAATTCTTTGTCTCTTCGTCTAGTCTCTCCTTTTCACCCCCTCCATCCCCATAGTGTCAAGTTAATAGTCTAATGCATTATAATTTGACTGTCTTGTATGTAGAAAATCCTCTTACTTGTCAGAGCAAAATGCTTAATTTTGAACTATCATTTTGTATTTAAAGTTTTATTTATTTTTAAATAAAATTATATATCTTGTATTAAAGTAGATATTAAATTGCATTTTTTAGTGCAACCTTTCATATTCCGTTTACAAGTTAAATTGAATGAAAAAAAACGTATGTTATTGTTAGGTTTTTTTTTTCGTGGGGTACAGTAGACAAAATCAACCTCATATTAAAGTAGATATCCATCCGAATCTTAAATAAACATAACTTGTTAAATTTAGTGTCATTATAGCAATAGCTTAAAATGTTAACAAAAGTAGCCTACACACTTTTGTTATCATGTGAGCTACTAAATACTTATTGGGACTATGTTTTAAAATAAATTGGCAAATGCAAGCAAACATTATTGCTGTAATGTCAGTAAACTCCGGCGCAAATGTTGAAAATAACATCCACCTCCGCCCCCAATCTGTATTCGTAATCACATCCAAGAAATTCACATGATATTCGGGGATATATTTAGATTTAATGACAAAATAACCCTAAAAATAAATTTATTACATACTATTTTATATAATTAACCTATTCCATATAATAATGTTTGTATAATTTTAGTCGATTAACCGAACGTGTTGGGCATATTGGAAATAATATTGTTAGATTTGTTGTCTTTTTTTTTGTCAAACATTTATAATTTAAATACAATATCTTTATAAATAGCCCACAAACTATTATTTATATCTTCCGTTTTGGATACCAAGGTAGTTGAAAGGAAGTGATCCTGCGTTAGCGCATAAAGAGGATGGCAAACCACTGATAAATCCCATGTGTTATTATTATTATTATTATTATTATTATTATTTAGCACCGCGTCTTACTACCCGTTCGGGTTATACGCTTTAAGTACTAATTACGCTAATTAATTAGGAATTGGGAAGGTTGAATTAAGGGAAGTGAACCCGCATTTGCGTGGAGGGAGAGTTGAAAACCATTTAGGAAAAACCACCCCCAGTTCACCCGCCCGAGATTCGAACCTCGATCTCCCCGTCCTCAGCAGTCGGGCTCAACACGACTAGCGCGTTAGCCAACTTCGCCACCGAGGCGGGTAATCACATGTGATAAGCCTCTCTAATTCACCTGGACGAGATTCGAACCTAGACCTCACCGACAACAGCGATAGAGTGCAATGCTATACTAGCATATTATTCTACTCAACCACTGGTGCGGGTAATATATATGTTACAAACACCAACACTAAACAAAAAAGTAACAAAATAGGTTTTTTTTTTAACTCGCTTTTTGCTTTGGTAATGTTTCTCAAAGTGTTTTAATATTTTATAGTTGGTTTCCTGCTGTGTAACACAGATTTTCTGTTTCCATTGCGGGAGTATCGCCTAGAATATTTTTCTTGGCTAAAAAACATAATTTCTATACAAAAAGTTTGTATCTAATCAAAGAAACACTGTAGATTGTTACACAAATTATTGATAAGGTAAACATAATCAAGCCTACTCTATAAATAAACTTTTAACATAGATCATGCAAATACATCAAAAGGAACCTTTTCAAAAACTGAGGTTTGGAGATAATAGTAGTAACAAGGTGACAGACAGTTAGTGTCCAGACCAGGGTTTTACCTGAAGGGGAAATAAATGGAGGAAGGGAAGGGGGAGTAGGATGGCTTACAGAAAAAAAAGATGAAAAGATAGGTGATGCCAAAGAGGGGTTGGGGAGGAGAGGGAGAGGCGCTTCCGAGGACAGAGCATTCTACCAGGCAGCTACTGAACTTTTTCAACAGTTCAGACATGATTTAATTTGAAAATATCAAATTTTCTGCCCGTTATTGTATTGTAAATATTTGTCGTGTATGATCGAACATTATCTTATTCTCTATAATAATATGATAACTTCAAAACTATATTCTTGTATTTCATGTTTTATTTAATTTAAATTTAATTGAAATTACGTCTTATTGTAAAAAAGTAAATATTAACTTGTAACTTTTTTTATTAATATAGTTCATTTTAAATTTACAAGTTTAATGCAATGCAAAAAACCGTATGTTGTTACTATGCATATTTTTTAAGCAATAGCCGGCACAACTTTATCGTTCTTATATAGTAGGTGTCCATCCGAATCTTAATGTCTTTAGTATTTAGTACTGCTCTGTCAGAAACATTAGGCTACACTCATTGTTTCATGTCCAGCCGTACTAATAATTACAAGAGAAAATTAATGCTTTAAGTAAATTCAAATAATGGATTTATGAATATGTGCATTACCCTTTTTGAGCTACTATTTTTATGTAATTATTCTAAAAATGATATAAAATGCACGATAAGAGTAAAAACAGTAAAAAAATTCCTCAAAAATGCTGCAAATATGCCAAAAAATGCCATAAAATGTAAAAAAAACATAAAAATGCAAAAATATACACAATCAAAGTAATGTTTTCGACATCAGAGTGTCATAACATGTGTTTATATACAGGTTAGCATTGCGATTGACTTCAGAGAAAAAAGATGCAATGTCATCAACTTCCGGGCCCTGGTTATCAATAAACCTGGTAAATAGAACCTGTTCAATGACTTTCCAAGAACGGGTTGGTGAACTCTTGAACATACTTTGTTGGTGAACCACGTATTACTACCCATCCGAGCTATTCACATTAAATTACACTAATTGATAATGCGCAGTTTAGAATATATAAGATACTAGTGGACCCGACAGATGTTGTCCTGCCCGAACGTTGGCTTTTCGTTTGGGTGGCATAATTGATTTCGATAATAAAACAAACACTATGTGATCATCACAATTACAAATTCACAATGATCTCCAATTAGTGAGTTACGCAAATATTAAAAATTCAGGGTTTGTCAAGACAACATACAAAATAAAACAACTTTTCTTTCCTCAAAATCAACTATTTTGAGACAATAGTACATTACAAATACTTGGTTTCACAGTAATGGAAACACATTCCGTCTGTCTGTTTCTGAAACTAATAAATTTTACTTAGAATAGGAACTGCTCGACACTTATACATACATGGTATCCATTATTAAAAATAATAATATATGGAATAGTGATCCCAACAATTTTTGGAATTTCGCTGACAACTCCACAAATATCAGCTCTATCGAAAAAAATTGCGAAGCTTGCTTACAAATTTGTATGCCGGGTACAGCTAATTTTATTTTATTGACGTACCTTCAAATATGACAAATGTCAAATTACTTTTTAATTGTTTCTATTTTCATAGTGCAAAACATATACTGTTTTGGGCCTAGAACCTTTACGGGCTTAAGCAGAACAACTTACCTATATACATACACTCTAAATAGTATGTACTTGTTGTACGAAGTACATTCTATTACGATGATACGTACAGTCAGCTGCATAGAAACCTAACCCCCTCTTATACCTAAGGTTGTGATTTTATAAAAATGGTCCGACAAAATCAATAAAGTTAGTTTTGTTTTTATCTTAATGCGAGTTGATGAACAATGTTTTTCGTATAATCCCTGAGGTGTATAAATGAACAGATTGATGTGTAATCTAGCTAATCAACGATATAAATTTTTGTTTGAAGACACGTGCAGTGATATCATGGCGATGCATTGCTGTTAGACCTGGCAATAACAAAATTTTAATTTCATCTCAGTTAGGATTGCACGTAAATGCAATGAAAAAATTTGGTCGGTCGCACGCGCGCATGAAAGTCATGGCGTCTTGAATGTATTCTTGCATATGACGCGGCTAACAATATATGATGATGAAAGAATATATGCGGTAACGATGTCATTGCTATTAGTGGTTCCATCAACGTTACCGACTTTACCGACAATAGGATCACGCAAATGAATGTACTCCTCAGAACGCAGCTTCGCTTGATTATACTTGTTGTACTGTAATCGCTCGCTTTCAATTTTCGGATCTATATCAACGATGTATTGATGAAACAGCTGGAGGCATCAGAGAATTTTGTTGTCCTTATTGGCACGAATCATCAACCGATATGCGTAGAATTTCATTGCGCTCACTTTCTTGCTGGTTTCTGCACCAGCAAAGTAAAAATATAAATAAGACAAAAAGAGATTAATCTTACAGAAAAAGAAAAAGTAAATAATATGTAGATTGTACCTGTCACGGGATTTATTTGTTTGATGTTAAAATGATATCCACTCAATATATTGAAATACACTCAATATTCACTTCTCCTTCCCAAAATACCAACGGATAATGCAAAGCGTCGTAAGAACGATGACTGTCTTGAATTGTGTGAACCGTGTTATCTCTGTGTTGGATCCGTATAATTCGTCGTTCATATACGTCGCCAACCATGACAACTGCAACTTCATTAACGGTGTGTGAATTGTATCGGCCCGCATGCTCTCCAAATGGTACTTTGTCAGCTTTATTGACTATCATGTAGTTGTCGTTTTGCAGTCTGTTTGAAACGGTATAAAACAACTAGACCAAATGGTTGTGATTTCACAAAATCGGTTACAAAGTCGCCACAATTTCTCGCTCCTCCATCTGCTCGATGTGGTTGTACTGGCAGCGTGCGTTTATTTGTTGCTCCTCATCGCCCATGAAGTCGATTTGCAAGAATTTTGGATCGGCATCAGGCATTGAGATTAAAGAACCTATTTGATGATATACTTGGCCCTGAATCTTAAACGTTGATTCAAAATTGCGACCATCCTCATTCTGAACGATTTTGGTTGCTCCAAATGATGTCATTTGGAAGCAAGAATTGAATTTGTGAATTTTACGCTAAAACAATTTTGATTGAGGTGTGGCTCCAGCCAATAGTGTTTTCAATGGTTCTGGCGGCGGATTCAATGGTGGAAGTACAACTTTTCTAGACGCGCAGCAGATGACAAATTTGAATTCTTTGTCCATTGCGCCACTGACAATTTGTGAATGTGACAAATAGTCGATGTCCGACTCATATTCGAACGCAAAACGGAGAAGTGATGCGCGTGTTAATGCGCGATGTACTTGCAGACGCTGTGGTTCATGTGCTCTGTGTGCGTCAGTGGCTCGTTGACGCGCCTATCTTTGTCTCAATGCATTAGCTCGAAGGCATTCGTTGCGTTGCTGTTGACTTTCATTTGCACGTGTGTTTGCAACCTGGACTCTTAAATTTGCATTGTCTGTCAATTGATCTTCTGCCGTTCGATTTAACCGACAGGTGTGGACTATTTGTGAAATCTGTGTACGTCGACCAATATTTCCTTCTCTTCCACGAAGACGAGGCATTGTTCTTTAATAAACACACAAAACCTAAATATAAGCAACTTATATTTGAATTTTATGGATTACATGTTGGTTTTTTTTCGATGAAACATTTAACACTCAGAAAATTTGATAAAATCATCGACACAAATAAGCTTTTAAAATAAAAATGTGCAGGTTAGATTGATTGTCATTGAATACGCATGTATATAATTTAAATTTATGGAAGATAATGTATGATATTCACTTCAACACAGTACCTTACACATTTTCCCAATGTATGTATTTGAGTACACTTGATGAAAAATACACTCAATATTCACGCGATTGTGATACATGGATTATCGAAACACATCGTACAGAAATTTAAATGTCAAAACAACGCCAAGCCACGACGCAAGAGACTTGCGCATGTATTGATGGGTACGTCAAATACCACAATTCGAAATCAATGCCATCTATGTTACACAAACATAACTATGAATTATTCTCATAAGTTTAATTATGCGTACGTCAAATACCACAGAATTCGAAATCAATGCCACCTATTGGTAGACAAAAATAACTATGAATTATTCTCAGAAGTTCAATTCTTCACTATTCAGAAGGTTTTAACGGTCAATTATTCATATTATATTCATTATTATAAATATTGGGGGGAGGGGGGGAAGTGAAATTGTGAGGTTACATGGTCTGATATGCAAAAAATCTTTAAAAAAAATCCCCTCAAATAAATTCCCTAAAAAATAAAAATAAATCCTAGAACCCAATTGCAGCGCCACCTACCGGGTTCAATTGTGAATCAAAACCATCCATGGACCCACACAAACACACACAAAAAATTTCATCATAATCGGTCCAGCCGTTTAGGAGGAGTTCAGTGACATACACACGTACAGAAGAATTATATATATTAAGATATATATCCAACTTTGAGTAAATAGAGTGTATGAAACCTTTTAGGAAATGACAGCTTCGGTACACTCGGACAGGATTAAAATCCAGACTTCCCCTTCACCGGTAAACCAGATTAGATACTTTAAGTTTGGCATTTAGTCTACTTGCACAAGAATATAGGTTACAAGCAAGGGCGGATCTAGTGCCTGTGGTTGGGGAGGGGGGGGGGGTGAGGGGGAGGATTCGTTTTCATAAGACTTTTTTTTTAAATACAGCGTTCTACTACCCGTTTGGTCTATAAGCTTATATACTAATTACACCAATGGCTTAGGAATTAAGAGGGTTTAATGGATAGTAAGTGCTTCCACACTCGCGTGGAAGGAGAGTGAAAACCACCGTTAGTGCACACGACCAAGATTGAACCATAATCTCCCCGTCCTGGGCAGTCTAGTCTAACACGAGAGTAGTGCGTTAATCCACGTGACCATCGAAGCGGGTAATAAGGTTTCTTAAGTATACATTTAATAGCTCTAATCCAGTGGTTCCCAACCACTTGTGGCCCATCTCCCCTTTCTGGAGGTTGACTAACACCTATCGCCCCCTTTTCATTTTCATTGTATGCCTAATTTTAATTTGAAGTAAGGTGTAAATAATAAAGCAGTTTTATTAATATAAACCATTTTACTACCGTATATAAAAACAACCAAAGCAGTTTTATCTGGTCACTCTTGAATAAAATAGAAAAAAAAATGTACATTCTTTACAGATTTTTTTTAAATAACAAAGAAGTGAAATAATTAACTAAGATCATTGATGTACATTTAAAAAACAGGAGTACATGTCTTCATTTTTAAATTGGAATCTGGAAAAATTAAGAAAGTTGACAGTTAAAATTTGAAAAAATTAATGAAATTTTGAAAATTTGTTATTGTTTTATTTTATCTTTTCAATGGCTGCCTTGTGCTTGGTGGATTTCAGTTAAAGCTTGAATATCCGGCTTTATGTTCGTCAAGTTCAGGTGCAAGTCTCCTTTGAGGCAAATGTCCAACTTATTTCTTTGTTTTGTGAGAAGCTAGACAACATAACTAAATCCTTTTTCGACTAAATATGTTGATGGGAACGAGATGAGAAGTGGTTCAGTTTTTCCCCACAGTTGTGGATAAGTGTCCATAATCTTCACCCAGCCTAACTCGTAACCGCTATGCTTGAAAATGATTTTCGCCTCACAGTCATACTTCAGATCTAGAAACTGTGTCTGCAAAGAGCCATCATGCTTATCCACAGCTTCAAACGAGAATGGATCTATAATCCAATCAGGAATTTGTAACTTGGTCAAATCTTCAAATCTTAATTCCATGTCAGTTTTTAACTGGTCAAGGTGATCAGTAAAAATTAGGATTCTGTCTTCTGGGAGTTCAGGAGTCCCGTTAGCTGACACTGAACATTTTTTAAGGGTCGGAAACTGAATCAGCTCTTTACGGCCAATATTTACCTTGTGAATATCAAACTTGGCGATGAATGATGAAATAATTTCTTTGGCCTTGATAAGGTTCATCTTGTTTCCTTGAAGCCTTATATTGACTTCGTTCATTTTATCAAAAATATCTGTAAGGTACGCAAGTTCCAACTTGCGTTGCTTCAAATTCTCAATTAAAACAGGATCAGACGTGTCGAGAAACTCAGTAACCATGTCAAATAATTCGAAGAAACGGTGCAAACAGTTTCCTTTGGAAAGCCACCTCACGGCCGTATATAGAAGCAAGCGTTCGAATTCCTCATCAATTCCATCGCAAAGTTGTCGGAACAGACGGTCATTGAGGGAATTAGCTTTAATCTTGTTGGCACCAGTAATGACCAGTTTTAGGGTCTCAAGCAGGACACCACTAAATTTTTTTGCAGATAAGTGTTGACGATGAATGACACAGTGAATAGTGATGACCTCTGGCACTTATTTCTTAAGGTGGGCTAGAAACCCAGCATGACGACCTGACATGGCAGGAGCACCGTCTGTTACGCAAGCGCTCACGTTTGTTAGGGGAATCTCTTTTTCCTCAAAATAATCTTGTACCACTTTAAAATTGGACGATCCCTTCGTATCAGTGATCAAAGTTCTAGCAAACAGCATTTCCTCAGTAATTTCCTTTTGTACATTGATAAACCTCACATAAGCTAATAAAATTGCTTTGTTATCAATCACAGTTGATTCATCAATCTGCAATGCAAATTTACTTTTTTTCAACAAATTGGTGATTTTGGATTCAACGTCTGTGGCCATTTCGTCAATTCGTCTGGAAACAGTATTGTTGCTCAAAGGAACCAATTGACTTATCTTATTACTATGGCCCTCGCCTAGCATGCTTTCAACAATTTTTTTGGTAGCCGGTAAAACAAGAGTTTCGCCAATTGTGTGAGGTTTACCACATTTAGCGATCAATAAAGACACCTCATAAGAAGCAAGAAGACCTTTGTCAAGATCGGTTGCTCGTTTTTTAAATAATTCACTCACATTAGGCCGTTTAACAGCCTTAGCTTTGAGGTGTTGAAAATAACTAAGTTCTTTACTCACTTTATCACTGTGTACTCTTGATAAATGATCTTTCATTCACGAAGGCTTCATAGCTTCATTACTAGTATATGTTTTATCGCACAAAAGACAATGTGGAAACTGCACATTTTGCGGTGACGTGATAAAACATAATTTTAAATACTCAGCTGAGTATTGACGACACTTCTTCTTTTTTCATTCCATTGTGCATGAACTTCTACACTTCAAAACAAACGCACAAAAACTGATGGTGAGGCACACAAAGGCTAGTGAATACTGAAGACGAATGTAGGTAAATGGCAAGTGTGTTGTGTTGGCAGGAGGGGGAGGGGGTTGAGTCACCAGTCGGCCGCGCTGAACAACGGGTGGGGGACTGTGAAGAGGGGTGAGTGCAGTGAACTCGCCGGCTGAGAATAGCCAGTGACTCGTGCTACCCGGCAACTTCTACTAAACAGTACTATTTTAATTTTTCCCCCTTTGAATACTCATCGCCCCCAAATCGCCCCCAAATCGCCCCCCACTTATTTATTGCCCCCCTGACAACCCAAATGGCCCACTTGGGGGCGATCGCCCCCAGGTTGGGAACCACTGCTCTAATCAATAAGAAAATAAGAATTATAAATATCAAAAATTTTAATAAATAATATTATCAATTTATAAAAGTAATTTTAAATAATAATAATCAAAAAGGAATTTTAAGAAAAAAACTCTATTTTTATTACCATATTTGTAATTTTTATACAAAACACAAAACAAAAATCACTGAAAATTAATAAATATATACCGTACATAGGCCTGATTTGTTTATATTAATAGAAATATGTATTTTATCACAAAATAATCATTTTTTGCTATACTAAAATTAGTAATTTAACTACTACAAAAATTTAGCTTTAAAACATAAATTAAAATTTGGGATTATGGGTAACAGTTCTATCGGTTATCGTCTATCATAATATTAATTCACATGTTTAGTTATTTTTAAAAACTAGGAATAGCCTCATTTTATATAGATAGCAATACAATTTCAATCTACTCTTTAAAATTATACTACATTGCAAGATATTTACTATTTAGCTCAATACCAAGAAAAACAGATAAAAGCCCTTTCTTTGTCCTCAACACCACTTTTGTGAGTTGGAATCAGTCACTAGTTTTAACACTTTACACAAGACAGTGACAGTATACAGTGCTAAACAAGAGCTGCAACTTTAGCTGCTTTCTTCTACTTTCCCCTCCTCCTCTCTTGTCTGTCACCCTTATCATGTGTTCAACAAACTCATTCAAGAACACTAGATCATCGTAGTTCCGATTCCCTTCGTGGTATTACTTAGGGGTTAACCAGAATTAGTTTACTTTGCTGCACATTAGAGCCTAGTTGAAAGATCTATTGGTTATTTTCATAGTGATTTAGTAAGGAGAGTTATAATAATAATTATTATTATTCAAAGGAACGTCTAATCAACAATAACAAAAGGATCTAATTAAAACTGAAAAGATAATAAGTGGTATGAAATATAAGGTAAAAATTAAAGATATCATGAAATTTAACTTGCAAAAAAATATTGAGTTTTTAAGAAAAAACATTAGAAAATTAAATGAAAAACAGATAATAACAAGTATGAATATAATATATGTTACATCATATAGAAGAGAAGATATATTAAACAACAGAATACTAGTAGGACTTAAATAATGAGAACTTATAACTTTATGAATCCTAATAAAGTGTGTAAAATAAAGTAGAAAAAAGAACAATAGGGTTAAAATACTGGAAACATATTAAAATTGGACAAGAATACAATACAAATGAGAATGACATATTCTAAGGTTACAGATTAAATGATTAAACTATTATAAAGAAAGATAAATAAGGTATAGTAATGAATTAAAAATAATTAACATTTAAGGTAATATTGTTGATAAATTCACAATTGTCAAAAGAAGAGTTAAAAAATTTAACCAATGAAAGTGAACAGGGAATATTAAGGTAGAAAAATTGTTTAATAGAAGTTAGAGACGTTAATTATACGAGTAAAACTTGTAAGAAAGAAATGAAATTCTGTTGGATAAAAAATAATTAATAATTAAAAAGTTGTTGAATATAAACGTTCCTTAGCTGATATTTAGTTCCACTCCTTAAGCCTTTAACGCCAAGAGGCAGGTTGACTTGACTACATGTTCCAACGTACAAACGTCATCTTCAGATATCTAAATTAGGGTTGGATGTTATCCCTGTCACTCCGAAATTGTAATCAACTTAGTTGAAAGTTTAGAGAAGTTGTTGAAAAATATTTTGTCAGTTAAGTTTTATGTTTGTAATGTGTATTTTAAGTACTAATCATAAGAAAAATGACGCATATTTATTTAATTAAGATAGTTTTTAGGTCATGTTTGTTCCACGCAGGAGATGATATGTGAAATTATTTTAAAAATTTACTGGTAAAACATTATATTTAATTCGCTACAGCATATGCTTACATATCTTTATTCTCAAACTGAAATATTAAAATTATAAGTAAGCATCGGAGATTCACTATTATCAATTTGGTAGCCGCTGTCACTGACATTCTTTTCTGCAGGTGACCCTGAAGGTATTTGTTTATAGAAGTTAGCCACCGTTTACAATATTAAGATATAGGTCTCAATATATATATTACGATTTTCAATGCTTCAGAAGGGAGGAGGGTGATTGCACCAATCCCCCCCCCCTCCTATATCCGCCACTGGTACCAAGGATATTAAAAGCTTAATCAAAAGGGAATGAATTAGAAGGCAAGCCTAGAGAAAATGCACATGCACCAACGTGTATATAGGCAAGGAAAGCCACAGTGAGAATCTCATAGAGCCTATATATATATCACTATAAGCACGGAGAGAAGATAAAAAAACACCAGGAAAATCTCATTTTGAAAAACCACCAACCAGTGGGCTCGAATAGTATTCTAACCCCAATCACTCTGCTAATGTTAGTCAAGCACTAAGCGTATCTAACCCGTAATTTAAATATTGGAGGGGGATCGGACAGGCAGTTAAATATCTACCACACAGGTCCAAAAGACTTGATATAATCTCAGGAGTCTAGTTAAATCCATATGATCTAGTGTTTTAGTGGTTAATATATTTATAAAATTGTATACTATATTAAAAGGTAATTCATATCCAGTGATTATTTTTTTCAGCCAATATCCGCTATGGTTCACCAAGTTGCTTTGGCTGACATACAGATCCTTTCTGAGTGTTCGGAGGGATCCTTCCATCCAAGGACTACGTATTGTCCAAAAAATAGTAAGTCGTACAACGTTGCCATCACCTAAATACATAAAGCATTTATTTCTCATCTGAAACATGTAAAACTAATAATTTTTATAGTGTACTAAATTCAACAATAAAATATTTACATTTTTGGCCAGAATTTAATGTTAGTCACACTAGACGTTTTTTTCTTGTTATGAACCATGTTATACGTATTTACAAATAAATATGTTAACAATAGCTGAGCAGAAGATCATCTGGCTATCCCTAGGATTCATGAACTATCACCCGAAGAGGTGGGGTGGTTGGTTAGTAGGTTTTCATTCGTCTTTGAATTTATCTTTGAGTATTTCCTTCAAATGTACCCGTTTCACATAATGTCATCAAGTAGTAATCAATTTTAAGTGGATAGTTCTACTGGATAGTGAGTCATGCACCCTTAAAATAAATTCACCGTATTCATAAACAGACTTTTACACTTGTCGGAAATATGTTTATAGCCATCGTGATTTTTTTTTAATCTCTTTTGACTGTGCGTTTTAGTACCTTCCAAGACAATCCTCTTATTTACCCTTCTCTTTGGTGTGAGTAAGGCAGAATTTAGTGAAAATGTACACTTATTATTGTGGCGGAATAGTATCAAACAATAAAAAATAATATTTAGTTTTCTGATCAGGATTTAAACTTTGACCCTTATTCATCAGTGCAGTATATAATGGGTTAATAATTGTATTCAGCCCAAAAATCATAATCACCATCGTCATCATCATAAACAACAACTGTTTACAGTCTGTGGCTGGGTCAGTTTATTAAAATGCCTCCATCATCCTCTAAACTTCCACCATTCATACTCCTTTAATTGTTAACATCCTTCTCTCACTTGCACACATTCTGTCATCGGCTTCTTCCATCTCTTTTTAGCCTATCTTAGAGGTTTTTATCAAACATACTTTATTTTCATAATTTTCTTTTTCAGCCTCTCTTTTCACATCCTCATGAAATACCCATACCATCTCAGTCTTGCTTCCTCTACTATTTCATGTACTCCCTATACCCTTATTATTTCCTGGGAAAAAAAACTACAATATTATTTAATGTGAGTCATAAACACGCTCATAGGATATTTTTTACCGGACGAGAATTTCCTTTATGTATTCCAAAAATGCTGTCACTATCCAAAATAGTAATCCTTTTAATTTATAATTTTGGGTCTAATCAACGTGAACAAATTTACTATACCTAGCACCTTAAGTGTGAACGGAAATAATACATTTCATGTGGTATCACAGTTTGACTGTTTTTTGAAAGCATCTGCGCACAAGTCGGCTTTATTGAATTCACTGCTGAAATATTCCAACAATGTTAGTGGTGCGCTAGGAGATTACGATCGCACAAAACCATTTTTGTATATTTCCCACCAGAGGCATGGCAGGGGGCGTCAGAATCGTTTTGTCTGGCTTGCCAGTGAAGATCAATTAAGAGTTTGGAAACCCCTTTCTACACCGACCTCCCATCCACCCCCCCCCCATATATTCTGAGGTATTTTTCAAAAATGGTTTCTACTCTTACTCCACGCAAATGTGTATATATTTCTTTTCAGACCTGAATTCTCCTTACTTCTCTATAAGTTTAAATATGGGGATAAACCAAATGGGTAACGTAAAGCACAATTAAATTTAAACTTCACTACACAAACCAACATAATATTATGTTATACCCTATGACAACCACATGATTTTCCATCTAACATAACCAATCACTAAAACTAATTTTAATATAATAATATAAATGCATATTTGAAATTTAAACGATTGGGTCACATTTTAGTATTAGAGTAAAATAAGTTTTTCCTTTGGTTTATAAAATAAAATTGAACACTCTCTTTGAAAATTCTTAATACGTGATGCTAAATAAAAATATATATGTATTCAAATAAAATATGCTTTATAAAGGGCGATTTGTAGCGAAGGGGTTTTCTTTAAATGTGATTAAAAAATAAAGGAGGGAAGGGGGACGTATCTTAGGTCTTAGTCCCCCCTCCCCAACCCATCTCGACTGGTTATCTTTGTCACTTGTCAAGACTCTGGAATTAAAGGTGTTTTTTTTGTAAAGTAAAAAAAAAGTATGGCTCCGTCATTTGTTTTGTCGAGAGTACTTGTCGAGAGACTTAGCCAACTTGTATGAGTGCGATTATCCTTAAAGTCACGCAAAAAGAGAGTAAGGTTATCTTTAGGATAAGTTTTCAACCTACATGCAAGAGCGTGCACATAACCTCTAACGTCAATCTCCTCTTAATCTTTATATTCTAAGATATTACCAAACAAATGGTTCATTTCACAAAATTTGTTGATATGACATAATGACATATATGTTTGTACTAAAAAAAATTAGTTATTAAGGTTAAGTCATACACAAATCTTTCAAAAATTCTAATACAAGTCGACCACCACGATGTTTTGGGTTTTTCAAACCCTCTTTAAATGTTAATAAGGTGATAAATTTACTAAATTCAACCTTTTCTCAAGTTTTGTGTTTCGAGATTGACAGAGGACAAATAAATATTTTAGTTAAAACTATAGGGCAAACTCGGGTAATTTCGCAGTATTAAGGTTTATTGCCCTTGAAGTTCACATTAAGGACTAAAGAAATTATACGACATTGGTTAATTGTTAATAAGGTATACACTAACGTGTTTAGAGCATTTACATATTTTTGTTGACATTATAAATGTATCTTTAATAGCAACATTAAAAAGTATTAATTTTTGTGGTTTTTTAAAGAACCCGTTTAATTTCGCAATAGTACCCGGTTAATTTCACAATACTATTTTAAAAGCTATTTTATCAAAATCTTCTAAAACTTTAAACACATAGCTTATTATAATTAGATAAAAATATTATATACAAGTTATATTGTCAATGAAAAAAGGTGTTTCCTTAACTAAGAAAATAAGTTATTTTTTTCTATTATAAAAAAAATACATACAATATTTTAAAATTAGTATTCAAGAGTAATATACCAATTATTATTTTTCATACTTCGTTACAATCTGCAACATAAATGTATGGGAATTTAGATAGTGTTTAAAATAATTTAAAAAAGAACTATAAAGAAAAGCTCGAAATTTCTAATCAGAGTCATTGTGCATAAATGGCATACAAAATTCACACAGTAAGATTTTAATCCTTGACACTCCTCATGAAACCAGCACTTGCATTGTAGACACTGAATCCACGCTTCTCCACGAATGTCATCTTTATAATTTCCATCACAAGTAGAACATGTGCTCTCATCACCTTTAGGTTCTGGACGCGTTTGTTTGGCACGTTTCCTGATAAGCCTAGTTCCTGAAGTGGATGGAGTTGCCAGTGGGACGACAGAAGTTTTTGAATTAACATTCCTTTTTCCTGTTCTCTTTGTTTTTGAAGGAACAGTTACCGGCTCATCAACATCTTCAGCTGTACACTCATCCCAAAAAATCCTCGAGAAAGTAGCAGCATTCTTTCTTTTTCTCCAAGATTTTATTAGTTGTGTCAATGGTAATAGGCCTACGTTCTCATGTTGAACATCTTGAACAGCACTCGGAATCTTACCATTGCTACTTACTGATTTATTCGCTGTTGTGAAAGCTTCGTGGACTTCTGAAACTTTCAAAACGTCATCACTTACTGCTACTCTGTTAAGTGGGAAAATGCCTGATTTTGAAAAGTCACTTGCTATGTTCTTTGGAAAAACAGATTCTTCCATTGCCTGCTTAAAGAGATGAAAGAAATCCTTTCTTGCTGGTTTATAACCACACGTTTTAAGGAATTCCTTAAGTTGCGTTTTCCATCTTTCTTTGAGTGGACCAAAAACAGAAATGTCCAAGGGCTGCAGAAGATGTGTGCAGTGAGAGGGAAAAGTCAGGAAGACAATACCATTGTCTTGTTGATATTTGAGAGCATCTGGAGAAACGTGGCATGAGTGAGAATCTAGTAGCAACAAAACAGGTCAAATTGGAGGAATATGTTCAACAAAGTGCTTTAAAAAATCTAAAAATAGTTCTGAATTTATCCACCATTTTTTGACTCTGCCACTTTACTTAAAATAGGTGCACCCTCCTTAAGGTTTTCTGTCAATCTTATTCCTTTAAAAACAAATAAGGGGGGGATGCAATGTCCTGATGCATTCACAGCTAATAAAACTGTGGTCGTTTCCCCCTTATCCGCAGTTGATTGATTCTGAACACGCTTGGACCCTTTCGGTGAAACCACTTTGCTTGGTTTTGTTACAAAAGTAAACCCTGACTCATCTAAGTTCCAAATTATGTTTGGTTTATCCGCAAGTCCTGTTTTACTAAAAACACTTTCCAATGAATCATAGAATGTGTCCAAATTAGTTCTTGTAGTGGCAGCTGCTCGATTGTAGGACAAATTTTCAGGTTGACGCAAGCTCAAACCATATCTCTTTTTAAATAAAATCCACCAGTCCCAGCCAGATTTATCTGTGTCGTTTCCAAAAGGATTGCCTTGGGGACGCCGAGATGCTATTTTATAAGCATATTGCCTCACTACACTTGCAGACAGTCCAAAACCTAACTCTTGCATTTGAATGACATAGCTTGCAAGTTCGGACTCTTCTTCTTTTGTTAGAAAAAACGGCCTACCCATCTTCACAACTGGCATGTTTGCAGCGTCAGTCGTTACTTTTAAGCGATCCTTGAGAGTATTGTAGGGTATTTTGAACTCTTTGCTACATTTATAAAGAGACCAACCCTCTTTTAAAACTTTATTTAAAGCTTCTCTCATATCACTATCATTATAACCTTTTCCGTACTGTCCTCTTGGTTTTGACATCTGTAACATTAAAATATTTCTTGTAATGTTGACCATAATCCCGTTTCTAGGCTTATTGGCTAGAAAATCTATATTTTCTATTTTTTTGTTTTTGTTTAGTAAGCAATGAATCTACTCCTACAAACAAGATTTAAAAATTTACTTTTAATAAATACATTTATAAAAAAAATTACAAGACGTTGAAAGCACTTGCAACTCTGTTGGTTGCGAAAAAAACGTAAGAAAAGCCTAACCGGCAACAAGGATTGACAGACTGAATTCTTTAGAAAACAATGCAAACTATAGCTTAAAATAACCAGTGTGTTGTAAGTAACAAAATGATATAAACAGTGGTACTTACATTCAACAAAATAATGTTTAGATTGTTCAAAAACCACAACACTGTTTAGCAAACGAACAAAACACACAATTTCATAACATTCAACTAATTAGTTTCAAGAACAGCCGCTAGAATGCACCAAAATTAGCGCAAAAAATTGGAGTTGTTCTGACAGGTGATGCGATCTAGTAGATTTTTTCTGAGCTAATTTCGCAATAAAATAAATACAAAATATTGCGAAATTAGCCGTACTGCGAAATTACCCGAGTTTGCCCTACACTTCTTAAAAACCTCTGGTTTGAATCCTCTAGATTGTAGGAAAAAATGTGATTCATCCACCGAGATGAGTCAATATGATAATGGTATTGTAACGTGGGGGGGCACACGTGACCTGGGAGGGTCACAGGCCGTTCACACGTGAAAGTGTGAACCACGAGTTCTTTTAGAGATATTGGGGTAGGTTGCCGACCAAACACGAATAAAAATGCCCACGGAATATTCAAGGTTGTGATTATTAAAATTACCACTTACATACACACTCTAATTAACTGTATATCTAAATTAAGTATAACTAAATAAGTAACTAAGTAAAATAAAAATAACCTTACACAAGTCTGTAACTTAATTAAACTAATAGAGCACAGAGATGTAAGTAAATTAAATAAATAAATTAACAACTCTAAAACATCTAATAACTATTCAAATATTTAAATACAGTCACAAACATGTTCATTAACACGGTAACAATAAATGTCTACATCACCCGTGTACTTAGTCCAACACTTTTCCTGCACACGATACACTGCGATGACCCGCGATACACAGACACCGGTCCACACACACTGGACACGCCGGTCCACACACACTGGAAACGCAGGTCCACACGCTGGACACGCAGGTCCACACGCTGGACACGCAGGTCCACACGCTGGACACGCAGGTCCACACACTCTGGACACGCCGGTCCACACACTCTGGACACGCCGGTCCACACACTCTGGACACGCCGGTCCACACACTCTGGACACGCCGGTCCACACACTCTGGACACGCAGGTCCACACGATGGACACGCAGGCCCACACACTGGACACGCGCTGGTCCACTCACAGTCCCACTGGTTGAGAGCCAAGAACTGAACCTCCGCGGCTATCGCTGAGCTTGTTTATATAGGGGTGGTGAAAGCTAAGGGTCTGGAATCCTCCATTTCGAAAGTTAATAGTCCAGAATAAAATGGGTCTCAATCCTTCCAGACGTGTCTCCGCCCTCCTCTCCGCACCCCCTTGGCCCCTCTAATCCCCCAGCCAAGTGAGAAGGTCACTACCTACCTGCTAGACAAGGAGGGAGACAGAGAGAACAAGGAGCGCAGCTAGAGTAAACAATGAGAGCACGCAAGTCCCACTGTTAAGCACTAATCTTGTTACAGTATTTAATTACCGGTGAACCGATGGACGGATGGGCAACGCCCATCTTTCTTTCGGTGAACGTTTGTTTGTTTGTTGTTTGTGAAGTGTTGTTTATTTTTAGTGAACCATTCAGGATTCGCATTAATACTTCTCATTTGAAAAACGGATGTGAAGAGTAGATTTGTCAGGAAAAACACAAGAGCATGGTGAATGCGGTTGTAATGAGATATCAAAGAAATGTATGTGGAAAAACTAACATGGACAGAGTCAGTACTGAATGGGTGCTGAAGGAGTGCGGATTTTAAAGGGAATCCAATAGGTCAATATGAAATAAGTATCTTACGGTAGTTTGGGCCCATTGAGAGAATAAGCATGGATCGAGTGACGAAACGAATATATGATGGTAATGTGTGTAGATCAAAAAGAAGCGGTAGGCTATGTAAGACGTGGCTACATTTTGTAGATGAATATTTATAAAAAAAAACATTAAGAGTTTTAAGAATAAAAGAGCATGTGGGACATTAATTTATGGATGTTTTTAAGCAAGGGGATTACGAAAGGATAGGGAAGTGTTGAGAAAATTAGTGAGAATAAATTAAGTACGAAGTTGTTTTTTTATCTATATTCACAGTTTCTTGTCTACACCATAAAGGAATGGCGTTATTTGATATGTATTTATGAAAAATTTAGACATGGGGACCATTACGAGTGAATCTTAAACAATTATCCAATTAAATTACGTGGTTTATATTATTAAAGTCGAGGGATGGTCCCAACTTTTTGTGATTTGTATGCAAATATTCAACGAAAACTCTTTTATTAGTGACCTAAGAATCTTTTTTATGACATATAAAACTTTGTTTTGATATCTTTCATTCATTCACCTTTTAGCGTGAATTATATATAACCAATAAAAATGTGGAGGGTACAACCATAACTTTTAGAGTATTTATCTCCCTGTGCAATAAAAAGTTGATATATTATATAAACGAAATACGATCACGCCAATCTCAGTCAATATGTGAGGTCTACATGTAGTAGGATAGCCATTAAAATACTCTATAGTATGTATGTTTAAATAACATCTATATTAATAGTCGGTTCACCATGATTAACTTTTGACGATAAAATTAAATCTTGATTCGGAACAGTTTTTTGAACTAAGGGAATCTGTGATCGTTTCTTCAACTTACATTAAAATCAGAACAAACCTCATAACCTGGAGTTATAATTTAATCTCAACAAAACCTGACATTGAAACAGTGGTAGGTATCACAGCTCAGATCAGATGATGTATCATGGTGCGGTTTACTGTCATTTCATTAGAAGACTGTGGATAAAATATCTTTCAAACAAATTTTTACCATCATAAAAATATATAAAGACTAAAACATATAACTTTTAAATGAAAAAACAACTATGTCACTAGTAAGGGAGAAGTGCAGTTTCTGTGACACTCATTTACATAATATTGAAGAGTTGGAGGGTTCCTGAGATGTCACGATAGATATGGTGATGTGAGGTGGGGAGGTGGGGAGATGGGGGGATGACTGAGAGATGTGATGGGGAGACTATTTTTTTGGTGCGGTATACGACAACTCATTTGCATAATCGGATGGTAGGAGGGGGGGATGGGGGGGATGAGAAAGGGTTGGAGCACTCGATGGTGACAGAGAGATGTGAGGGAGTGGGGTGAGGGGGTGTGGAGCACCTGGGGTGGTTTTTTTTTTCTTGCGGTATACGAGAACACATTTGCATTCCTGAGATGTTGTGATAGATATGATGATGTGAGTTGTGTAGGAGGGGGGATGCTTTAGTGCGGCATTCGGGGAAAGAGTTGGAGCGCGTGCTGATGCAGTTACGAGGACACAGGTTGTCTAGCACGCGGATGACAGAGAGAGGTGATGAGTCAGGGTTCTCCCTCTCTCTCATCAGACAGAGAGAGGTGAGGGGTCAGGGTTCTCAGATGAGGTAGGGTTGAGTGTTCTCTCTCCCGACGAGCCAGCGAGTTTTTTTTCTCCCTCTCTCTCTCTCTTTCATCGACGTGATGTAGTAGGGTTTGGGAGGGCAGCTTATGGACCTCGAACCCTGGGATATGACAAGTATATTCTCTCTCTCTCTCTCTCTCTCAAACCCTGATGGTCTGACCTCAGTCCTAGCAAAGATTGGGAATTAAGGATATGACAAGTATTATTCACCCCCCCTGAATAAATAGTACAGTTGTTCAAACAATCTTAATTACCTTTAAACGAATTACCTTTAAATGAGTCAGGATTATTAATTACCTTTAAATGAATTGCCTTTAAATGAGGTGGGATTATGAAGAAGTTAACAATAATTTTCTAAAAAATCAGTTTCTTCATTTGAATATTGAATTAGCCAAAGTTCAAACAATCTTAATTACCTCTGAGATCCAGCGCTATCATACATTACAATACAACACTATCATACATCACATTACAACACTATCATACATTACATTACAACACTATCATGCTTCACATTACAGTACTATCATACATCACATTACAACACTATCATACATTACATTATAACACTATCATACGTCACATTACAACACTATCATACATCACATTACAACACTATCATACATCAAATTACAACACTATCATACATTACATTACAACACTATCATGCTTCACATTACAGTACTATCATACATTACAATACAACACTATCATGCTTCATATTACAGTACTATCATACATCACATTACAACACTATCTTACATCACATTACAGTACTATCATACATCACATTACAACACTATCATACATCACATTAAAGTACTATCATACATCACATTACAACACTATCATACATCACATTACATCACATTACAACAATATCATATATCACATTACAACACTATCATATATCACATTACAACACTATCATACATTACATTACAACACTATCATGCTTCACATTACAACACTATCATACATCACATTACAGTATTATCATACATCACATTACAGCACTATCATACGTCACATTACAGTACTATCATACATCACATTACAATAATATCATACATCACATTACAACACTATCATACATTACATTACAATACTATCATACATCAAATTACAACACTATCATACATTACATTACAACACTATCATGCTTCATATTACAGTACTATCATACATCACATTACAACACTATAATACATCACATTACAGCACTATTACTATCGATCAAATGCAGGTTACTTACAACCGCATCACACCGGTTTCACCTCAAGGTAAAATTATTAAGAGCGGTCGTCATAGCAGACCCAACTCAACTCCCGGCTCGCGCGAGGTTTGGGAGTAAAGGGGAAAATAAAATACCAAGATATGCCAGAAATGTGTGCAGTGCATTCGTATTTGAAAGATTACTGGGCATTTTCCGCGGTGACGATGGTGGACAAAGCAAAAAGTATCTTGTTAATAACTGCAATATGTCTCTATTATGAGAGAGTAAAGATTCGTGCACAGTGCTTATCTGTGAAGCTATTCTAAAATGGACAAAAATGGCCTTTTCAATACAGTTTTTATCCAAATATCATTTAATATTTCAACAATATTCAGTATTAGGAACTTCTATTAACTCTTTATCTCCATTAGTGTTTAATCAGAAATGATCCACGTGCAATAGTGTTTGTGTAAATTTACCATTTATAGCCGACTGTATCACAGAGTTAATTGGCATATGTTGCACGTTAAAAAAGAGGTTAAGAGCCACGACTGTGAATCGGTACTCATACAAAAAATCAGCTTAGTATTCCTTTACAGGATGAAAGTTCTATGCATCCGTAGGAAATAAATGTTTAATGTAATTAATTTTTTAAATGTATGAATCTTGTAAAAGAATTAATGAAAAGGTAATTAAGATTGTTTGAACTTTGGCTAATTCAATATTCAAATGAAGTAACTGATTTTTTAGAAAAAATTTTGTTAACTTCTTCATAATCCTACCATAGAAAAATATTGTTAACTTCTTAATAATCCTACCCCATTTAAAGGTAATTCATTTAAAGGTGAGGACACAGGTTGTCTAGCACACGGATGACAGAGAGACGTGATGAGACAGGGTTCTCCCTCTCTCTCATCAGACAGAGAGAGGTGAGGGGTCAGGGTTCTCTCTCTTTCAACAGTGTGAAGTAGGGCTATAGTATGTGGATGGGAGTAGAGGCTGGCGGAGCAAGCATGATGTAACGAGCGGTCGCACAGGGGTCTCAGGTGTGGCAGCTGCACTTGAAAGAGCCATATATTCTCATAACAGTCAAGGTATACGAGAAATATTTTATCTGATTCACTCATTGATACATATATTCAGTACAAAATTCTCTCTCTCTCTCTCTGTCTCTCTCTCTCTCAAAGTCTTAGTCTTTCAACACGCGCACGACCGGTTCTGTGGTGACGGCGAGACTCGAACCATGATGGATCGGGTTTCAATCCCTCTCTCTCAAACACTGATGGTCTGACTTCAATTCTCGGTCCTGACAAAAGATTACGAATTAAGATTAAATATCTTCTGTATGTTTTCAATCCTTAGTCCTGTCAAGTATTATTCTCTCTCTCCTCTCAAGATGATTGCCAAAACAACCTGATGGTCTGACTTAAATCCTCAGTCCTGACCAAAGATTACGAATTAAGGTTAAATATCTTCTGTATGTTTTTCAATACTTAGTCCTGACAAGTATTATTCTCTCTCTCTTTCTCTCACAAGTTAATTACATTAAACATTAAACATTTATTGGGAATTTAGGAATTAAGGTTAAATATCTTCAGTACGACAAGTATTATCCCATCTACTTAAATAAATGACTTCAATCCTCTGACCTGGCAAAAGATTAAGAATTAAGGTTAAATATCTTCTGTATGTTTTCAATCCTGCCAAAGATTTGAGATATGACAAGTATTATTCTCTCTCAAGACGATTACCAAACCCCTCGATGGTCTGACTTCAATCCTCAGTCCTGACAAAGATCGGGAATTAAGGTTAAATATCTTCTGTATGTTTTCAATCCTTGGGATATGACAAGTATTTGAGGTAGAGGCTGGTGACGGCGAGCCTCGAACCCTGAGGGATCGGGTTTCAATCCCTCTCTCTCTCTTTCTCAAGATGATTGCCAAAACACCCTGATGGTCTGACTTCAATCCTCAGTCCTGACCAAAGATTACGAATTAAGGTTAAATATCTTCTGTATGTTTTCAATCCTTAGTCCTGACAAGTATTATTCTCTCTCTCTCTCGCGAGCCTCGAACCCTGAAGGATCGGGTTTCAACCCCCCCCCCTCTCTCTCTCTCTCTCTCAAGATGATTGCCAAAACACCCTGATGGTCTGACTTCAATCCTCAGTCCTGACCAAAGATTACGAATTAAGGTTAAATATCTTCTGTATGTTTTCAATCCTTAGTCCTGACAAGTATTATTCTCTCTCTCTCTCAAGATGATTGCCAAAACACCCTGATGGTCTGACTTCAATCCTCAGTCCTGACCAAAGATTACGAATTAAGGTTAAATATCTTCTGTATGTTTTTCAATCCTTAGTCCTGACAAGTATTATTCTCTCTCTCTCTCACACAAGTTAATTACAGTAAACATTAAACATTTATTGGGAATTTAGGAATTAAGGTTAAATATCTTCAGTAAGGCAAGTATTATCCCATCTACTTAAATAAATGACTTCAATCCTCTGACCTGGCAAAAGATTGAGAATTAAGGTTAAATATCTTCTGTATGTTTTTCAATCCTTAGTCCTGACAAGTATTATTCTCTCTCTCTCTCTCTCTCACAAGTTAATTACATTAAACATTAAACATTTATTGGGAATTTAGGAATTAAGGTTAAATATCTTCAGTACGGCAAATATTATCCCATCTACTTAAATAAATTACTTCAATCCTCTGACCTGGCAAAAGATTGAGAATTAAGGTTAAATATATTCTGTATGTTTTCAATACTCAATCCTGCCAAAGATTTGAGATATGACAAGTATTATTCTCTCTCAAGACGATTACCAAACCCCTCGATGGTCTGACTTCAATCCTCAGTCCTGACAAAGATCGGGAATTAAGGTTAAATATCTTCTGTATGTTTTCAATCCTTGGGATATGACAAGTATTTGAGGTAGAGGCTGGTGACGGCGAGCCTCGAACCCTGAGGGATCGGGTTTCAATCCCTCTCTCTCTCTTTCTCAAGATGATTGCCAAAACACCCTGATGGTCTGACTTCAATCCTCAGTCCTGACCAAAGATTACGAATTAAGGTTAAATATCTTCTGTATGTTTTCAATCCTTAGTCCTGACAAGTATTATTCTCTCTCTCTCTCGTGAGCCTCGAACCCTGAAGGATCGGGTTTCAACCCCTCCCTCTCTCTCTCTCTCTCAAGATGATTGCCAAAACACCCTGATGGTCTGACTTCAATCCTCAGTCCTGACCAAAGATTACGAATTAAGGTTAAATATCTTCTGTATGTTTTCAATCCTTAGTCCTGACAAGTATTATTCTCTCTCTCTCTCAAGATGATTGCCAAAACACCCTGATGGTCTGACTTCAATCCTCAGTCCTGACCAAAGATTACGAATTAAGGTTAAATATCTTCTGTATGTTTTTCAATCCTTAGTCCTGACAAGTATTATTCTCTCTCTCTCTCTCCACACAAGTTAATTAAAGTAAACATTAAACATTTATTGGGAATTTAGGAATTAAGGTTAAATATCTTCAGTAAGGCAAGTATTATCCCATCTACTTAAATAAATGACTTCAATCCTCTGACCTGGCAAAAGATTGAGAATTAAGGTTAAATATCTTCTGTATGTTTTTCAATCCTTAGTCCTGACAAGTATTATTCTCTCTCTCTCTCTCTCTCTCACAAGTTAATTACATTAAACATTAAACATTTATTGGGAATTTAGGAATTAAGGTTAAATATCTTCAGTACGGCAAGTATTATCCCATCTACTTAAATAAATTACTTCAATCCTCTGACCTGGCAAAAGATTGAGAATTAAGGTTAAATATATTCTGTATGTTTTCAATACTCAATCCTGCCAAAGATTTGAGATATGACAAGTATTATTCTCTCTCAAGACGATTATCAAACCCCTCGATGGTCTGACTTCAATCCTCAGTCCTGACAAAGATCGGGAATTAAGGTTAAATATCTTCTGTATGTTTTCAATCCTTGGGATATGACAAGTATTATTCTCTCTCTCTCTCAAGACGATTACCAAACCCTCCGATTATCTTAGGTGTCTGACTTCAATTCCCCCCGCTGATGATCTGACTTCAATCCTCAGTCCTGGTAAAAGATTAGGAATTAAGGTTAAATATCTTCTGCATGTTGAGGTGTAGGATCGGTGCTGACGAACCTCGAACCCTGAGGGATCGGTTTTCAATCCCTCTCTCTCAAACCCTGATGGTCTGACTTCAATCCTAATCTATATCAATATTCATTGAATTGTTAACAGGTTAAATGAGTTTAAAAAGAATTGTTTACATCATTAGCTAACAATACGAAGTTCGAACCTCACTCCCAGGATAATTGTGCTTAATCTACGCCTCGTAAGACCTAAGTTAATAATCTTTAAAAAGATTTGTTTACATCATTAACTAACAATACAAGGTTCGAACCTCACTCCCAGGCTAATCGTGCTTAATCTACGCCTCGTAAGACCTAAGTTAATAATCTTTAAAAAGATTTGTTTACATCATTAACAAACAATACAAGGTTCGAACCTCACTCCCAGGATAATTGTGATTAATCTACACCTCGTAAGACCTAAGTTAATAATCTTCAATAAGATATGTTTACATCATTAACTAACAATACAAGGTTCGAACCTCACTCCCAGGATAATTGTGCTTAATCTACGCCTCGTAAGATCTAAGTTAATAATCTTTAAAAAGATTTGTTTACATCATTAACTAACAATACAAGGTTCGAACCTCACTCCCAGTATAATTATGCTTAATCTACTCCTCGTAAGACCTAAGCCAATAATCATTGAATTGTTTTCAGGTTAAATGAACCTTGCTCCCCCGATAATTATGCTTAATCTACTCCTCGTAAGACCTAAGTTAATAATCTTTAAAAAGATTTGTTTACATCATTAACTGACAATACAAGCTTCGAACCAGCTTAACACTTAAGATTTATTAGGCACAAAGTACAGTTTAAATCAATTAGAACTTTCATCTACGATATCTAAACATTATATCTTTTACTATACTCACTAGACTATTATTTATCATCATGCTCATCAAAGTTTAAAGGCGTTTGCTTAGAGTTCAGTCATTTATTATCTTAAAAAAACACAAGCAAAGTTCAGTCATTTATTACCTTTAAAAATTAGCTTAGTACAGCAAAGTTCAGCCATTAATTACCTTAAAAAACACACACAGTCCATTAATTTCATTGGATAAATTGCTTAGTTAGTGGCTGGATTACTAATATTTTTTAGAATTAAACATAGAACTATATCAAACTAAATATTTCAAGAAAGACCCTCTACATTCATCCCGACAACCAGTATCTTTTTTTTAGGCAGGATTATTAATTATCTTTAAATGAATTACCTTTAAATGAGGTAGGATTATAAAGAAGTTAACAATATTTTTCTAAAAAAATCAGTTACTTCATTTGAATATTTAATTAGCTAAAGTTCAAACAATCTTCCATAAAACAAAGTTCGACCATTAATTACCTTAAAAACACAAAGTCCATTAATTACCTTTTTAACCAAAGTTCAAAAAATCTTAATTACCTTTAAATGAATTACCTTTAAAAGAGGCAGGATTATTAATTACCTTTAAATGAAACACAAAGTCCATTAATTACCTTTTTGACCAAAGTTCAAACAATCTTAATTACCTTTAAATGAATTACCTTTAAATGAGGTAGGATTATTAAGAAGTTAACAATATTTTTCTAAAAAAATCAGTTACTTCATTTGAATATTGAATTATCTAAAGTTCAAAAATCTTCCTTAAAACAAAGTTCGACCATTAATTACCTTAAAAACACAAAGTCCATTAATTACCTTTTTTAACCAAAGCTCAAACAATCTTAATTACCTTTAAATGAATTACCTTTAAATGAGGCAGGATTAATAATTACCTTTAAATGAATTGCCTTTAAATGAGGTAGGATTATGAAGAAGTTAACAATATTTCTTTCTAAAAAATCAGTTACTTCATTTGAATATTGAATTAGTCAAAGTTCAAACAATCTTAATTACCTTTTCATTAATTCTTTTACAAGATTCATACATTTAAAAAGTTAATTACATTAAACATTTATTTCCTACAGATACATAGAACTTTCATCTACGATATCTAAACATTATATCTTCCACTATACTCACTAGACTATTATTTACCATCATCCCCATCAAAGTTTAAAGACGTTTGCTTGGTTAATATTAATTACCTTAAAAAACACAAAGTCCATTAATTACCTTTTTAACCAAAGTTCAAACAATCTTAATTACCTTTAAATGAATTACCTTTAAATGAGGCAGGATTATTAATTACCTTTAAATTAATTACCTTTAAATGAGGTAGGATTATGAAGAAGTTAACAATATTTTTCTAAAAAATCAGTTACTTCATTTGAATATTGAATTAGCTAAAGTTCAAACAATCTTCCTTAAAACAAAGTTCGACCATTAATTACCTTAAAAACACAAAGTCCATTAATTACCTTTTTAACCAAAGTTCAAACAATCTTAATTACCTTTAAATGAATTACCTTTAAATGAGACAGGATTATTAATTACCTTTAAATGAAACACAATGTCCATTAATTACCTTTTTGACCAAAGTTCAAACAATCTTAATTACCTTTAAATGAATTACCTTTAAATGTGGTAGGATTATTAAGAAGTTAACAATATTTTTCTAAAAAAAATCAGTTACTTCATTTGAATATTGAATTATCTAAAGTTCAAACAATCTTCCATAAAACAAAGTTCGACCATTAATTACCTTAAAAACACAAAGTCCATTAATTACCTTTTTAACCAAAGTTCAAACAATCTTAATTACCTTTAAATGAATTACCTTTAAATGAGGCAGGATTATTAATTACCTTTAAATGAATTGCCTTTAAATGAGGTAGGATTATGAAGAAGTTAACAATATTTTTCTAAAAAGTCAGTTACTTCATTTGAATATTGAATTAGCCAAAGTTCAAACAATCTTAATTACCGTTTCATTAATTCTTTTACAAGATTCGTACATTTAAAAAGTTAATTATATTAAACATTTATTTCCTACGCATGCATAGAACTTTCATCTGCGATATCTAAACATTATATCTTCCATTATACTCACTAGACTATTATTTACCATCATCCCCATCAAAGTTTAAAGACGTTTGCTTAGTTAATATTAATTACCTTAAAAACAAAGTCCAATAATTACCTTTAAAAATTAGCTTAGTACAGCAAAGTTCGGTCATCCAAAGTTCAAACAATCTTAATTACCTTTAAATGAGGCTGGATTATGAAGAAGTTAACAATATTTTTCTAAAAATCAGTTACTTCATTTGAATATTGAATTAGCCAAAGTTCAAACAATCTTAATTACCATTAAATGAATTACCTTTAAATGAGGATGTAACAAGGAGATTGGTTAAATACACTCTCTTCAACTCCTCCCCTAGTAGGATCGTAAAAGTTATGCATGTGTAGATTTAAACCATTCCTAAATCAGTTACTTCATTTGAATATTGAATTAGCCAAAGTTCAAACAATCTTAATTACCTTTAAATGAGGCTGGATTAAGAAGAAGTTAACAATATTTTTCTAAAAAATCAGTTACTTCATTTGAATATTGAATTAACCAAAGTTCAAACAATCTTAGTTACCTTTAAATGAATTACCTTTAAATGAGGCTGTAACAAGAAGATTGTTTAAATACACTCTCTTCAACTCCTCCCCTAGTCGGATCGTAAAAGTTTTGCATGGGTAGATTTAAACCATTCCTTAAGTAGTAGAACATTTTCCGTATCACAAGAATAGAAGCTAGCGTAATGAGTAGTGCACTTGTTTACGTTGTACAGTTTTTTTTAGCTTTCTCAAGGAATGACATCCAAGTTCGCCTAACTCAAAAAACTCATACTTGTCAGTATCGGAACCTATGAGTTTCTCTACCCAAGTTAACTTCTCCGCTCCTTTGATATAGATCGATACTCGTGAGCCGTACCGTTCTAGATGGGGATTATGGTGGAACGTAGATTCACGTATGGTATTTCACACTCACTCCAAGATAGTCCATGATGACGAGTTCTTACCCACTCTATATTTTCCCTAGTCGAAACAGAGAGGTTATCCAACTTACACGGCGGAAGAAACTTATAGTTGATTTCCTCGAAATGTTCAAAATGTAAAACACTCACCTCTTTGAAAACGAAGGATATTTCTTCGCCCGAATATCCTTGCACATCGATCAACATAGCGAAGCGCTCTAATACGGAAAAAAGAAGCTACTGTTTGCCGGTATGAATGCAGATGAGTCCGCCTAGAAGATCAGATCTATATATATAGGGAATGTGAGTATATTGTTCATCTCACGCAGATGTTCTCGTGTGAAGCGAGTTATCAAGATTCATGTTACTGATGCGAGATAGCTGCGGGGGAGGAAGCTTATAATCAAGATTCTCTACCCTTCCTCGGAGCATACCTTTCAACCCTCCCGCAGGGTCATAATTCAGGAGCTCGTACCCTCTCCGTCGGGATTCTACACTCGATGCGCTCCGGAGTCCATTCAGCCCGATTAGAATCTGAGGTATTCTTAAATAACTCTAACCTAGCGTGAAGAGACAACATTCTCAATCATGGGCTAGGTGTTCCAAGACAAGAGGGAGGTCTGTTTTTTTTCCTCATTATCATCGTGTAACGTGGGCGGTAACTAAGCAATTTAACTCCTTTCACAATCCATGATCTAGTTAATTTAAAGGTAATTCATGGAAGGATTGAACCGTCTCCATAAAAAGTTAATTACATTAAACATTTATTTCCTACGGATGCATAGAACTTTCATCTACGATATCTAAACATTATATCTTCCACTATACTCACTAGACTATTATTTACCATCATCCCCATCAAAGTTTAAAGACGTTTGCTTAGTTAATATTAATTACCTTAAAAACAAAGTCCATTAATTACCTTTAAAAATTAGCTTAGTACAGCAAAGTTCGGTCATCCAAAGTTCAAATAATCTTAATTACCTTTAAATGAGGCTGGATTATGAAGAAGTTAACAATATTTTTCTAAAAATCAGTTACTTCATTTGAATATTGGATTAGCCAAAGTTCAAACAATCTTAATTACCATTAAATGAATTACCTATAAATGAGGATGTCACAAAGAGATTGGTTAAATACACTCTCTTCAACTCCTCCCCTAGTAGGATCGTAAAAGTTCTGCATGTGTAGATTTAAACCATTCCTAAATCAGTTACTTCATTTGAATATTGAATTAGCCAAAGTTCAAACAATCTTAATTACCTTTAAATGAGGATGGATTAAGAAGAAGTTAACAATATTTTTCTAAAAAATCAGTTACTTCATTTGAATATTGAACTAACCAAAGTTCAAACAATCTTAGTTACCTTTAAATGAATTACCTCACAAAGTCCATTAATTACCTTTTTGACCAAAGTTCAAACAATCTTAATTACCTTTGGAAATTTATGTTTAGATAAAAGACCGAGGGGTTCTTATGTCAAGCGAGAGACGACGTTATAATTCAGGAGCTGTACACTCCCCTCCCCTCATGTTTCGGGGGACTCGTGCAGAACGATTCTCGTTTAGATATTCTTCGTCAAGAAACCGCACAGCTGTGTGTTTATCAATAAATAACCCTCTGGAGGCAATAAAGGGTAGACCTACCGTCCCATCTTTATGATAATGTGCTAACCCAAAGACGGGGGAGGGAAGCTACCATATATGAGGTGAGCCAGCTGCAGGTGAACCGGGACGTACGCCTCCCAGAGAGAGAAACTCGCTGACCCTCCGTGAGAGATACAGAGAGAGAGAGAAAGAGAGAGAGAGAGAGAAAGAGAGAGAACCGTCTGAGGATTGAAGTTAATGATTGGAAGAAAAATATTGTTAACTTCTTCTTAATCCAGCCTCATTTAAAGGAAATTAAGATTGTTTGAACTTTGGCTAATTCAATATTCAAATGAAGTAACTGATTTAGGAATGGTTTAAATCTACACATGCAGAATTTTTACGATCCTACTAGGGGAGGAGTTGAAGAGAGTGTATTTAACCAATCTCCTTGTTACATCCTCATTTAAAGGTAATTCATTTAATGGTAATTAAGATTGTTTGAACTTTGGCTAATTCAATATTCAAATGAAAAAACTGATTTTTAGAAAAATATTGTTAACTTCTTCATAATCCAGCCTCATTTAAAGGTAGTTAAGATTGTTTGAACTTTGGATGACCGAACTTTGCTGTACTAAGCTAATTTTTAAAGGTAATTAATGGACTTAAAGGTAATTAATAATCCTGCCTCATTTAAAAGTAATTCATTTAAAGGTGATTAAGATTGTTTGAACTTTGGTTAAAAATAGGAGTGAGGTTCGTGCCTTGTATTGTTAGTTAATGATGTAAAAAATCTTTTTAAAGATTATTAACTTATGTCTTACGAGGCGTAGATTAAGCACGATTATCCTGAGAGCGAGGTTTGAACTTCGTATTGTTAGCTAATGATGTAAACAGTTCTTTTTAAACCCATTTAACCTGTAAACAATTCAATGAATATTGATATAGATTAGGATTGAAGTCAGACCATCAGGGTTTGAGAGAGAGGGATTGAAACCCGATCCCTCAAGGTTCGAGGTTCGTCAGCACCAATCCTACACCTCAACATGCAGAAGATATTTAACCTTAATTCCTAATCTTTTACCAGGACTGAGGATTGAAGTCAGATCATCAGCGTTTGAGAGAGAGTGAGAGAGAGAGAGAGAGATTGAAACCTGATCCCTCAAGGGTTCGAGGCTCGCCGCCACCAGCCCTACACCTCAACATACAGAAGATATTTAAGCTTAATTCCTAATCTTTCACCAGGCGTGAGGATTGAAGTCAGACCATTAGGGTGTTTGGCAATCATCTCTAGCAGGACTAAGGATTGAAAACAAACAGAAGATATTTAACCTTAATTCCTGATCTTTGCCAGTACTGAGGCTACCTCAATTATGCAAATGAGTCCTCGTATGCCGCTATGATTGAAGTCAGACCAATCGTCAGGACTGGGGAATTGAAGTCAGACACCTAAGATCATCGGAGGGTTTGGTAATCGTCTTGAGAGAGAGAGAGAGAGAGAATAATACTTGTCATATCCCAAGGACTAAGGATTAAAAACATACAGAAGATATTTAACCTTTATTCCCGATCTTTGTCAGAACTGAGGATTGAAGTCAGACCATCGAGGGGTTTGGTAATCGTCTTGAGAGAGAATAATACTTGTCATATCCCAAATCTTTGGCAGGATTGAGTATTGAAAACATACAGAAGATATTTAACCTTAATTCTCAATCTTTTGCCAGGACAGAGGATTGAAGTAGATGGGATAATACTTATCGTACTGAACTGACACCTTACCCCTAAACCATCAGGCTACCTAGCTGCTTCATTCACTGCCTGTTCTAACGCGTTATTCTCGTATTGGGAGGGTCAAGGTTCGACTCTCGCCCAGGATGGTTTTAACCTAATGGCTTTTTTCTAGTCTCTCTAACCACGCAAATTTGTACACATTTCCTCTAAAAAATATAACCTTATTAATCCCTAAACAGTATTAGTATGTTAGCGTAAAATCAGAACGGGTAGTATGAGAGATTTGTACAAAAGCTGTTGGTGATATTTTTTTTTAGTTTACTGTAAAGACAGAAAGGTTTTAAATGTTTCTTTTTTTGTCGGTGAAGGTTGTTCTCCCTCAGCCCCTTCTGTTAAAAGAGGGTGGAAAAAAGCGTGTTTAAACTCATTTCAAAAACGACTCAAGTAGGTGTTTTTTTTAAACTATTCACTCGTGTTCAATTCTCGATATTCCTTTGAAGCATTATTAACCGTGACGAGAATGTGCTTAAACTATTCACATTTAACCTGAAAACAATTCAATGATTATTGACTTAGGTCTTACGAGGAGTAGATTAAGCACAAATATCCTGGGAGTGAGGTTTGAACCTTGTATTGCTAGTTAATTATGTAAACAAATCTTTTTAAAGATTATTGACTTAGGTCTTACGAGGAGTGTAGATTAAGCACAATTATCCTGTGAGTGAGGTTCAAACCTTGTATTGTTAGTTAATGATGTAAACAAATCTTTTTAAAGATTATTAACTTAGGTCTTACGAAGTGTAGATTAAGCACAACTATCCCGGGAGTGAGGTTTGAACCTTGTATTGCTAGTTAATGATGTAAACAAATCTTTTTAAAAATTAATAACTTAGGTTTTACGAGGTGTAGATTAAGCGCAATTATCCTGTGAGTGAGGTTCAAACCTTGTATTGCTAGTTAATGATGTAAACAAATCTTTTTAAAGATTATTAACTTAGGTCTTACGAGGAGTGTATATTAAGCACCATTATCCTGTGAGTGAGGTTCAAACCTTGTATGGTTAGTTAATGATGTAAACAATTCTTTTTAAAGATTATTGACTTAGGTCTTACGAGGAGTGTAGATTAAGCACAATTATCCTGTGAGTGAGGTTTGAACCTTGTATTGCTAGTTAATGATGTAAACAAATCTTTTTAAAGATTATTAACTTAGGTCTTACGAGGTGTAGATTAAGCACAATTATCCTGGGAAACGAGGTTCGAACCTTGTATTGTTAGTTAATGATGTAAACAATTCTTTTTAAACTCATTTCAAAAACTATTCACATTTAACCTGAAAACAATTCAATGATTATTAACTTAGGTCTGTTTAATCTTAACAAGTAGGGAAAACTACCCCCCCCCCCCAAATGAACATTTCAAAACCCACATCAATAGACGCGCAATATTATTGGCAAGCTGATTTATTCTAGTTTGTAGGTAGTGGGAAGTTCAGGGTTCGCATCCCTGCTGAATGTACTGAGGGTAGTTTTAACTAAATGGTATCTCACTCTCCCTCCGCATGAATGAGCGTATCTGTATCTAAATTCTACCATATTAATTTACTAAATGGGTAAAGCCTGGCTGGGTAGTAAGATTCATCGAGGAAAACCAACACTTATCTGGGTTTTGAGACCAGGCATTTCTGTTAACCGTGATCAGGTGAAATAGTTAAAACGCCTTACGCCAATTATCTATATAGCAAGGACTTTGTTTTTTCTAAGGTGAGAATGTAAGGCTAGTGTTTTTTGCAGTTTCTATAGCGATTTTTTTTTGTCAAAAGAAATAAAATATTTCTTCAGTAAAAACATAAAGAGTTTAATTTTATTAATATGGTGACCTCAAGAGTTCCTGAATATCTGTCAAGGGAGTCTCTTAGAATTGAATGATAACTTGTTCTCTTCATTTAAAAAGTTTGTCATCTAATGTCACTATTCTCATGATAGATATTCAATGTTTCACAAGTTCATTATTTTGTGAGGTAAGAAGAGTTTTCAAATCTTGACCACTCGCTTTTCTGAAAACTGGCTTTTGGAAACTCCCATCCTTTACGCTTCATTAGTTGAATTTTTTTTGCACCTTGTCTTCCTTTTCATACGGGATATCCACATTAATTATATAAATTAGAACGGTAGCATTTAGAAGAAATATAGCCGCATGGTGTTGCAATCAGACGCTTTAGACGTCGTCTTAACGTGTGTTTATCAAGTTTTACGTATAAAGGCCTAAGAATTAGAAGTCAGCCAGTGTTTGGAAACGCCTTACGTCTATTCGACGTCGGTGCTGGTTAGTTCTCTACTTTCATCCATACTTAATTTCCCAAAATAGTTTTCCACTCACGCTTTATACAAATTCGAGTACAATTATCCTGGGAAGCAAGGTTCGAACCTCGTATTGTTAGTTAATGATGTAAACAATTCCTTTTAAACTCATTTCAAAAAAACTATTCACATTTAAACTGAAAACAATTCAATGTTTATTGACTTAGATTAAGTACGGTTATCCTAGCACACACACACACACACACACGCACACACACACACGCACACACACACACACACACACCATGCTAAGGGGATTGTGTATGATATGTATAATCCCCCTCCCACAAAGTACACGGATCTAGACCCTCAATGTGAAAACTACTTTACACAAAGTATCATGATTCTAAGCATGTCACATAGAAAGAAATTTATGTTCTAAAGTTCATGAATCAGATAAAATATTTCTCGTATACCTTGACTGTTATGAGAATATACGGCTCTTTCAAGTGCAGCTGCCACACCTGTGCACCCCAGTCACTACGTCAAGCCTATCCTGACACACTTTACCGCGTGAGCACCTTACAACCCTACCCACAGGCTCTACATACTACGTCACGATGATGAAAAAGAGATAGAGGGAGAAAAAACACCCAGGCCGTGCGAGAGGCAACCCTTCTCATCCCTGTCCCCGTATCTGCACCATGTTTAACGAAGGTATAAGAAAAACCAGCTTCTCCACACCCACCCCCTCACGCCATCACATGCTCCAACCCTTCTCATCTCCACATCCCCACATCCCACATCCCATTACAGAAAGCCGCCAGAAAAAACACTTCCCCAGGTGCTCAACACCCCCTCATCCCACCATCGAGTGCTCCAACCCTTCTCATCTCCTCCCCCTCCCACCAGCCAATTATGTAAATGTGTTGCAGTATACCGCTTTTACCAAAAACCCCTCTCACCCAGGTACCCCATCCCCCCTACTCCACAACTCACATCACCACAACATCTCAGGAACCCTCCCAAACCCCCCTCACTCATCTCAGTCATCCCCCCACCTCCCCACCTCACATCACCATATCTATCGTGACATCTCAGGAACCCTACAACTCTTCAATATTATGTAAATGAGTGTCGCAGAAACTGCACTTCTCCCTTACTGTCACTCATTCTAATTTCTGGGTGGTCTCATTAAGAATACAAACAACCACACGTTAATGCTGTTAATAGCTTGAGCGTAATCGTGGAAGGTTGTTTAGTATCCAATATTATAATTTTTATTTCCCCCACATCGTCTCACTACCAAATTGGTTTGTACACATATGAACAAATTACGTAAATGTGTAAGGAAAGAGGAAAGCTAAATTTTAAGGAAATGTACTTTAATTTGCATAGAGGAAGAGTGGAAAACTATCTGGGAACAAAACAATCTCAGAACACCCGAAATTGATTTGAACTCCATTCTCCGCTTTAATGGCAGTCCTCAGCTAATCGACCATGAGATGGACTCAAAAGTGGGATTCAAAGCTCTCTCCACCTTAAAAAAAAATCTTAGTAATGATTATGATGATTGATAACACCACGTCTTACTACCCATTCGGGTTATACGCACTTAAGCTAATGTGTAATGGTAGGGTGATTGTGAGATGAAATGGAGGACCTACAGTTTAACGTTGAATCCGAACCACGGCGGAGACCTGGCATTCCCCACATAATCTTAGTAACACCATTGCTTATCGAATTTACACCACATAAAGCAATAATCCACCTATATAGCTTATTATTTTATAACGTCTTTGTTTTTTAATTGAAAACAGTTATTTTAAATATCATTAACCTATCAGCGTTAAATAAAAACTAAAGTAATAATACGCATGAATTAACATGGAAAATTGAAAGAATGTGGCTTTTATAAATTCAAGGACATCACTCTTCTCTTTTTAAGTGGCGACCTTATAATTCTTGCGATATATTCTCGATAATGGCCTACACGAGCTATATTTTATTTTAAGAGCCCGGTAAATGGTCATTGGAAGTGAAGAGTCGCGTTAACGCCAGTCCCCAATTAACGGTAGCAGAAGCAAGATTTAGTTCTACTTTGTCTCGGAGGCACAGTCAGATCTACAGTGTTGCCAGAGCTATAAGCACTTTAGTCAGAGTCCAAAACTTGTACAAAGCCTTGACTAGGGCTGTTAGGGGCAATAACCTAAGATTTTCCCAAATAGAAGGCATTAAATTTGTCAACTGGCTTTGGCTTTCATTGAAATTCATCCTGGCCATAGCATAGACAAATTTGAAGTTTTATGGCTCTCACATAATATGCCCATTCGTAATCAAACTGAGGTATAATCTGGTTTGCCAATGATGGGGAGGTTGGGCTTCAAATACCGGCTGGGCGTATGCCCACAAAGAGTGTTTTATAGTGTTTTCCACTCTATCTTCACACAAATGTGGTTACATGTTTCTAAAATTTACTTTACTATTCCCTACCCTATTAATGCATTTAAATGGGAGTAATATATCAGACAAGTAGCTGTACACAATACAATATGAATAATAATAATATTAAAGTGATAAACAAAAATCTCCTAGAAAGTAGAAACTGTACCATGCCAGAACTGAGAATACACTTTAAACCACAACATTAATTGAATAATAAATACAATTTTATTTTTATTTGTACATCATTACATTAAAAACACGAAATAATTGTTTAATGGTGATTTATATTAAAACAACATTTTATTGGATAAATAATAATAACACAAATATAAAAAAAAATTGTCATTGTTTGGATATTACTCCTGAAACACGATTAAAAGCAACAATTACTATACATTGGTAATATTATTTAAGTGCTAAAGCAATCAAAATAAATTACACAAAAGAAATATATACGATTATTCATTGAATAAGAGTTACCATGTAACAATAAATATTGTTGGTATTTATCTACACTAGAACGCTTGGAGGTTTATGTGGGCGATGGAACTGAATAAGATATCCCTGATAATCCAATAAGTACAACAGTTGGTGAGTGGAGTTGAATGACCAGGGCTCAAACCCCCGTTCGTGTGTAATTTTTCTATGTTTACACAATCGCTCCATCAGAGTGTCATCTTAAAACATATATTGGCTTAATTAAAAATAGTTTACAAATACTATAGTGGGATTTTAAATTTGAAGTATAGGCCAAGGAATATGTCTTTATAAAATCTTGGATTATCAACTGTTTCAACAGGAAATAAGCGTATAACATGAAAAGGCAGTAGTAAGACGTCGCGCTAAAATAAGAGTAAATAATGGATAAACTAAAGTATACAAGAAATGTATAAAAGTACGAAGGAAGTTATTACTTACACACTCCTGAAGAGTCAGGAACAGAGAGAAATTCGGGAACAACTTAAAAATACTGGAATGTTAGTAACATTTAATTGAATTATTTATATAGTGAGCTTTTGTATAGTAAAAAAAAACTAACTTAATAACTCGTATTTTTCTCCTTCTTCACCTTTCCCTTCTATACCGCTTTTCTTTCTGAAAAATAGTGATTGTGAGTGACTGCATATTTTTCTACATCAAAATCAAATCACTCTGCTCTAAACACTAATTTCATTACCTCACTAATCAATTTTATAAAGAATAAGTTTTCATTTCTATATACTCACATTAAGCGTCCGATAAAATGAGAATTCCCTTTAGAAAACCTGGAAAAATAAATAATTTTCTGGTAAAAATAATTGGTAGCCCTGAAAGTAAAAACAAATCAAAGCTTTATCAAATACTGTGTGCAACCAATTTTTTAAATAAATGTGTCTAATGTAGCTTTAACTTAAAGAAACGAATTTTATGTGATTCACTTTTAATTATAAATCTGGTTGGTCATTAGCAGCTTTACATCCCACGGGGAGCAAATTTAAAATACAAACCAATCATCCACACTAGATATTGTTAGTAGATGAGAAAAATACACAATATTAGAATTCAGTTTTCTTCAGGCACTTGAATTAGAAATGTGAGTTACTCTGTCAAGATGCCAAATGCTATCAGTATGGGAAAACACACAAATGCTACACGATTGTGCATAAAAATATTGAATTTTAGATATTCGCCAATAAGATAGAAAACAAATTAATTATTTTATGACACTTGTGCTCATTTTATCTCCTTTTATCTTTTAAACTACTGCTTATAAAATGAAATATTTGTGTCATTTTATTAATCCTTATGGGTAGTGCTAGTAATGCAAATTGTGGCCATAGCTGACATTTAAGTCAAAACTCGTATAGAAGTTTTGACGTGTAAGAAACTAATTTAATGGAAAATGACCAAGTTTTAAACACACATAAACACCCAATAAGGTATAAATATTTTTGAGTTTTGTTCTTATTTTGGCCCACAATTTTGTAGCGAAAAATAATAGAATTTCATAGAATATATCACTATGTTTTTATCATCTTCAGACGTGATAAAAAATAAATAAAAAACTGGTCAAAGTTAGCACGCAATTATTGGTCTCACTCGCTTTAGTAGACAAATTATTTAAGGAGTCACTCTCGTGTTAAACGGGCCTTATGATGACGGGGAGATTGGGGTTTGAATCTCAGTCGGGTCTACTGAAGCTGTTTTGTCCCTATATGTTGTCCCACTCAGCTTGAAGGCAAATGCCGGTAGATTATCTCTAAAATGCTTCCTTCCTCATCCCTACCTTAATAGAGTAGTTATTATATACTCGGTCTCCGGCATAAACTGGGATGAACTTTGCCTTTAATATTTTTGTTTGGGGCTCTGGTTTGTTACTAATATCCTTGTCAAGTTCCAAGCTTTACTAGCCCTGGCATAAACTACGAGTCGTAGTGATTATCTGTAAACAAGTTTACAATAATATAAAAATACTTAAATAAGGAGTTAATGTCCTCCAATTTTAATAAAACTCAGTACATAAATAGTATTTTCAGGAAAAAAAAAATCAATTTTTCTTTCTCAGGAATAAGCGTTTAAAGAAAAAACGTGAAAAATAAACTCAAAGTATTTTATCCAACCTTAACCAATTTAGGCATTCTAGATACATAGTAAGCCTTTTAGTAAATCATAACGATTTTAAAATTATAATATTGCAACTAAAAAACCACACGAACGACCTAAGTCTAACGAAAACCAAATTATTTCAAAAAATAGATTTGCTTTGTTCAGTTTCAAAAAATACTAATAAAAAATGGTCCCTTGCTTTAGTTATTTTGAAAATATACATTTAAGAATTAATAAAATACGCTCGCTTAGATCAACACGGACGATATAAAGGTTTAAATTGTAGTTATACCACACTCGTAAATAGTAGAAATTGGTTTATTATGTAGAAATTATTCCAAATTATTCATGCAGTTGTATTTTATAAAAATACATTTGATCCTTATGATCATACAGATTTCCAGTAGTACAATGTATCAATTTTATCCTAAAGCTTACAAGGTGAAATATTTCATTAGATTATCTAGAAAAAAGGAAATACAATATATTTGTATGAACTATTTAGAAAACAAGAAAATATTAATTAAAATAACCCTCTCTGTTACAAATGTAAAACCATTGCAAATTTATTTTTAAGGTCTTAATACCCTACCTGGAGTTTTTCTACTGAACCCACCTTGTCCCATCATCTGGGATACATGATTTCACAATCACTTTTCCTCCCTATTTTCTTTATTATTCTCCTATATATAGATAATCATATTTTGTATGATATTTATATTCAAAGCCCTAGTTATAAACATCCTTTTTTAAATTAATAATCTTTTTGTGAAAGTGTATATAGTTATTTTCACAATTATGTTTTCACTAAAGTGGTTCATATGAATCAAAGCTGGTATAATAAATTAAAAGTAATTTTGGAATGTAATGTGTAATTAGACAACTTATATAAATTTGCAAGACCTAAACAATCATAACTATAATAATTACACAATCATTATTCATAATAAGTAAATATAGATTGAAAAACATTGTTGTTTTATACAACACATAGTCCAAGGTAAGTGTAATAAAGTACAAAAGCGATGCTAAATATACAAAAAATATAATCAGTTAATTATATTTTTTTTAACATATATCAATGTGTTTTTTCAATTAATCAAAAAGTGGCCCAATTAATCAAAATAATAAAGGTTATCAAGTTTATTTTCAGGTGTATAAAAAATAGTTAGCATGCTATTTACAATCATCTTATGCACTGCATTCACCAATAGTAAATAATAAAATGGTATAAATAACTCTATGGCTAGATAAAGCCTTAATCATTTATAAAAGTGTGACAAGCTCTCTGATTTTTAATCCTCGTGGGTGTCGAAGATCAACCACCTCATTAAGTAGGTATTCCATATAAAAAATGTGAATTTTGACCTTAATTTTTGTCTTTCAAAAGTTATGATAAACATGAATTTTCTGCAGCAGCATACCTAGAGGTGTCCAAAATACAAAAACACAGTATTCTCTGCATGTCACATGTAACTGAGTCTGCATTTGGTACATGTATTGATGGTCAGGTTTTAAAAACATATTGCCATCCATCAGCTAACAAAATTTAATAATATTTTTTCTATGGCTTCTTGTGGAGTAGCGTTTGCTACATTCGCAGGACAATTAATTTCCACTATGCCATTCTATTCAATAAGACCATCAGGGGTTGCACCTGAGTATGGTTTTTACTTATCAATCCACCGTCCTGTACGCTGTATATATATATATATTAAGCCTACGTTCCACCTCTTCAATGGCAAAGGATTATTTTTCGATTCCATACCAAGTCGCTGAAGTACCTGAACATTCTGAGTAGTAGCCTGAACTGTTTTAGCACATAGAGTAGTTTTTCTAAGATTACATATTTTTCCTACCATTTCCTACCGTTTCCTGAGCTTATGCTGCCATAAGCTGCTTTGACTCTGAAGTACTGTATTAGTAGTCAGCACGAGGCGTTTATCACTAGATAATGTAAGTCTTTTCAAAAATTATTCTTTGTTCTTCTTAAGTTCTTCCGTGTCCAAATCAGGTAATTTTGCTGCATCGGGTCCATAGTCATCATCTGGCCCAACAGTGTTGTACTGTAGTTTTATTCTGCTCTGCTTCTGAGTTTTTCTTTTGTTTTGGGATTTATTTTGCAATGAACTTCTTTGTATATAATCCTGGACTTCCTTGCATGATTGATTTATGTACATTTCGATGTAGTTGTTTAGTATTCAAGGAAGTGACAGCTGCCTGACAACGAGCTTGATATGAGCCTCTTTGGGAATAATTTACTCTTTTATATCTAATGAGTTTGGCTAAAACTGAATTATATACTTCTGCCGGGTTGTTGCACAAATTGTGAATCAAGCTAGGGGCATGATGAGCACCTAAATTAACTTCTGACATAATCTCTCTGAACAATCCACACTCCATCAAATCAGGAATCCACTTCTTTTCTTTTCATACTCTTTCATGCTCTCATCGTTCTAAGCACTTTTCTTAATCACCCAATATATTATATTGCCTTTTCAAAATGTATTTTTTCAGTTCACATGTGCAGTGTAACAAAGTGTTGTTTTGCTTATGCCTAAACAATACTGCCTTTTGTACAGCTATTCACGATCTAAGTATCCTTTTCCTTATTTCGTTACGTTCAAAATGGCTCCCAAGTTTCGACTTTGTCCCAATATCATTCAGACGGATGGAGTAGTTTCTTATAAGATGGTTACGGCATTCAATTTTCTCCACTGGTAGTAGTGGACCATAAGGCAATGTATCCATCAGCTTTCTATGAACGCTGCTATCGCCATCGCCAATTAGCCGTCCATATCTGTAAATGTGATATCCTCTGGTAATTATATAAAATTATATTCGGTCAGACATGGCCTAGTTAATGTGTACTCTACGCTCAAACTTGAATGCGCAACTTATCTAAGGGTTATTCATTTCATATTTTTAACAATGTAATACATTCCCTTTGAATCAAAATATATTGCTACAGTATATTTGTACAAACTAAAATAACGTTAGCCAGCTCTGAGTATATTTACGAAGTCATGTATTTATTAGAAATAGGTCGAATTCACTGTTTTACGAAGTCTAATATTATTTTATCCCCAAATCCTAAATTTAGAATTAAAAACAAAATTTTTAAAAGCAATTTTTTCGTCATTTTGCATTCATTAATCTTTGTGTGAGTAAAGTACAATTATAATTTTTATATATAAATTAGCTAATTTAAAATATATACATATTTTTTCCAAGAAAACAGCGTTTATTTCTAGATATGAGCTTTATCAAACAGAAAAATAAAAATAATAAACATATAAAAAATGAATTTCCACATTATCTAGACCACACTGTCATCTTCTTTTATTAATTCAGAATAAACACACTGTATGAAGTAAATTTTGATTGTTAAACATGCTCAGTTACGCTGCCAGATTATAATTTATTATACTGAATAACACTCACATAAAGTTGTGTGTTTCAACACTAGTGTGAAATCCTGCTACAATTATATCTACCGCCATGCTGGTCGATGACTTGCTCCAGTTCCGGTAGCAAATATGTTGAGGTACTTCTTTACTTTGTGACAAGTAACGAGCGCAAAACGAGCAATACTTATAGCGGACTCACAAGAAAAGTACCTTTTTCGTTCGGTATCCAATGATACAAGCCTGGAATAAAACATCTATGTCAACACCTAACAAATCAAAGAGTAATATCATATAAGTATGTGGTTTATAATGCAAAAATTACAATTAAAGTATCGTATGTTTGATAAGAATAATTCTAATACTTAGATTTAAAAAAATCTTAAGTAATACTCAAACATTAAGACTTATTAAACGCCATCATATAATTATTTAAGTTGACAAATACTTACTGCTCCAGAAGTTGTATTGTAGTTCGTACGTTAGGACCACTTACTCCATACGACATCTGCCACTACTGCTATAATAGGAACGTTGTTTGGATTGACATCACCTGCTGCCCTTACTAGTTAAGCTTCTTCTCTTCCAGATTCCTCCATTGCTTTCCAAGCTGTGTCATTGTAAATCTCAACTACTTTGGTATGAGCTTTTAAAAAAGTAAGCTAAGAAATCGTCGGAATGTTTAGAGCTGATGTCAACTCTTCTAACTGTGAAAATCCCGCTCCAGTTGACATTATACCGGACACCGCCTCCACATTTGGGCTTAGATTTTCAGGGCTATTTGTTGATATTTTTAATATTTTGAAACACATATCTCACTTAAATGTAAAAGTTGAAAAAAACTACATTTTTATCCCCTTTAATCGGCACCATGTCAATAAGGGCATAGCCGAATGGCTGGTGTACACCGGTATCTTTAATACATACGAACATGTAACCTATGTCAATAATTCTTCTATCTTATAGTGTAATGCATTTTTTTTATTAGGTTCTGAAGTTTCAAAAGGAAGTGAATAATATTTATAAGTAACTTTCTCTAGTTGAGTTTTATGTCTACTGGTGTTTTAATTGGCTGAATTAAAATTAGTTTCGTCTTTGTCAAAATATTATTTTATTTTCCTGCAACATAAACATCGCCTCACATAGGGCCTACTATTACTATGAAATAATTAGCCTATGGATTGTAACAAATTGTGAGAATCACGGACATAGGCTATTAATTAATTTTTTCTTAAGCAACCAACAAGATTTTTTTTTAAATACGTGATCTTTAAGATTATTTGTTTTGTCATTTTTTAAAAATGCATACATCTGTGTATGATATTTATTGACACAATTATAACCCCCAACAAAGGTTTTGATATATGTTAAAATAGCTAACCGTTTTGCATTCCAATTGTCTAGATTCTGGCACTTCACTCGCTTCCGTTTTGCTGTTGGGTAGGATTTGAAATTAATTTCAACCTTTCTGTCAAAATTTTATGTATTTGTTTCTTTCTCTTGATCCTCTGTAGAAACAACACTAAACATTCCCACAATATTTAACAAAACAGCCATAAATATATCGCTAATTATGTTTAACTCATCGAATCTTTGTCTATACAAAGTTAAATGAAAACAAAAAAGTCTTAACCAAGTGCTAAACTGTTATCAAATAAACAACAGTAGCCTATATGTGTTCACACTTGAATGTTATAGAAATAAGTAGAGAAAAAATTTAACGAGTTAAAAATGTGTTTTTAAAATTTTGTAATAGGCACAATACAAAAACGAATACTAGTGAATAATTATGACACTAATAGTAGTTTGTATGCATATAATTGTTGTTGGTGAAATAGGGCAATTATATACCACATTCCATGTAAGGGGAAGGGGGGGAGGGAACTCGCGTGCTAAAACGTCAACCTCGTATGAACCGGTTTGTCAATAAATTTGGGTTTCAAATACCAGATGGTTATATTGACAGTAAATTTTTTAAATAGTTTTACATGTTTGCTACACATAAATGCGGGTACACTTCTTATGAAATAATGTATGTATTGTCTCTACGCCATTAGTTTATCTAGACGGATAGCATGAACGAACAAGAGGATGTGGTGCACACATTGAAAATACATTATGAAACATATTTAATAATTTAATTGAAAGATTTTAAGTACCCCATTTATATTTCCCGTACGTCAAAAGGTAAGCACAGAACTAGTTCTCAAACATTATAGGCCTACTCTTGAAGATAAGCCAAATTACTATTATTTTGGTTGTAGAAATAGTATACATTCTAAAAAGTATACCTTTGTATTTTTTTTAGTTATATTAAGTCATGAAAGCTAAATGTACATTTTGACTGAACAGATCAGACTAAATTTAGAAAAAAAACAACATTGCGACTATGAAAAATCTGAATTACATTAAAGTTGATATCTCACAAGCAAATTAATTTATATGGGTTTAATCAACATTTACACAAAACCAAGTGAGAAGCAAATGAACAATCCCGAACAAACAAATGCAATTTTTTTTTTAATTGACGGCCTACCCACAGCTGACCCTAAGTTTGCAAACAAAATGACGTAAGTTAAGCCCGGTACACACGACATAATGGATTATTGTCCGTCTTTTATATTCACATATTTATAGAATAATGTCGTTTTAATTGAATTTACTTACTGATCATTCCTAAAAAATAAAGGATTATCTTCATTTTTTATTTTGATTTCTAAACATTTAAAAATCTCTATGGTTGAGGTTCAATCTCTCATTATTCTAACTTTTTCGGTTATACAGTTTTTGTTTTGATTAAATATATGGCTGTTAATAAATATATAATCAATCACTAACAATTGTAAGCCTCTATCAAACAGGACTATCTTTATTTTTATAACTCGAAAATTGTCCATTAAAGATGGATGATATAAGACGTATTCTATTTCTACGAGCAACAATACTTTGTATACAATTAGCTATTCAAAGCAGACGATGTACAATATTGGGTGATCACACGGCACACTCTTGTACAATAAAATATGTAGTGTGTATGAGGCTAGAAACAAGCGTTTTTACAAAATTAAATGTCGAACAAATGAAATTTCTCGCAAAACAATCATTAAAAAATTGAAGAAAAACTATTGAGTAAATAAAAATATTAAACAAAATTGCGGAAGGGGGAGGCGGAAGGTAGTACCTTAAAACTAATAAATCATTATAACGATTTAAAATTCGTCTTTTCAAAGTGTGGGGTCCCCTTACTCATATAAAATATACTTATTGTGGACCAACCTAACCAAAATAAATGAACATTTATGGTGTATCTTACCTCACCCAACTATGAACAAAGTGTTCCAACAATAAGAGCATTGATTTTTAAAAGTGATATTTGGGTTTGAGCAATTTCACGGCCATCAAGAGAAAGTATGTACAGGGTGACCTTCCGGCTGAGACATAATAGCTTTATAACACATATAGCATAAATCTTCGAGGATTGTCTTTGAGTACATAAGTGTTTTTTTTAAACAGCTTTGTTTATTTATAATATATTTTCTATTGTGATTATAGAATTCAATATAAATCAATACTTGAAAAAGATATTAAATATTTAGTAGTGAAATATAAACAAGTCTATTAGATATGTCAGTATGACTTAGTAAAAGTGAATGTTGTATAAGACTAGATAAAACATTGAATAAAAACACATTAAAATGTGAGTCAGGTTAAAACACAATATTAAAATAATAACATATTAAAATTAATTAACATAAATTCATATAATGGATTATCGTTGACTAGATATAATGTTGAATGAATGCTACAATAGAAAGCATAATTAGAATAAGTTTAGACTGTAAACATTGCCATTTGATTGAGAAATAAATGAAAAGATACAAAAATAAAGTTTTCTTGAATTCTATTCTCTTAACTTATTCCCATGCTCCTTATGCGGCATCCTAGAGATAGCCTTAATTGTGTTGATTGTAACATGTTTCGGCGAACTACGGCGCCATCATCAGACAATGTGTAATGCCTGAGTGAGTTTCTCTGGTTGAAAACTGAGTTTAATTTTGGTTTTCAACCAGAGAAACTCAGGCATAACACATTGGTAAATATGATATTTCATTCTTCACATTGGTTTTATTTTATTTTAGAGCCATTTTCTAATTTGTTGTAACTTTGTTTTTCTTAATGACCAACGCCCATTGTCTTGAACCTTAACCTATTATATTTTTTGATCTTTTCTTGATTTAGTCTGATGATGACGCCGTAGATCGCCGAAACATGTTACAATCAACACAATTAAGGCTATCTCTAGGATGCCGCATAAGGAGCATGGGAATAAGTTAAGAGAATATAATTCAAGAAAACTTTATTTTTGTATCTTTTTATTTATTTCTCAATCAATTGGCAATGTTTACAGTCTAATCATATTCTAATTACTCTTTCTATTGTAGCATTCATTCAACATTATATCTAGTCAACGATAATCCATTATATGAATTTATGTTAATTAATTTTAATATGTTATTATTTTAATATTGTGTGTTTAACCTGACTCACATTTTAATGCGTTTTTATTCAATGTTTTATCTAGTCTTATACAACATTCACTTTTACTAAGTCATACTGACATATCTGATAAACTTGTTTATATTTCACTACTAAATATTTAATATCTTTTTCAAGTATTGATTTATATTGAATTCTATAATCACAATTATATCTGCTTCCTTACTACAACTTCACCATGTTTTTCAAAAATATATTTTTAATCAGCACGTCTTACTACTGGTTCAGGTAATACGCACATGTGATAATTACTCTAATGGAGCCAGGAAAAAAGACTACGTGACTAAAGAGGTGGCCAACAGCTGTATATAAACCCCAGGTAGAAACAGTTTCAGACACATACACATGATATTATATTTTCAAATGATGATGATGATGATGATGATCACAAATATGTAACATGATCTTACCTGTTACATGACTCTTTTTTATTTTTAACAGCGTTTCCATATGTTACACCTCCATCATCGTTATTTAGTGGAAAAACAGATTCTGAGTTATCAACTTTGTTTTAGTTTACTTTTCTGAAAGTAACAAATTGAAAAATGTAGAAGGAAAGCTTTAATTTTTCCATCTTATTTTAGCAATATTTTTACAGAACCTACAGCCATGACTATATATCACTATACTAAATGCTTGGAATGAAACTAGTTATCATCCACAAGTGTCAGACTCATATATTCTGGTTGGTCAGTGACAGGGAGGTCATGGTTTTAAATCGGATTGAAGTGGATTTTCTTATATAGCTCCTTTACCAATCTCTCTCTATGCAAATCAGGGTATCTTTCCTATAAAGTCTACATTTCTCAATCGTATTTAGTTAATGTATTGAAAACATCAAGCCTGGAAGGATAGAAAGATGCAGAGCAAAATAAAACTAGCTACGCAGATTCGGTTACTGTGACTCCCGAACAAAGTCAAGTTAATCGTTCCACAATTATTACAACAAAGCTGTACAGTTTAAACCAGATAATATTGAAGTTTGAGGTGAACTGCATAACATACATAACACATGAAAGTAATCAATGATCATTATCAGAGCCCAGAGCTTGATTTGTCTTTTTTTTTTCTTTTATGTACATCACAGACAATACCCATTTGTACGATGAGACTGCTGATGACAGGGAGATCGGGGTTTGATCCCAGTCGGGTGTACTGAGGAGGTTTTTTCCTAAATAGTTTCCCACTCTCCACTAACAATTCCCTTAAATTCAACCTTCCTCATCCTTAACCCATTAGCATAATTAGTACATAAGCGTATAACCCGGATGAGTAGTAAGACGTGGTGCTAAAAAAATTATGGTCATTATTCCCTGATTGTAGAAATGTCTAATTTAAAGGTCATTTTTACATGATTTAATTAATCTTTTGGTAATTTTTAAACGGTTATATTGAATATTAATAAGTTTTGTAAATGGACTAATCAAACATTTTATTATTCCTCCTACAACTGTTGGAATGAGAATATAATAAATATAAATTTCAAATGAATCTTTCTTCTCTACTTACATGGTTGGAAAAGCCATCTTCCTAAGAGCCTCTGCTACTAAACTGAAATGGTGATATCAGTAGAAGCGGTAGCTAGAGTTTGTAAATCAAGGTTAATTGTTTATCAAAATGCAAGTGTAATTATTGTGGTTTTGCGTTGCAAACATTTTACTTTCCGCTTGTTAATTGGGTGTTTGATTTGTCTCGTGCTAATTAATTTTTCATTGGCTTTTTGGTCTTTTTTTTTTTTTTGTAAATTTAAATTAATTTTTTGGCATTTTCAAGGTGATTCTATAGATTATTTTTTATACTTTTTGGATCATAAAAATCCAGGCTACGCTAGTAATGAAAGCTTTTTCAAGTTAGTGCGTTGAATACAGCGGTTGTTTAATTTTTTATCAGTAAGATTTATCCATTTCATCCAGTTGGGATTAGAAGTTCAAGCTTAGTTAAAAACAGCCCAATGTGTTGCGAGTCAAACGACTTAAGCTACTCGACCACCCATGTATTATTATTATTATTAGCACCGCGTCTTACTACCCGTTCGGGTTATACGCAACCATCCATGTAGACTACCTTTGTAACTAATTACTTTTTTTAATAACACAATGGAGTGGAGGCAAAGTTCCAAAGGAAATGTACCAGTATCTGATTGGAGAGAGGGTGATAAATATTTTCAAATAAAACTATCCTTAGTGCGCTGGGATTTGAACCTTGATCTCCTCGTAACCGAAAATTTACTCAAAGTAAGCCTAAGATTTTAGGTCACGTGACGTCCGGTGTGGGAATTATACAATAGGTCTAATAATTTTTATCAATTAGCTATAATAACCTCACTGCCAAAACAAATTAATGACAATATATTGTGTTCAAAAATAATATTTTAAATTACCTTATTTTTTAAATATTCTAAAGTAGTATTCTAACTTACCTTCTCTATAAATATTCTAAAATAATTTTATGCTGCTTTTTTCGTGGTGCACTTAAACGAAGTTGGCATTTGTTTCCCATTCTTTCAATACAAAGGAATTTAATTTCACGTTTGTGATGTTCTTGTGGATAGCCCAAACGTGTGCTAAGGCATGGTGCATAGAAGAAAGTTAATAATTTAAATAAATACTTCGAAAAATCACTTTACAGTAATTATAACATTTTTAATTTAAAATGTACCAGTGGTTCAGATTGAACGCCAACCATACTCATACATTTATTCCTATGTTTGATCTAAAACATTTGAAACACAATTTTAAAGATTCAAAATGTTGGAAGAAATGATTTCACTCTTTTTTTCTTTGAAAACGATCGTGTCAACCTGCAGATGAAAGACCGTGGCCAGTTGCCAGCCGGTACACATAGTTCCTTGTTTGCCAACAGCGGCCACACGGCTACCAAACTGTTTAAAATTTTAATTCTTAAAATAATGTTTTAAAAACCAGTATTAAACTAATATATGATTTTAAAAATGGTACGGCGCACCGCACAGACTTTCTCTCTCTTTCTTTAAACTCGTATGAGATTCTGAACGGAATAATGTACATTGTATCATCACCACTCCACATAAGAACATTAATAAAATAATATACAATGATATAGAATCAATGCGAAAAGAGGTGCATCTTTGTCCACCTAAGAGTATTTCAAACAGTTTAATGTTTTAAAGACCTTAATAAAATGGTATTTGAACCATTTGCTGACAGCTTGGAAACTGGGATCTGCTTTACATGTTCCAATTTATGAAAATTGTGATTTTACCTCTAATTTTAATAATATAAACAATATAGATTTATGTATTTACAGATAATAAAGAAATCGGAGTGTCGGGAAACTAATTTATAAATTCGCAGTAAATTGGTTTATGATCTGAAAAACAACTTTCGTACACTCCAAATCTGGTTATCGTCATATTACTGAAAATGACATATATCTGCGTATCGTTGTTTGTCGTAGACTCGTCAGACTTCAAAATGGGTTTCAAACTATATTTGCTCATTAATTCCAACAAAAAATAGTCTTTATATCCAATAATATTATAGTTAAAATCTCCTAATAGTATTACATCGGATATGTCAGAAGGGATTAATTTGTTAATAGCAGTGACAAACTCATTGTTAGGTGTACTAGGTGATTTGTACCCTGTGATGTTAGTGACATTCCCAAATTTGAAACCAATCATATCTATTCCGAAAACAGAGTTTTCTATTGAAATGTGCTTACATGTTTGAATTTTCATGTATTTCTTTGCCAAACATAATAATCCTCTTGGGAGTCGGACACTACCACTATCAGATCAAAAAAATATCTTAAAATTTGGAATGTGGGGAAAGTCTTGCGGGATTATTTCAGTTTTAGACATTATCAATATGTCACAGAGGGAATACCAGTCATCTGCAAGGATGTTTGCCATATTTTTGTGCAGAGATCGGACATTATGGTACACAAGAACTATGCCGTCTTTCTGCTCTAGGTTCCAAAATGAAAGATTAAAAGTTTTATTATGGAGACGAGTCAGCTCATTTTTAACAGCATCGTCAGCTTTGGGAGGAGGAGGAGTTTTGAATTTTCCCAGGATGTATAGTCCAGCTAGACTTGTATCTCTTCTTAGAGCAACATACAGCAAAGCCCTAGGGACACGTTGGCATTTATTAAAATCGGAACAAACGAAACTGTACGTCTGCCCTTGGCTCTTGTGAATAGTTAAAGCCTCAGCTGATACTACTGGAAACTGCTGCCGTAACATCTGATATTCACCCGATTTATTGACATTTATGGTGTGAGCTTTCCTTGATATCGGGACTAATGCTGGTTGGTTTTCATAAAATTGGAGGCTAATAATCTTGCTCTTTTTCCTACGGAATTTTTGGGTTCAAAATCAAGCCATATTCTATCGATCTCATTTGAATTTGGTTTAAATGTCAAGTGTTTCAATACTCCACAAGAACAATAGTAAAATTCAATTTGAATATATCACTTAATGAAGTAATTATAAGTAAAATAGTGTGAGGCTGAAAATGTGATAGTTTTCATTGTATAATTTAATTATTATGATTAGTAAATGTTTTAGAGAGTCTTCTTTTTAGATAATATAAATACCTTTTCATTGGTGAGAACCGATTTCAAATCCATAGAACGATTTTGGCCCAATCTTTTATTTAGTATTACCATGTTTTGATGGGTAGACAAGTGTTGACCGGCCTCTTTATATTTCTCTGCAAATTAAATATATTAATTCACTTTATATGATTTATAAGTAAATAAATGTATCCATACCATCCAATGGAGTAAATTACATTATTTTAAGTATGTTCAGTCTTTTGATTTTAAATTAAAACTAATGAAAACCCTTCAAGAGATTGTGGTACAAATATATTGAAGAACTTTAAAACTAATTCAGCTATGTGTATTTGGGTGGTTGGAATCCAAAATTAGATGTTTCTTCAAGGAAAAATATTATTTGGTTTATTTATAACGTGCACTTTTTACACAACTGATTATATCAGCACACGACTTATAAACTAACTTAAATATAAAAGAAACACAACATACAGTCCCTGGCCATTAATTCATCACTATACATATACCATGATACATCTTTCATCCATTCCTGGAATTGAATTAGGGACTCTTAGCTAATCTAATTGTTAAAGGTTGTGCTCATATTTTAAATACCTTGTTAGCATTTAGTCTCATTCTTAGACTGTCAAGTTGGACGTTCGTTGTGTCATGGAAACAATCTAGAATCATTCATACCCATACATAAAATAGAGACTAGGACCAATATTTCTATTTAGAGGCTTATATATTTACTAAATACTTTCTTGAACGAATGTGAGAAGATAATACATGAGCATACATTTTACCATTTGATAATAAGCTCTAGGAAAATCTACAGGGTTTCTAAGCAACTAGCTCGGTAGAAATTTTGGGCCATGCTGTCCCAAGCTTTATACAAGTTCTTTTTTTTTTTTTACCAAATTAAAGCTTTTTATCTTTGTCAACAGCAGAATATTCTCTCAAAACTAAGTAATTTTGACCTAAGTTCCTCTTCCACTTCACTAAAATACTACTACCTACTATTGAATAATTTATTTTCTTGTTTTCCCTTATAATTATTTTTAAATTCCAATTTTTATTTAAAGACCCCTTCCACCCACCAATATTGAGTGAAAGTCACTGAAACTTGGTATTTTATAATTATATCCTTATTTATTAGTTCGTTTTAAAGTTTATGTATTGTGGTGAAAAGCTTCAAATAATACTTCCTTATGTATTATTGTATTAATATTATTGACTATTTGGTGTACCCGTTCTTCACACAGGAAATTTATAAAGTAACTTTATTCTTTTTTATTATGTAAAATTAAGCACGAGTAAACGTAACAAAATCTAAAGTTGTGTTTGGATATTAATCCCTTATTGGCTTAGTTTGTGTTACAAAACGCTAAGAGTAGGTTGATTAAAGCACAATGTCAACATAAACATATAATCTGAAAATTTGTTAAAAGCTGAAATAAAGCAATAACTTCTCTATAGGCAGTATTTAAACTCTTTCCTTTTGGTGCTTATGAAACGAGAGAAAATTAAAAGAAGAAGACTGATACAGCATAAATCACTGGTTGGTAAAGAGTTAACACAAATGAAGGTTACATAGTACCGTAACAGTTTACAATTTAGAAAAATAATGATTATTTTTCAAAATTGCTGGCCTAATTCTTTCCATTATTTTGATTCCGCCATATTACATTTGCGTTTTTTTGGACTCTTCTAGAGAACATTATCTAAAGACCTATCACCATTGCCAATTTTAAATTTCTAGGATATTAAGGAGTGCTCGATATCTATCGAATATATCTGTATTATATCGAATTTCAACACCCGGTGGCACTTGTAAGATAATTTATTCTTTTACAATACTATGATAGCCATGATGATCCCAAAATAAATATATGTCACCAATATATTTTAAAAACATATTTTAAACGAAATATTATTCAGTACATAAACTGAGTTCACAAACAAACGTAATCCATAGAAAGCACAAAATCTGCCTAAGAGCAGTCATAAGATATGTGATGATAAATTATACACATTGTTACAAACTCATATTGGTAAAAAGGGCATCATAGTTTAACAAAAAGAATAAATGAAACAACAGGCTGTTAAAGAGATATATATGTTCCTGGAATTACCAGCTAAATCGATTTACTACCAGAGCAAAAACAGTTTTTACAAATATTTTTTTAAACATTTTAGCTTACTATTTCTTGTATACAATTTGGAAGTTAGGCCTAATATTTCTTATTATTTTACGATTATTTATGGTTTCATTATACTGTGTATGGTTGCAACAAACATTCTAAAATTTTACTACACCTAAGACTGTTTTTATATTAGTTTTAGAAATTTTAGCGCCTCCTCACTCCTCATATTTTCCAAATATTAAATATAGAACTAAAAAACCTTCTTACTTTTATAATTATCTGAGATAGTCCATCCACCTTCCTGACAAACTTAAATAATCTATCAAAACATAAAGTATTATTTTATTATTTTTTGGTAATTTACTTCCACCCCTCCACCCCCTCCACTTCTCCCTATCTAAAGCTCCGAATACACTGACCCTTGATTGAAATAATAAATGTTCAGAAACTTATATATATATAAGTTGGACCCTCTTTATGTAGATATATATTTTTATTTTCCACCCTACGGGAAGTGTTTCATTCAAGTAGTTCAGGAAATTTTGAGGGGATGACGCCTTCCTCACATTTTCCGGTAATTCATTTTTAAATTTGATCTTTTATCAGAGTGTCTGGCGCGGTTCTAGTAACTGTCTGACAAATTTCAATCTTCTTCCACAATGAGAAGAAACTTTCTAGATTAATTTGGGAAATTTCAAAATCATTTCTTTTACCTAATTACACTAAGAAATTTCAAATGTTTAAGAACGTATAAGTTTTATTTGTTAAAGAAACACGATTGAATTGCTACAAAACAATCAACACACAATATAATTTCTCTTGTGATTTAAGATTTAACTGTATTCTGTGAATATTATTTGGGGTTTGGAGGGGAGGAGAAAAAATAATAATTTTACATTCACTAGGTGAACACAATGACCAATCTTATGGCTCAAGACAGAATATTTGAAAAAATACAAATTTGGGTGGATTTTAACAGACGGGTTATGTCAATATTTTAACCAAACGTCCAACTAATACCCATGTGAAACTTAACAATTATTCCAATCGTTTGGGTGTGATTGAACATCAATCATACAGGCAACATTTAATTTTTATTATATTACTGGTTTCCCTCAGTTAGCTCCATTAATACCGTTTCCCGAAATTTCACAGCCTATATGTGTTGATGATTACTGACCAATCAGTATATCACCATCTTTTTCCAAGACCTTGGAGCATATTGTAAAGATACAGATTTATCAACATGTAGACCATAACCACCTACGTACTTATTGCGATTCTGTCTTTCCAACTTGCCCAAGATACATGTACTGCTCTCATTTAGGTAGCTGATGATATACGACTTGCCATGGACAAACGACATACAACAACACTAGTTCTTCGATTTCAGCAAAGCATTTAATAATGTTGATTATGACATACTTTTAAAAACTTAATTGTTACTTCGCTTCCTCAACTACGTGTGTTCGATGGGTACGCTATTATCTTTTTGGTCGAATGAAAAGGGTAGTTTCAAATAATGTTTACTTTACCTGGTACCTTTTTAAAGCTGGTGTACTGCAAGGCTCGGTACTTGGGCCACTTTTGTTCTATCTATTCATTGATGACTTACCTTCCTCGCTTACATACTGTAAGTATCACCTCTACGAAGATGATTTACAAATATACCTTTGTGATCGTACTACAAACTTACCTGCAACTATAGATAAAGTTAATGCAGATTTTAGAGCAATCTCTTCATGGTCACGATGTAACAGACTGCATCTTAACCCCACTAAATAACAAGAAATGCATATTGAGACACCAAGACTCTTTTAAAACGTATTTAGATCAACCCTTTCCTGTATATTACTTAAGAACAGTGTAATACCATTTAGTGCACAAACTAAGAATCTAGGCATACTAATGAATGAAAATCTCACATGGACAAATCAAAATACCAAAATTGTCAAAAAAACAACCAAGCTGCTCTTCACACATTAAAAAGGGTCAAAAAATTTCTTCCTGTTCCTTTTAAAGATATGCTCGTCCAAAGATTGATATTTCCATACTTTGACAACTGTTACATTGTGCATAGTAACCTAACTGAAGTGCTTAAACAAAGATTACTGCGACTACAGAATACGTACATTTGATGTACTTACAATCTTAAGAACCAAGGTCACATCTCTAAATACTTTGTCAAACTAAAGTGGTTACAAATAAATGAACGGTGGACACTTCACTCCCTCAGTCTCAGTCAAAAGATATTGCAGACTTCCTCACCTCATTACTTAGCAACCTATTTTAACCTACTAAAAATCAGAATTATTATTATTATCACCGCTTCTTACTACCCATTCGGGTTATACGTACTTACGCTAATGTGTAATGGTAGGGTGATTATGAGCTGAAATAAAAGACCTACAGTTTAACATGGAATCCGAACCACGATGGAGGCCTGGCATTCATCAGCATCATTAATACACGTGGTAAAATTTTTACCCTTATAAACATTCCAATTCACGAATCTGAATCTTATTCCCGTTCATTAGCAGTTGCAGCATCACGAGCGTGGAATGCGCTACCGCCCACAGTAAATGACTTGACTGGGTTGGCTGCTTTCAAAATTGTAGTCAAACAGGATATTATTTCTAGGAGAATCTAGCTCTTCTTGTTTTTTCAAGCTTTTCAAATAAAACTGTTTAAAATAATTGCTAGAGTAATTGTATTAATGAAGAAATAAATTAAAGAATCGATGGGTGTAATGTAACAATTATATTTTTAATTTAGATCATCATTTTATAGTCACTATTTTTACTATAAGCTTGTTTAGTTTAGCTAGTTAAGTGTAAGACATGGCAAGTTAGCCTTAACTTTGCGAAAATGTTGCAAATTAAAGACAATAAATAAACAGCAGTACTCTGAAAATTGAAAATGACAGCTGGACACGGGAATCGAACCCGGGACATTTGGCTTAGTACAACAATGCTCTAACCGTTGAGCTATCCATAAATCGTCGTTGCCCAGGGTCATTCTTCAATCATATTTTAAGGCAGAGTCTGTGATGGACGTGCTTAATCGTCGTCTACAAATGTGTGATTTTATTAAGAACACGAGATATCAGATAACCCAACCACCTTCAACTCGGTAGTTGGCTTAAAATCATAAATAATAGCTTTGGCCATTTGATTCTTAAATATGCAATACCTCACAATAATAATAAATGTGAAAGTGGCAGCATTAAGCAAACTACCGAGTTGAGTTGTTTGTTGTTTATTTTAGTGTCAATTGAACAAAAATGTTCCATTAGGTTAATCACACCCCATATTTGTGGTCACATGCATAAAGAGGGATCCGTAAAGTGTTATTTGGGAGGGATACATCTATTTATTAATTACCCTCTAAAAAGTATGTATTTGAACATAGAGTTAATCAAATCGTTGCACTGATCTATGTAATAAAATTCTGTTATTTTTTCCGTTCCCCGCGTTTTAGTTGTGGCCGGAATATACTACATTACCAATAACGAGCTAGGGATTGAGAAGGTAGCATTTTAGAGAAAATTTACCAGAATTTGCATGGAAGAAGGGTGGTAAGCCATTTATAAAATAAATATTAGTCCCCCTGGAGAGGATTCAAACTTTAATCTCCCTGTTATCGACGATCCAGATAGGACGAAATTAATCTACGTCTCCGCGTATCCACTGATGAGGGTTTATGGTAGAACTACTTAAATTTATTTATTAAAATAAGAATCCATTCTTTCAGATAAATAAACATGTTTTTGGTTATGATGAACTAAATTTATCCTTCTCTTACATAGCAACATAAGTGGGGTGTGTGGTTATTTTTAGCTTGCTGTAACATTTTATTTGCTCCCCGTGTACTCGTATAGTAGGCAACCAACTATTTTCCCACGCTAGGCCACAAATAACGAAATACTCGAGCGCACGAGACGGGGAAGTATTCATTACACTTTGGCTTTAACTGTCCGTTGAACATTTATTTATATTTATTTATATTTAGCACCACGTCTCACTACTCGTTTGCGTTATACGTTTAAGTACTAATTATTCTAATGGGTTAAGGTGATTCGTCCAACAATCTTCTCCTAGAATGAATAGGCTATCACATTTTGACAGGGAATTTTTAAGATTGATGAAGGTTGGTGTTGCGTTATGAAGAGGGGGATGGGCAGGTGGAGTGGGAAAGTAAGCTGGGATTGCCAGCTCTTTGAACACAGCAGTGTTGTCATAGCACTACCTCTTTTTTTCGCTAATTTAGAACATGAATGGTCTCTGAATGACTCACCCGGGAGTTGTGGTCTTGAGTTTGATTAAATTAATTAAGATTAAAAGAATATTAATAATTAAAAATAATGAACTTAATACACGTGTCGCAAAGTATTTATTGTACTGTATACTATTAGGCCTATATTTACAAAATGTGTTCTTAGAAGAAGAAAAAATATATTACTAGGACATTTAATGAAATATTTTGAGTTGTGAAAGTTTAAGGATTATTTTATTATTCTTTTAGCACCGAGTTTTACTATCCGTTCACGGTATACTCACATGTACTAATTACGATAATTAGTTAGGGATTAAGAAAGCTGAATTTAGAGAAAGTGCACTCGCATTTGCGTAGAAAGAGTGTGGGAAACGATTTATAATAAAAATACCCTCTATATACCTAACGGAGATCAAACCCCGATCTCCCTGTCTTTAACGCTCTAGTCTACGACGAGAATGACGCATTAGATGTAATTCTAACACCGGAGCAGGTTTTAGAGTTCTTTATTTGTAGTAAAAAAAAGTAATACTTTTCGTGGTTGTTATTATAATAATAGTTAACAGAGCTCATGATGGGCACCTTACAAACCGGCCGAAAAGCTGTAAAAATGTTGGAATGCCACGTAGGTCA
>JBCFYV010000003.1:49782302-49861375 GCA_039000515.1 Timema cristinae
CAATATATTATTATTATTATTATTATTATTAGCACCGCGTCTTACTACCCGTTCGGGTTATACGCACACTATATTATTAAATGGTACGAAACTCCGCACGGACTTTCCCGCTCTATTGTTTAGAAATGGAGATATTTACTCAAAACTCGTAGAGGAGAGGGTGGATATATGAACCCCGTCGTTAATATGGGCCACTTCGTTTTCTGAGTAAGCAAATTTCGGGTGGGAGACATTTGATCTATTATAAATAGTTACTAGAAGTACCTGTAGAGCACACTGACTTAGTTCCTCTAAAGGTGAGTGATTTGTGGTGTGTTTTAATTTTTGGCTCTTGAAAATACTTCAAAAGGGCATACATATGTTTGGCACTTATTAATGCAATTGCTCTGTCATAACTGGTAATTATTATTGTAGCTTAGTATAGATTAAGTTCTAAGGGGCAGATTCCAGTATTAACCTTATAAATTACGGCGTGTGCAAATAAAAATCGTGTTTACCAAGTTAGCAAAGGTGGGCCCTTACGATGCTGGTAATTTGAGCCCCATAATAAAGGGGCCCATATTGCAGTCACTACATTTCAACTTTATATTATTTAATATTGTTATTTTACAGATGCCTCGCAAACTCCTTGTACGTAAAAAAGTCATCAAAACGAAAGTTATGGAATAAACAAGAAGAAACTATTAACGCAATACAGGCGTTGAAAGATAATAAAATGGGGTAAAAATAAAGCTTTGAAAATATAAGATTATAAGATTCTCAAATTATTTAAAACAAAGGAAGAAAGTAAAAAATCACGTCTCACCAGTATTACAGCCAAAAAGGAAATAGGCCGAGACAACCGCGTTAATTCCAAATCAGGAAATTGATATCTTAGCTGATGGCCAATCAGTGACAAGTTTGTCAAGATAAGGAAAACGGGCCAATCGTATTTTAGTTGAAGACTTTACATTTTCAAAAAACATAGTATAAAAAGAACATTAAGGAAAAATTAAATACATAAAAAAGGTACAAAGAGATGTAATTATTTAATACTGTTAACAAAGATTGAATTATTCATTTATAATAGTTTATTAAAAGCTTTAGTTCCTCAAATTCCCGTTCCCGATTGCCACTTCCTTCCTAATTTCACTTTAGTCCGCTAGACCTCGTTACATGGCACTGCCAGGTAGAGTAACCTCGATGCGTTCCAACCTCGATGCGTTCCTAGAAGAGTACTCGCTAGCCGTTCCGTCTTATTGCGGTGCTAATATACAAACAAACAAACAAGAAAGAAAAAATAAGTTTGGCCGCCATTTTGAAGGTGTACTGGCTTTTGCTTTGTTTACTTCAAAGCTTAACTTTATGATAATATTGGTCTGCAACTTAATTTTATTTATTTATGTGTAATTTTATATTTATCTTTTAATCTTTTATGAGCAATTTTTCTTTGATGCTTCATCAAATTCTAACTGGTTTTCTAAATATTTCGTAACAAATTAAGCTACTCTGTGAATAATGAGTGGATCAAAATAATATAATAAATCTTTAGATTTAATTAATAAGCAAAAATATATTTAGCACCACATCTTACCACCTGTTAAGGTTATACCCACATGTACTAATTAGGGTAATGAGTTAGGGATGAAGAAAAATGAATTTAGAGTAAGTGTACCCGTATTTGCGTTGAGAGAGTGGAAAACAAGCCTCTGTACACCCAACTAGGATTCTAACTCAACCCAAATCTTCCTGTCATCGACATTCTAGTTTATAGCGAGAGTGATGCCTGAGACCATGCGGCCACCGAAGCAGATATTTTTTCATAATGTTTCAAGTGTGCTTATTTTTAATAATTTTTTAATAAAAAATAAAAGCTATCAATGTTATTAAAAATTATATAATATATATCATTTTATCATAAAAAATTATATAATATAAATACAATCATATCATAAAATATTTATTATATGATATATATATATATTATATATACATAATATAAGTAAATATATGCTATACACATAATATAGGTATATCTATCATATATATATATAATATTGGTATATATAAAAATTTAGGTGTATATATATATATATATATTTAACATATAATTATATATATATATATATATATAAAACTAATATTATATTAGTAAATAATATATCTAATAATAGCTAATGTTTAGGTAATATAAATTGTCACTATATATTGCCTAAACGTTAGTTTTTAAGGTTTCTTTAATTTGAATTCCCGCCAAAGCTTACGATATTTTATCAGAGATTACTAAGAGTTGTACAATTTTACAAAACATTCCTCTTATTTTTTGTGAAGTTAAAGCTATTCTGATTTCATAAATGGTTGATTTATAATTTATTTAATAGTACAAATGGACTTTATTAATTTTTTAAATTCCATTTTCTCCATAAGAATACATTGTAGACTCTGAAGTCATACCCCCACAATGGCATACTGCGAGTACTAATTATATCTAGGTTATTCTACTGCCAGGAGCTTCAAGGTTGATAGACATAAGGTCAGTCTATAACCAACAGTATACTAGTTAAATATTGCGTCCAAGTGTGTTATAAAAACCATCTGTGGTTTCCAATTTGAGGGTCCTGGCATGTTTTGAGTGGTTCACAATATTGAGTATTTAGCTCTATATTTACTTTTTCAAGGATTTTAAAGATTATAGGAAGGTTTGAAATTCTAATATAAATGTAAGTGGTTAAAATGGTAAAAACTACCAAGCTACTGCTTAGGTTCATTCTAACTAATCCATTCCGATAGCTTCGTGCTGACTTGATTTATTGTTGGCTGCTATATAATATGATAATAGATTAATTTGAAGTAAAAGATTATGTGTCTTATTTATTTACACCTACCGTAAGATAAGGTTACATGGTCCACGGGTATAGCAACTAAAATAATTATAAAAGTACATGTTTTTTTTTATTTTACACTAATACTATCTAACTTTGTAGGCCTGATAGTTTTAAGTGTTAGGTAATGTTTTCAATTTGATCAATTGAGTTTTTTCGAACCAAAACTTTTTAATTTTCCCACAAACAATGATTGTGAGTGTCAAAACAAATAACACTTGTAGCTTTAAAAATCCAGGATTAACAAATAAATTTAAAAATATAGTTGCCTAAAACTTCGATTCAAGGCTTGAGTATCACCCCAAATTTAAAATTTTCCTGGGAGACTCCTCCCCCGCTCCCCCTTTCCCAACCGTTCTCAACGTTGCCCTTGTACTCTCCTTTGCCACTTGGAAATATTTCTTATTCCAGAATAATTTGAATATCCACTATTCCAGGCGTTAAACACGAACGTAACCGGAAGGAATAACTTCCAATAGCGAATAAATTAAGTGGGTCATTTGCTAACTTTGGATCCTGTATCTCATTTTGCTATTTGTTATTTTTTTCAATGTACTATTTTTTATTTGTAGGATCTAGTCGCATAGATGGCTATCATGAATTTAGTTTATCTACCTACATCCTTCCAACATATTACTAATATTATTATAAATAAATATAGCCAAGTCAAGATTTAGTAATGTAAGTTTTTGTTAGATTCAGTTTGGCTACGTTAGCTAAAGTTTTGTATATTTAATTGGTTGGAAGATCAACAAAGCTTGTTAATTTAAATAGTTTGTTTCGATATGATTCTATCATATTATTTAACTTGGTTTAATCTAGATTTAGAATTTAAAACTTAGATATATTGCTCAAAAATATATAGAAATAATAGATACATGTCATTTTGAAGAATTTTCAGGTGAGTACCAGCCCAAATAGCCTATTTTCTAAAATAATTCAATTTTAAAAATTTTGTCGATGGAAGACCACTTCAAAGATTATCTTCTAGAGGTATTCATAAAAAATTAAGGTGAGGATCACTCTAAAGAGTTTTGAGGGGCATATAAATTTCTAACATTTCTGGGTGAGAAACACTTTAAAATAATCTGATTACAAAAAAATCAAGGTGAAGACTACTCATAGCTTCTAGTATGAACTATTTTTTTTTTAAATTGTTGAAGGAGGGCCACCCTAAATGATGTATAAAAACTATCTGGTTTTAAAAAATTGGGGAGGATGACCAAGGTTTTAAACATAAATAAAATTAAATATTGATTAGAAACTATTAAACGGCTTTAAACAGAAATTTAACATTGTAAGTAACTATGTTATTTATAACTATGAACCACTATGAAAATGATCTGAATCCGATCCTGTATAATAGTGTGTAGTGTTTAAACACAGTGTGTCAGCTTACGGAACTATATATATAGTGTATGTATGCAGATAGTTAATGGGACTATATATATATATAAATTAATGGGACTATATATATATATATATATATATATATATACACACAGTAGAGTCTCCGGCACTATTAAATACTAGGAGGTGCCGGATTATTGGAATATTTAGATTACTGGATTATATAGGGAAATTCAAGGTAAATGAAATAAAGCATTACATATGTAGGTAGTATGTATTTACATACATGCCCATGTTAAACAGGTATTGGAACAGTTGAACGCCATATCTGGTTTTATTTTCGACGTGGTTGTTGGTGGCTCTAATATTTCTGTAAGGTTTTCCTCTTCTTGTAGTACCTCTTCACATATTTATTCATCTGTCATCATTTACTCTCTTTCTTCAGTGTTCCCTTCAAACCAAGAATTTAAGTCTGCCTAGCTTATCTCGTGTCTTCTTTGTAATGTAATTGATTTGCCCCTAAAGAATATGTGAAAACATTGACAATAATATCGTCCTAATTTTATAAACGTATCTTATTTTATTTAAATTATGTAGTATATTAAATGGCGCTTAAAGCACTTCTTCTTCTAAGAAGGCAAAAGCCACTGAACAGTGACGTCATGCACGTGACATTAGTCAAGTCAGGTTGACAATATATATATATATATATATTTCAAATAATAACTTCCTCTTCTCGAAGGTTCAAATAGAGATTTTTAAATGTAACTTGAGTCAGTTTCCGGCTCTCGAAGTTTCTAGTAAAACAGAGATGTTTTTGTCTTGTATTTTGTTTTTCTAAACTAAACCTTCTCGAAGCTTCCATGAGCAATGGATATATACGAAGGATGGTGCAATGTAAGAGCAGTTGGTGTCCAGAACTGACAGAACTCACTTGGGCACTTGGCGTCCAGCAACACCTGTCCGCGCCCATACAATAGGCCGCGTATATATTTCAACGACATGATCTATTTTCTCATTAAATAAACAGAGATTCAGAAATAAAAAACATGTCAAAATAATAAGTGTGTATTAATTATAACTCTTTAATTGGCGCTCGATCACGGGCTATAAATACCAATTAACTCACAACATAAAAAAACCGGACCGATTTAATTAGTGCTCGACCACGGGGCAATTACCAGCTAATCAAACGGTGTAACTTCAATCGACGCTCAACGCGCCGAACCAGAACACTTCAATTGGTGTGGGACCGTAATTCCATATCGTTTCAATTGGCGCCCAACGTAAGGACCCCGTAATTCCAGAACATTTCATCTTTCTGAAATACTTTGCAACCAATCAGCAATAGGTATATCTTCTTCTGAAGCCCATTCTTCTGTTTCTTGTGAAGTGTTCATTGTAGGCCATAGTTTTTTCCACGATGATTGGATTAAGTTAGGTGAAGCAGAGTCCCATGAGAGAGTGAGGGAGAATACATCCTTCAAGTTCAATTCTTTGATAAACTGCTTTATATCACCACCCTAAAAGATGATGTGAAGGAGCAACTTATTTTTATACAGTGACTTTACTTTTGGATGACATTTTGGTCCATATGTTCAATAGAGGGGTACAGTTCGGTAGTAAGAACATGGTTTGGATCTTCCCATCACTTGATCTAAGTTCTTGTTCGTTTGGGTGGCCTGGAGCATTGTTAATTACGAGTAAATCCTTTTCGGGCAAGTTGAATCTTTTCATAAACTTCTTAACTTCTGGGACAAATTCTTCATGCAACCATTGATTAAACACTTCTCTTGTGGCCCAACTTTTCCCTTGGTTCTTGAAGCAGACTGGCAGACAAACATTCTTGAAAGCACTGGGATTTTTAGCTTTACCAATCACCAAAAAATCGAGTTTGTGCCTTCCGGTAGCATTTGAACATGTCATAAATGTGATTCTGTCTCTACTCATTTTACAGCCTGGGGCGCTCGCTTCTTGAGAGGATACAAACGTCTTATTGGGCAACATCCTCCAGAACAAACCGCTCTCGTCTGCATTGGGGCTGGTCTGGAAGAAGACCCAGTTCCTCTACTTTTTCTTTAAAACGTAGGGTAAATGGCTGAACGGCAGATTCGTCGCTTAAGAGTTTTTCACCTGATATGGATAACAAACAGTTACAAAATCTCTTTTTAATATTATCCAAACACCAAATACTGGAACTAAAATAATCTTTTTTGGTAATTTTTTGATAAAACTCAATTGCCTTCACTTTCAAAATTTCTACAGGTATAGGAGTGTGTTTAGAACGGTCTTGCATGAACACATGTAGAGAGCATTTTCCATCTTTGGACATTCACCAACTCGTAATGTTTTACGGTTTCCTGATCCAGACTCCATCGTCTTCACGTGTTTCACTCTCTTATGTCTGTTTTTCTTAAGATCATGCACAGTAGCACGCCTAACTCCATACTCTTTCGCCAGTTTGCACATGTTTTCTCCACTATCTAACTTCTTTAAAATTTCCATTTTCTCTTTCAAAGCTAAAGTCTTATGATTCCGTTTGCTTTACATTTTGACCTACGCTATTTTGATAACAAATTACTCACGCACCGGAAGCTACGTACTTAAGCGAGAATGCGCGTGTAGCAGTAAGTATACGTGCTAACGTGAGCAAGCTTTTGTTCACATTGACAGAGGAAGGAGCGTGGGTGGGCGTAGATAGTGGTGGAAGAGAAAAGAAGGCGTGGGTGGAGAAAGTGGTGCGGTGGCGTATGGTGCCGGACTACTGGACGTGACGATGCAATGAAATGCCGGATTAGAGAGATTCTACTGTATATATATATATATAGAGAGAGAGAGAGAGAGAGAGAGAGAGACAGAGCGAGCTTTAATTCATAGTGTCAGCTAATGAGACTATATATAATGTTTAAATGCAAAGTGTAAGCTAATAGACTATGTACCAAGGCCATAGCCAATTAATAATTTCAAGGGGAGTTTGGTGAGTACATCCCCCAATTACCGGAGGCTAGAACTTTTTATAAATGATACAAATTTTAGAAGCTCTCTGAAATGTTTTTTATGGCAACATTACCCCCAGACTCCCGAAGGCTAGGAAAAATCCATATATTTAAACAGTTCTAGAAGCTATATGAATTGTTTTTTTATGGAAACATAACACCAAAACTGCTGAAGACTAGAACATATTATAACTATTAAACACCTATAGAAGCTCTCTGAAGTATTTTTATGGCAGCATAACCCCTAACAGCTGAAGGCTAGGAAAAATGATAAATATTTAACATTTCTATACGTTATTTGAAGTGTTTTTTAGGGAAACATTACCCCATAACTGCTGAAGGCAAAATCATTTCTGAATATTAAACAATTCTATAAATACACTGAAGTTCTTTTAATGGTAACACAGCCTCCTAACAGCCGAAGGTTAGGAAAAGTTCTAAATATTAAACACATCTAGAATATATCTGAAGTGTATTTTTATGGTAACACAGTCCCCTAATTTGAACTTGTACCTTAATTTTGATATTGTTTGAGCCATAAATAAAGCTATATATATTTTGTTTATTAAATTTTGGGAAGGGGAGTTTGAATATGACCTTGACTATGTACCGTTTTCAAATGCAGAGTGTCAACTAATGGGATTATAAATAGTGTTTATATGCAGAATATCAACTAATGGGTCCATAAATTAATAGTGTTCAAATGCAGTGTGTCAGCTTATGGGACAAACTTCTTGTGTCCTCAGGAAAGTTATCTATCCTCTACGAGCGAGGGGGCAACACCAGTGATGTGACTTTGAAGCTGGAACCGCTAGTGAGCGGGAAACCAAACCCAACATGCACATCTATATAAACGGTAAAGACAACCCCTCGCCACCACCCTCCCCATCACCCTATTCAGATGTGCTACCACCTCGCGCCCCCGACCGCATCACCTACACCTGGCATGAAATGGATGTGTTCGCACCGGGGTCTGAGAGGCGAAGGGGGAATTGGTACAGCCTTATGAAGGACACGAAAGAGCCGATGCCATTGAAACATATTCTCAAGAATGGTAAGGAACAATATCTCATATTCAGTTGATAGATTAAGGTGGGTTGAAAGGGAGTGAGAGTTAAGGTCCTTTAATTTTTTCGAGAAAACGCATTGTTTGGCTATTGTTCAATTCACTTGTAAAAAAAACTATTTGTATCTCTTCTGCATTTGCTTTTATACCTAAAATTCGTTGAAAGCCATGATCTGCGCTACAACCAAATTACCCACCAGCTTCCATGGTATTTACTCGTTATTCTATTAACTGCCATGATAGTTTTTTTTTAGCACCACGTCTTACTACCCGTTCGTGATATACGTTTATGTACTAATTACACCAATGTTCTTAGGAATGAGTAAAGTTGTATTTATAGGAAATGTACCTATATTTGCGTGGGGGGAGAGTATAAAACCATTTAGTAAAAACGACTCTCAGTACACCCGACCAAGAATTGAACCTTTTCCTCCCCGTCATCAGAAGTCTAGTTTACTGCAATAATAGCGCGTTCAACTTTGCGGCCACTGAAGTAGGCGCTACGCTAGTTGGATGCTCCCATGATAATAGTTGACTTGTACTGAATTAAGTAAGCAAATACCTCCCGTTTGCACAAGGCATTAGTTTTAATACATGAAAAGCTAGGTAGACACTAATATTCAAGGAACGCCTAATAGCCAATAACAAAAGGAACTAGACCTAATATATCTTTCTTTGTAATGTTTTAATAATTTAATATTAACCTTAATATGTGGTTTTTCATGTGTATTGTAATATCTAATTTTAATATGTTTTCTGTATTTTAACTCTATTGTTCTTTTCTGCTCTATTTCACTCTTTAATAGGATTAAAGTTATAAAGTTTTTCGTTATTTATAGGCTTAGCAGTATTATGATGCTCAATTTATCTTCTCTTCCATGATGTAATATATATTATATTCAGACTTATTATTATCAATATTTCATTCAATTTCTTATAAACTCAATATGTTTTTTGTTAATTAAATTTTTGTTGTCTTTAACTTTTTCCTTATATTTAATATCTCTTATTATCTTTTCATATTTATTTAGTTCCTTTTGTTACTGGCTATTGGGCGTTCCTTAAATATTATTATCATAATTCTCCTTACTAATTCACTATGAATATAACTAATATTAGGTAGACACTATTGAACCGAACGCCATCATGAACTCTGTGATGCGTTCACGGAGCACTTCACCCAAATGTTTGCTGAGGCCATCGGGCTACGCTGCGAACTCGTCACGTCATAAGGTTTCAGGCGTACTGACTACACAAACCAAAAGCGGTGCACCTAAAAATATACACCGAGGGGAGGTGTGTATGATGTATCGTTGAAAAGGGGGGGAGCGGGGGGAGAAAAAATATATCATGGGGAGGAGTGGAGGAGACCTCAAAATGTATTGATGGGACGGAGGCAGCAAAAATGTGTCGAGGGGTGGGGGTGGCGTCAAAAATGAATCGAGTGGAGTGGTGGGGGAGGCGTCAAAATGTATCGAGAGGAGGGGTGGGGGAGGTGTAAAAATGTATCAAGGGGAGGGGTGGTGGCTTCAAAATGTATTGAGGAGGTGGGAGGAAGGCAGCAAAAATGTATGACTTTTTAAATGCCTCTGGAAATAACTCAATTATTTTTGTGGTAGCCGCAAAGGGCAGTGATTTAATTAGGAACTGTGAAATCAGTACACCTTATTTGTTTGAATTAATTGTTAGAGATCCAGTTATTGTATTAAAACTAAATATACTTGTTGGCATGCGTCTTGAGGAAACTTCACACCTTTTGTAGGAGGGTGTGACTCAAAACTCGGAAATCACTAGCTTAGCGGAAGTGTAGATTGTAGATGTAAGTAGTCTATAACTACTAAAACTCTATTGAGGAAGTGAGGTTTTTATTAAATGCTTTTAAACAATTGACTTGTTGGCCCACATGTCACCATAAATATATTACATAATAAAAACGTGATGTGATCATTTATATAACCTAGACGTAAAAAGAGCATATCAGTGGATTATTCTCTTCACTTTACTAACTAAAGATAAATAATAATCAATAAGAAGCCCAAGATTGCAAGACTTGGTTGGTTTATAAATTTTCCTAGTACTAATAGTAAACAATTTTTTTTCTACAGCCAATAAAATTAAATTTCCCTGAATCGATTCGAAGTTTTTATTTCTTTCGATTCTATCTTTTTGAAATCGCTTGAAAAAGGATCGATACGTAAATCAGATCGAGGCCTTTGAATCGTTCCAAAAATCAATTAATTGAAGACAAAGAATCGATTTTCAAAAAAATCAATCCAAGATAGAACATCCTTGGCTGCCACTTGAGCGAAAGAGTTTATTTTTCTCCCAGGGATATTTCTTTCACTACATCTCCGATTGCCATTATTCCATTTAAGTACGGCATTTTTGAGGGGCTCTACGCTAATCTCTCCAATCTTTTTTGACACGAACATCAATGTCATAAAACACCTCAAAATCCTACGCACCAGGATGCCTGTTGGGACGAGGAGGTATTGTGCAGTGCGTTAGACCTGATCGAGAAAAAGGAATACAACCATGTCAAGTGCTTAAACGAACTTGAGAAAACAAAAGCTATAACGTAGTACTATCGGAAGAAACCACCAATGAACCGAACGTTATTTAGCTTGAGTTTGTTGGAAGAGTAAGATTGACTGGTAATAACTGTGTAGACATTGTCAATATGCGTTCTAGCTTCTCTCAGCGTGTCCTGAACTATTTTATAGAGGTGACTCCTACTCATTTTCTAGATGGTAGAAGAGGTTTAATTTTCACCTGATGTTTTTTATTAGGTAAAAGAGTGATTATATGTTTGTCTTGCCATCACAATTATATAATTCATGTTGAACTATAGTCTTAATTACTTGTATTGGTCACAAGGCCTAAATAATATTGCCGCTTGTAAAAACACACTATCTTGTTTTTTTGGCTGCATGTTATGAATGTTTTAAATTAATCAATTGCTGATTGTCAATAAATAACTAGCAATAAAATGTTATTTTTTTTAAATCCCTAGAATAAGTTGGTTATATAATCAAAACAGGAAGGAGATGGCAACTTTGTTATTTTCATTTATAAATTGTTGTGACTTTAGATTGCTACCAAAAGAGAAAGTAAAAGGGTTTAATTGTTTTATTCTGAACGTTTCAACTTATCCATAATGTTTGAAACTAAGCTTCTAAGCCAAATAAATTTGTATTTATAGGATAGGTGAGGGTGTGTTTGGGTGTATACGTTAAAACACAAACATATCAGTTTTATAATATTCATTCACATAACACTTGGAATATTTATACAGATAAAAAATAGATAGTTTAAGAATATGTATTTATATGCATAATTTACATCTTAATGGGAACAAACCAGGACACATGCGAAGATAAATAGGTAATATATATATATATATAATCTACTTTCTTTTAAGAAATACAAAATAATTTTGGATATTTTACAAATAACTTATTTTTAAATTAAAAAATATATATATTAGAACAATTTGATTAATTGATTTTTCACCTTTTGGACATAACATTTCTATTTTAACTCCTTAATATGTTTTCACTATATTTCATTTAAATTCACTAGACCCCTAACGAACGGTGTCTCTTTGTGTATATATATGTATATATATATATATGTATGTATATATATATATATATATATATATATATATATATATATATATATATATATATATATATATATATATTGTTTTAAATATTATTCATGTAATTATTTCTAATATATTTCCATTTTTAATGTACCTGCTTGAGGAGCTCCGGTTAGATAACAATAATAATGTAATTTATAAGACTAACTGTAGTATATTTTATGAGACAAACAAACTATTTGTAACATGTAATAAAAATACTAAATGAATGTTATTTTACAGATACACCAATTGTTAGGGGTCTAGGGAATTTAAATGAAATATAGAGAAAAATATATTAATGAGTTAAAAAAGAAATGTTATGTCCAAAAGGTGAAAAATCAATTATTATTCTATAATAATATTTTTGATTGAAATATGTGACCAATTAAAAAGTACTTCGTTTAATTCATAGAAACAAACACATAATTTTGTTGATCACAACAACCAGTATGTAGATATAAACTTTAAACCAAATTGTTCTAATATATTTAAAAAAAATTATTTGTAAAATATCCAAAATTATTTTGTATTTTTTAAAAGAAAATTGGTTATTCTTCTAGATCATGAAAAACTAATCCCTAATTTTCATTTTGAATTGTATTTTCCTAGTTAATTAAAAAAAAACTTTCTATATATTGTCGTAAGTAAACTACGCTTAAAATAATTTATTTTAGATAAACAAAAAACTGTGTTATTGATGATGTAACAGAATTCCCCGAATACCAATTTTGAACCAAATAACTTAAGCCATATTTTTTTAAATATTCAAATTAATAAAAACAGTTTTACAAATATAGCTCAAACCATGAAAAGTATACTTGGAATATTTATTTACAAATATATCTCACACCACTAAAAGTATGCTTGGAATAATTATTTGCACAAAACTAACCAGCCACTTAAATAACAAAGAAATTCAATGTTCCCAAAAATATTTTGATTTAATAATAATAATAATAATATATATATATAAATTTTACATAAAATTATAAGTAATACAATTATGAAGGCATTAAAATTATTTTTAGAGTGTTTATTAAAGATTGTAAGGTACTCCACAGGTGCAGTAACACATAGCTTACCATACCAAGATCCAAACCTAGATTCCCTCAAGGATTGTAAACGCTAAAATGTATCATGTATAAACCGGGTGTGATTTAAGGCCCTGCCTACCCATAAATGCACGGTTCTAAACAAAAGAATTTAGAACAAAATATATTTAATAATTCAACCTTGTTGTTTTTTATTTATTTTAGTAACATATCTGGGCATCTTTCATAATTCTTATGGAATTTTCAAACCATGCTAAAAATAGTTATTGAAATAATTTCATTAAAATGTTTCCATTTCAATGCATTTTAAATGGGATAACAAAAATTATTAATGGATTTATTTATTTTCTTTGTACAATTAAGCTAGAGTGTTTGTTTATAACATTCAATTTAATGAATAATTTCTTTTTCTTTTAGACATATTTTTTAATTTGGGTTAGCTTCAATAATCACGACGATATTGAGCTCTAACGACTCCCAAGTCGACTCTCTAGTCAAAATACATGGTTTTAAATACAACTTTTCCTTCTGCAACTAGTTGTCTTAGCTGATAATAGGTGCCGTTAGTATGATCATTACCCATTTACAAGCTAGTATCATTTTGCAAGCGTTGGCTAACCTGCTGTATCGGAATGCAGGCGGCAATGGAGGGTTAAACTAATCTCTGTGACCTTCTTGAGTCAAAGAAACATTAATACCATGTACGTTAGGATAAGAAGGGCCAATGTCCAATTATGAAAATTTGCGTAATTAAATATAAACAATTAAACATCTTAATATATTCAGTAACTAAAATACTCACAAAGTCTTCCTGCTGTGTGAATAAATATACTTGGTCCCTACTTACTTCAATGAGAGTATTACTCTAGTGATACATTATTTTCAAAGAAAAAACCACACGCTTCTCCATATACAAAGTTTTATGACATTAGCCCTTATTTAACTGAGGCAGTAAAACATGTAAAATTCTTCACTCTTATCTTATATTCTTTCTTGAGTTTTCTCATTCTTTAGCACTACACGTTGTAATAATAAGTGTTAATATTTAAAGTAAATGAAAACTACTGTAAATTGAATTTTTAATCCACTATTATAATAAATGAAAATAAACATTTCCTGCTCATATCAAACATAGTTATTTTTAAATAAAGTTTGGTCTAAATGTAATTTGGGGACGTTCTCAGTATAATTTTTATATACTAGTTTTTATTTTACTGTCTAGGATTTGACTCTCATTGGACTTTGGAATAAGTTATTTTTCAAAAAGTTAATGAACGAAGTTTTTGGTAGTCAAGATGTGAAAATGTTAATTTTATTTTATTAGCGTGTTAAATGTGATTACTTTTAATTTGAACCTGTTGCATTCTCGCAGTTTGTGCGCTCGTTTTGGAAGAAATGTATCGAATCCCGAACAATAAGTACCCACGGTGATTACTTTTTATATAATTAACAATATGTGACCTTTTTGCTTTCGAACAAAATCCAATGGATTGTATAAATTTTGAGGTGGAGAAGTATTTACAAAATATTATTTTATATCCTTGTGAATAACAAGTTTGTTAAGAAAGGGCGCACAAAGAAAATCAAAGATATAATTGATTATTTAACTTCTTGTAGTAAAGGGTAAGTTTTTTTTAATGGTATGCATATTACTGGCGCTTAGGCTATCTGTATCTACTAATTTAAGTACAATGGATGAGCAGCGATACTATTTTATTCACTGTAGAAATAATATCAAAATTAAGATACAAATAAATACTTCTATATAACAATGCAGCGATTATTCTGATATTTCAAGTACTTTTTTTTTAAGAAAAGCTCTTAGCTGAAAGTAAATGTTACTAACACTCTGTAACGCACTTATGTTCAAAATCTCTTGTGCCTTGGCCGAGTTCGTATCACGCTAGTACTAAGTAATTTCAACCTAACAGGGAATCGAACTAGTCAAGTTATTGAGCTGATTAATTTACGCACTCAGTGTTCAGTCATAGCACTTTAGCAATATTGACCACGACATGAAGCCGATGATAAGTAAATATATATTTAAAACCATTAAAATTAATGAACTTTTGTGTTCCCTATGCCATAAAGTAAGTAAGTAAGTAAGTAAGTAAGTATTTGATACCCGACCGCCTCTGTTGTATATTGGTCAGATTTACTGGCTTCAGATACTGAAGTCCCAAGTTCGATCCCCAGTGCCCCTAATTCTGTCTGTGAAGCAGTGGGTCTGAAACGGAACCAAAATCAACCTCGTGAGGACAAATGAGGAGATAATTGAATGAATAAGTAGCGCTTCAGTCTAGAAAACTGAGATAGAAGTCTGGAGGGCTCGTTGTGCTAACCACATGGCACCCTCAGCTTGAAAATGTTGGCCCTATCTTTGCCAACATACGGCAGCCTCTCGATTGGTATAGCCTGCTTGCAGGCTGACACCATGGAGATATTACTCAAGTTAAACTCTACCAATAGGATAAAAAATTATTCCCAAAAATATTTATTTCTGGAAAATTGTGTAAATCCTATAGATGTTTGAAAACTGTAAACACCGTATTAAAATACAGATACCCACTTCAGTGGCTGAGTGGTCTAAGGTGTCACTAGTGTTAAATGGGCCTGCTGATTGCGGAGCACTTGGGGTGCAAATCCTGGTCGAGTCTATTGAGGGTAGTTTTTCCTAAATTGTTTCCCCATCTTCCAAAATAAAAATGCTGGTAGATAACCTCTCAAATGCTTCTTTCCTCATTACCACCCAATTAGATTATCATATATGCGTATAACATGAACAGGTAGTATGACGTGGTGATATCAGTAATAAAAATAACAGATATATTTATTGTCAAAATTGTTATAGTCTTCGAAATGAAACTGCTTTTAAAATATGTTATTGCCTCCTTAGCCTTTAAATTTTAAAAATTAGCCAAAGCACAGTGGCCAAATTTAGCACATTAAATTTTAGTTATTTTTTATTTTACCTGCTTACTAATAAACTCAAATAAATGGTACGACAAAATCGTAAGCTACATACTCACTCATAAAGGTTATTTATTATAGTTAGTGACAAAATCTTCAAAAATAAGTTCTCTAATTTTACCTTAAATAAATTTTTCTCTGATAAATAAGTGTACATTATTATTTATCACTACCCTCACCAGATATTTATTTGAAAAAATTTCAATAGTGGTACAACAGCATTAACCTGGAGTCACGTGACACTTTGATATGCTAATTACTCAAAATGGGTACGGGTACAAAACTTTCTCTTTGTGGTACAAAACGGTACAGAACTAGTACAAAACTTTGGCATAAAAAAGTTCAAAAGTGGTACAACAGCATTAACCTGGAGACACCACTTTGATATGCTAATTACTCAAAATGGGTACGGGTACAAAACTTATTTGTGTTACAGAACGGTACAAAACTATTACAAAACTTTGGCATCAAAAAAAGTTCAAAATCAAAAGGGGTACAACCGCATTTACCTGGAGTACGTGGAGTACTCACTTTGATATGCTAATTACTCAAAACGGGTACGGGTACAATACTTTTTCTTTCTGGTACAAAACGGTACAAAATTAGTACAAAACTTTGGCATCAAAAAAAGTTCAAAATTAAAAAGTAGTAAAACAGCATTAACCTTGAGTCACCACTTTGATATGCTAATTACTCAAAATGGGTACGGATACAAAACTTTGGCATCAAAAAAAGTTCAAAATTCAAAAGTGGTACAACTGCATTAACCTAGAGTCACCACTTTGATATGCTAATTACTCAAAACGGGTACGGGTACAAAATGGTACAAAACTAGTACTAAACTTTGGCATCAAAAGGTTCTAAATTCAAAAGTGGTACTACAGGTTAGTGGACGTCTAGCTGACTGGAATGAATAAGCTAATTTTTCTGCTCGAGAGTGTGATTGTATCTTGACGTTATGTCTCCCCACGTTTAGTCAAACTTGGTCGCCTACACACTTTACGGTCCGGCACTACACTTCTTATCTCTCTCAATTCTTGGAAAAAAGTTTGCTTGCTGCCTTACTGATTACCGGTCGTGGTCTCCGGTCTCCCAATTGTTTAAACAAACCAGTAGTTCTGCCAACCTGATGGCTGGAATCCACCAGTTTGTATAACGTTAGCAACGCCATCTATTTTAGAGCTGAAAGCTCAATACGCCGCCAGGGAGGGTAGGCAGGGCCTTAACAGAATTGAATGGTGTGCGCAGCTCCATTATAACACATGTTGAACTGCGTTAATAGTACCGTAGAATAGGTAAAAGAGTAGGTAACAGATTATATTATTTCATTTATGATCATTGGTGTAGTGTTTCTACAATACTGTAAATACCTATTTAGTTTTACAAAGCTTAGTGTTTCTAGAGACCTATCATTTACTTTCACAATGTTTAGGAGTTTTTAGTAAATCCTTATTTTAAGATAAAAGTGAGAGATACTCCCAGTATAGTTTATATATTTATATAAGTAATCGTAGATATATGACAATATAAATAAATTATTAGCCTACTTATTCATTAAATATTGAGAAAGGTTTTTCTTGTCGATGAAAAGCAGATATATATTTTAATCATATTATAAATGCAAACATTAAGAAATTTCGGCTTTTAGTCACATATAATTGTAATGGTTTTCTTGCTCCGAACCCAAGACTCATGCTAGAGTAAAATAAGTATTGTTCATAAATATATTTTTAGAGTGTAGGCAAGAAATTATCCACGAAATAAAACAATATTTTTTTCAAACAAGAAGTTCGGATTTTAGCCACACATAAAAGTAATTGTTTTCTTGCTTCAAACCCGAGACCCAAGAACACTGCTAGAGAAAATGATAATTGCCTATGAATATATATATATATATATATATATATATATATATATATATATATATTCGAAGTGTAATTAAGAATTCAGCCAAGATATTAAATAATATTGGTCAAACAGGGAATAGAACTGGGACTCCTTCTCACAGGCAGATCACTATATTAAGATTACAACCCTCAGACCCTCTAAACATCAGCACTGTTTTTCCGCTTTGTTAGTTTTGTTTCAAAAACATGTCAACAAGCCATTAAATATAAGGTTTATTTGTCATTCATGACACCGAAACACAGGTAGTGTAGCCAACGGGACTGGTTGTGTGTGTGTGTGTGTGTGTGTGTAGATTTTCTCTAATTTCTACCTTCATTAGGCAAGTAAACCAATAATACAAATAGTAAGAAGTGTTACTGGAAACTTTTTAATTAGGTGCTTTGAATTAGATTTAATTCTAGAGAATACTTCAAATGTTTTTCGAAATTCTTCGTGTATATATATTATATTATTATAAACAAATGAGAGATAAAATAAGACTAACAGCCATATGTAAATAACGGCGATGCTTACAAACTCGCTAACCTAACACTTTAGACATATAGCTGCTTTAGGTACCATTGATTTAGATTAAAGAGATACTATCAAATACACATAACTTAAAAAGTGACATTTTAAAAGAATATACAACAAAAATTAAAATTAAATGAAGCTTTTCTAATCTATATACCGAACACATAGAATATTGAATTAGGCAGATAATGCCCTATAGTCGGTTAAATCAACATTTTGAATCAAACTTGGTTTTAGAACTAGATTAAGCAAATGTTGGTCAATGCACATAGATTTTATAGGTGGAATTTAAAAATTGTAGCTTTTAAATAGTCATAAATAAACATCCAACTTAAAACTAAATCATTAAATCAGTTAGATAATGTTCCTAGTTTCTTAAATCAAAATTTTGACTGACACTTGGTGTTGAATGTTCAATCGTCTTGATTAGTCAGTCGCGCAGTAGCTAATTTTCACGCGAAGAAGAAGACAGGGCTGCTCTAAAATCACCCCTATTTATATATATGAACCAAAACCCCTTTCACCAGAGAACCACCGACACATCCTTTCTAATTTAGATCGAAATAGAATCGGACAAATACGAATGGTCTTATCATCGATGGTTTAATATTAATTTTCAGCCACGCTTATTGTTTTAAATTGGCTCAATACAATTTAAATTTTTTTAAAAACTGTTAATAATGATAAATATTATAGCGTATAGTCTTTTTTGATATTCAAAATTAAAACTATTTAATTAGGTGATCGTTAATGAACGAAGCCCGGTAAATAATTGTTTAATATACAACCAATCTGATGAGTGTTGAGACATAAATTTATAAAGGTTGAGTTTTACTTGCACGTTTGTCGAATGGATATGGTCAAAATGCTGTGGTTACTAGCGTGTGCATTGTTGTGAGCAGCCTGAAAATCTAGAATAATGTAACGAGGTTTCTTTAGCTGGGAGGAAGTCTTGTGGTTCCAAATATGCTTTGTCATGTGAGGAAGCTCTGGATTCTCATATAATTCCCAACTGCGAAAGGGTCGCTCTATTTTTCTACCCTTTTTCACGAATTTTAAGATATTTAATCACTGTACGTCATTCACTTTAATATGTGGCATTTTTCACTCGATTTTAGTTATTTCTACTAAAGAAGGAGTTTCAGGATTAGCAGCAATAAATGCTTTGACGTCAGAAGTTGAACGCAATAGTGCTAATGATTGTTTAGCGTTTATCATGATGCTGTCAAAGGCATCAATGAAGTTTAACATCATGCATAGAGGAATGTTTATTTCGAAGTATCCAATCGTTGGATGAACGTCTACGACCCCTCTCCTCATCTACTTCCCATCCTACGTTCAAGAAATATCTGCGTTCACCTGGACGGATGGAGATACATCCCTCCATAGTGCTTGTGGTGCCTTCTTTATTTTGATAGATTTAAACTTCATTGAGTTTATAACTTATACAATAGAATAAATGTAATATTCCGTTGTTCACTATCGTTGACGTGCTTCCGATATCATTGTTAGCTCTAAGTAGCAATATTACTCGGATCATAAGCCAACTTCGGTGTGGAAGGGTGTAAACATCAGACTCTTGAATAGTTATACGTATTTCACTGGTAGTATTGAAATAACTGTTAGAGTAGGGCAGGTGCCTATGATATTCGAAACTCGTCAAAACTTCATCGAAATCCACCTTATCACTGATACTTAGTATTTCTACCATATCTCTTAGCGGTATATCTTAAAGATTTAAGAAAACGTTTGTTTGTAGGTGTTAACACTGTCATTGACCTTCTCCTAATTTAGGATAGCTGCGTGAACGTCGATATTTTATTCCTGCCATATAATATACCCATGACATATTTTTTAATTGAAAACGGAGCGTGATTCTCTCCCCAAAAAAGTGTAATTGTTCGTTTTCATCCTTCAACCACACGCTAATTTTATCAACTATTTGTGTGCTCATCAGCATGTAAATTACATTTATAGGAACCTTCACACTTTTATAACCAGGTGGAACGGTCGGTAAAAATTCGTGAATTGTATTTGTAAGTTCACCGTTAATGTACGCTCTTTTGGTAAAGCTACAGCTGATTCGGATGACCTTCATTCTCAAAATATTAACTGGATATGTAGATATGTGCACCTTATGGACCTCAAGAATATGCTGTTCAAAACCAAGTAGAGAGGCAAACGTGTCCTCATAAGTAGAATGGATCACTTTTGCACAAGTTATATGGCACCATAACGCGTTTGGGTTTCCAAAAATTGAAATTTCTATTCCTTATAAAATTCGTTTTAGGTAACGTACCAACTTGTCGAGTTCTATGCTCCGACAGGCAGTATGTAAACTCTTTTCCCGGAGTAGACTTTACTATTTTTTTTCATCGATGTTTGGAATGGAATTGAAAGTTTCAAAATCGATAAGACCGATGGTCCAATCATCTCTACCTTCCAACACGATGGGGGAAAGATAGTTTTCGCACAAATTAGAGCTACTACCCATCAGTGTTATCGTTAAAGACATGATTGAGAGATTAAATCCACCAACTACTCTATTTATCCATCAACTAAAAATCACCCGCCTCGGTGGCGTAGTTGGCTAACGCGCTTGCCGTGTTGAGCTCGACTGCTGAGGACGGGGAGATCGAGGTTCGAATCTTGGTCGGGTGAACTGGGGGGTGGGGGGTGTTCCTAAATGGTTTTCCACTCTCCCTACACGCAAATGTGGGTTCACTTCATCTAATTAAACCTTCCCAATTCCTAATCCATTAGTGTAATTAGTACTTAAAGCGTATAACCCGAACGGGTAGTAAGACGCGGTGCTAAATATTATTATTATTATTATTATTAACTAAAATGCACAAGTATAAATTATTGCATCTCACTGTCGTGCGTTTAGAAACATTTATGATTGTATCTAATAACACTGCTATCATTTAGATAACGAACCAGCTCAAGTGGAGGTCACAGATTCCCAAAACTGTCAAAACATAGCACATTATTTCCCCGTTTTATGTAAGCTATCCAGTGCGTTCCATTTACATGCTCGTCGTATAAGTTCATGATAGCTTGCTTGTTCATTCACTTTTGGTCAAGGTGATAAATTATTGCACATAAACAGTCCCCTAAAATGGGATATGTTAAGTCGTTGGGCGAGGCTTCGTAATTCCACATTTGTCAGATCACGTACTGGTAGCATCGAAATAAGTTTTTTGGATAAGGTTTTAAAAAAACCATTTCCTCGAATTTTTTTTCCATGGCAATATCTTCAATGATTTTGTTATGGCGTTGAGCCTCGTCTAACTATTGTTTCGCTGACTTAGAGGCATTTACAGCCCTAGCGATACCAGCCGCGCCTCCAGCCAACCCTCCTATAGCTGATAGACCTGTAAGTATTGGAATTAAAGGTAAAAGACCTACTATTTTTGGCGTTTTAATAACTCTTACTCTTTTTTTTTCTTCCTCTTCAAGAGTCTTCTAGCAGCAGCTGGTGTCATCTTGCTATTAAATGGTGTTTTAACTCATTTTGATTTATTTCTTATTAATAATCATGCCCATCTTAACTTTAGCTTTCATGACGCTGCTCACGGCCCAAGTGGCTCCACGTTCTCCAAATCCAATGTCGTCAGATTTTGTTCACTACCACACTTTCTCTGCAAGAACTTTATCTGCGTTATCATATCAGTGAGGTTTTTATATTTAGAGTAGGCTATATCGTGCTCTTTACAAGCCTTATCCAACTCGTTTATGCCAGGATCACCTCTTTATTAACGTTTTCCCAACTTTTAACCTGGCCCTCAGTACTGATACTTTAGAAGATGAAGTTCAATTGGTAGATTATCAATGAGTTTGTTCATTAATCCCTTCCCTCACCACTTCATATCACTTAACGTCGATCAATTATATATTTATGGTATATATATATATACACCTTAAAAAAGTATCATGAAAGTTGTTAAAAATGTTAATACATTTTGGTGCTTAATAGTGACTATGACAAGAAGCTACAACGTCCGCTTATGCCCAATACCTTACGTAGCATAATCTCTAGACCATCGAACTGCGGTAAGACAAACGTTATGATAAGTCTTCTTGAATAACCAACAAACTTCGTTTTGAAAATATCTACATATATTCGAAATCGTTGTATCAACCTAAATATGTCAGATTGCCTCATCTTAATTCTCTCATTGAGGGGCTAGGCTATTTTACGTTTACAGATAATGACGACATAACACCACTAGCAGATTCGCTATATAGCTCCATTTTCATATTTGACGATGTGGTATGTGATCAACAGAACAAAATTCAAGCCTATTTTAGCATGGGACGTCATAAAGTGGTAGATTGTTTTTACCTATGTTAAACGTATTCACGTATACAACTATTTAGAGACAACGCAAAGTTGCTTGTTCTTTTCAAGATGGACGATACAAATTTAAAACAGGTGTATGGCTATCACGTGAATACGGATATGGAATTTCAAGAATTTAAAAACAAGTGTTCCTTGTGTTGGTGATATAAATACGGTTTCATGGTCAGCAGTAAAGACGATGATTTAACTGAGGGACGTTACAGACAAGGTTTCAATCGATTTATCATACTCGAGAAGTGAAGGTATGCCTTCAGTTTTACACGCTCCGTCATATAGATCAAAGTTTGGTCATAGTCTCCTTCGTTATAGTGTCGACAATGGTAGTAGAAATAAATTTGACATTGACTCTGACAGTAATTACGATGCCCATGGAAAAAAATATTATTAATCTTAGATGAGTCGTTAAGCCAGATGACGCATGCACTAAGCACTACGTAGATTATAAAGATAATCAGCATAGCAACGAGCAGATTACTGCTCTCAATAAGGCAAAACAGGTACTAACGACGTCTGTCAGTATGATAGTGAACGATTTGGCAACCGCTCGTATGAGGCGGTAACACATCGAAGAGTCTCAGACTGTGCTTTATCACATGAGCAATTCCATGTACAAACTTATGAAAAATGGTGTAATGAGCATGTCGACATATGATAAAACGAAATGTTTTACAACGTAGATAAACATATTGTTCGTAGCGTGGCTAGACCAAAGGAAGATTTGGATGCTGTTCTCCAATACAATATCAATGAGCGTTTACGTAGCGAATTTTATATCATATATCTACAAAGCTATCCATCTAATACGGATTCATTCATCTTTTTATCAAGCGGAACACCAGAATATGAGTTTCGAAAAACTGGTAAGGTAGGTTTACTATGCTAACTAGAAAACCTCTTGCAACGATACCATTTAAGTGTACTGTTGGTTATAGACTGACCTTTAGGTCTATCAACCTTGAAGCTGCGAATAGTGTCATGGAACGAAGTCTATTGGACTAAATTGAAATTAGGAATGAAGTAGCGATCGGGAACGGGAATTTGAGGAACTAAAGCTTTTAATAAACTATTATAAATGAATAATTCAATCTTGGTTATCATTATTAAATAATTACATCTCTTTGTACCTTTTGTATGTATTTAATTTTTCATTAATATTCATTTTATACTATGTTTTTTTAAAAATGTAAAGTCTTCAACTGAAATACTACTGGCCCATTCTCCTTATCTTGAAAAACTGGTCTCTGATTGGCCATCTTCTAAGATATGAATTTCCTGATTTGAAAGGAACGCCTTTGTCTCGACCTATTTCGTTTTTGGCTGTAATACTGGTGAGACGTATTTTACTTTCTTCCTTTGTTTTTTTTAAATATTTTGAGAATCTTTTCCAAATTAACATGTAGTCGTTTTCCTTTTTTATTTTATTTCTTATTTTAGTATTATGAAGTAAAGTTTCCGTGTAGTTTTATATTTTAATCATGATCTAGTGTTTATTATTAGATAACCTTTGTATTGGAATGTAACGCCAAATTTATCAACCATGTGGCCGGATTTTTCTTTGATGCTATTATTATTATTATTATTATTATTATTAGCACCGCGTCTTACTACCCGTTCGGGTTATACGCACTTACGCTAATGTGTAATGGTAGGGTGATTGTGAGATGAAATGGAGGACCTACAGTTTAACGTGGAATCCGAACCACGGTGGTGGCCTGGCATTCCCCACATTCACAAGATGTCTTGTCAGAGGTGAAGGAAGGGTTTGGTTTTCAGATAAATCTGTTCCGGGACCGAGGATTGAACCCCGGCCGTTTGATGTTATTATTTTTGATCAATCGACATCCTATATATCACGATAGTTAAATAAAATTAATGCTATGAATTAAATATTTTAGTTGAAGACTATTTTCTTTATCTTTATAAATATTAATTTTATGTTTGTTTCTATGAGCTTCTGATAGAGACATCTTTTGTGAAGGGTGTTTGTAACAAATCGGTAAGGTAGTAAATGTAAAATGTTTCCTTTATTGTCTTTAAATTAACCTCACTAAATGTTTTCTTTCATAATCCTTTTTTTTTAAATTTGGTTTTTCTCTTAATAAATAATAAATTATAAATCCTTTTGATAAATGGATTGTGATTGGAACAACCTCGTGGGAAACCACGTGTTTTGGTATTATCCCCCACCTTTTGTTTTTTTGTTAATTAATATTTGACTTAGTTCTTTTTCAGTCTTGACTAAGTAAAAAAAAGGGGGTTTAATAAGTGTCTGGTTACCTTTAAGATGAGGCGATCAGTACATAAGGTTAAGGCAAAATATTATATTACGATACAAAGAAAAAATAATAATGACAATTCAATTGTTACATTACATGTCGAGATTGGTTTCATCTATGATTCTACACCATAAAGTGTAAATGCAATTCATCGCTTTCCACATTTTAATCATGGAGAAGAAGAACGTAACCGAGGCTATCATTCAAGCCAGCGAGGCTTTTGATCAAAAGTATAAATAATTGCATGAAGAAAAATTTTAAACCCATCAATTAACCACTAAACATATGGGTATATCTAGAGGAAAATAAACCAAAACTGTCCTCTTCTAAGCTTGAAAAACTAGAAAACCCCATAACACAGTCCATGTTCAACTCTTGTGGACAAGCTGATTCCACATTTGACGTTCGTCGTGAGGATGTAAAATTGATGCGAGTTGATTTGGAATTATTTTTCATGCAGAATGATTCCATCCACATTAAATATCTCGTTTTACATGACACCCCAGGACTTTATGAACTTCTCTTAAAAAATTATCATATACAGTACAGTGATAATGATTTGAAAGACGATAAGGCACTACTTATACTTACCCACAACCATTTACAAAAACATATTCCATTTGGAAGATTCAAGTCAGGTAAAGAGCATACGTATAAACATATCATCGCACCACTATTTGATATTCATGAAGGGCACAATATTACATTCAATAGCACGAAGATCGAAGATGGTAAACCTATCAACTATACATACTGGGATAATGTCAACGAGTTAGTTGATCGACTCAGACTCTTATGCATTCAAATAAGTTGAACACACCACACCACCAACAATAATGGGATCATCTCGCTCGTATAAGAACTACTTGAATCAGGCATCGTCGAATAAATTAATATTGCAATCCCATCTATCACTCACTCGTTTCCTCATGTCGAAACTAGAAATAGTGCGTGAGCTTCATCGACCAAGCAGAAGAGTTATCATGCAAGGTCTTCACTATTTGATCTAAGCAAATCTTGTAGAAATTAGTCTCCATGCTAAGTACAATGATGGCTATACATATTTACTCACAGCCATCAACAAGTATTCAAATTTCGCATGGGCCAAACCTGTTAAATCAAAGAGTGGGAAGGATGTCACCAAAGCCATGAAAGCTATTCTCGATCTCAGAAGAGTTCCTTGAAACGTGCAAACGGATCAAGGGAAAGAGTTTTACAATGCATATTTTAAGGCAATAATAAAATAATATAATATTAACAATTATTCTACCTATAGTATACTAAAGGCTAGCATTATATAACGATTCAATCGAACTCTCAAAATCAAGATATGGACTAAATTTTGTGAAAATGGTTCGTATGCGTGGATTGATATGCTCGATGCACTCCTTGACAAATACAACAACACCGTGCATTCTACCATAAAGATGCGACCAAAATATTTTAAAGATATAATGCTTTTTCGCACTGTGTACAGTTGAATCAAAAAGATCGATCCTCACACAAACAAATTCCGTGTTGGTGAACTTGTCATAATCAGCAAGAATAAGGGTGTTTTTGACAAGGGATATGCACCCAACTGGTCTACAGAACTGTTTAAAGTTGTCAAAGTTCATGAGTCGAACCCTAGGACCTAATTGTTGGAATACCTACATGTAACCTCTATCAAGGGAGCTTTCTACTCTCACGTAATACAAAAAACATCACTTTCGGAGGTTTATCTGGTGGAAAAAATAATCCGACAACGTCAGAATGAAGAGTTCGCTAAATGGCTTGGATTTGACTCTTCACATAATATTTGGATTAATTAAGATTATATATATATACATATTTAAGCAGAAATTTAATATTTAGGGAAATAATAATTGTATTATGTATTTGTTTTAAATATTTTTTCATTGAAATTGACGATAATAATAATAATAATAATAATAATAATAATAATAATAATAATAATAATAATAATAAAAAAAAAAGGGAAAATATTATTTATGTATGTTTTTTTATCATTGAAATTATACCTATCGATTAATATAGTTATTTATCTAAACACAGATTTACAAAACAATACATAGATTAATAATGTAAGTTTATGCCCGACAGTCTTTTTTTATCCTTTTTTTATTTTTAACAGTTCAATCCACTCTAACACACCACTACTACGTTAACCCCACTCCACTCGATCTGAACTTAAACCACTGATGGTAGCGTCTTCACCGGTAGAGGGGTTGGCTCATCGATACTGATATTTAGTTGGGTGTTCCCACATACATCTTCATTAACAATTTCTTTCTCACCTATAGCCTCCTCTTCAATAGTGGTGGTGTTGGTGTTGGGGCTGATGTTTTCCATTGAGGTTCTGTCACAATTAACTCCATTGTAGGAAACACCCACTTCCTCGATAACGTCGCCGTCAGGAACGGCTCTGGCAGAGTCGTTAACGTCCCACCAATACTCGGATGACATGTCACCTCTAAGCTTGAAAACAGAACATGATTTCACGCACCCTTCCTCGGGTTGAGTGTGCTCCCACATACCAGGATTCGAACAGTAAAATTTATGCGTAGTAACATCCCAATTTTCTGTGTAAACTCTATCATCTATATGCATACCATTATTGTCAATTATTGATATGTAATAACTGATCTCCCTATCGCTAATGTCAACTTCTTCCATCTCCAATAACATAGATACCATACGTTTGGACATTGCGTAAATCTATATTTACTGTTAACTTCTACTGAGGGGAAGACCACATTTCCTATAGATTTATATACACCCCTCCATACACTATCAGAGGAAATATAAAACAATCACGATGCTAAAGAGGGGAAGACCACATTTCCCCTATACATCTATACACCCCTCCATGGACCCCCTCTGCATCTTTACACCCCTGCAGTGACTCGTGCAACATTTCCTTATCTTCAAGAATAACCACATAAGAATAACTACGCCAATAACGAAATAACTTTGCCAATTTAAAGCGTAACTAACCCTACCATGCCAGTATTGTGCAACAAATCGCAAAACATACCGTAAATATCAACCAGTATTATGATTAGCATGCACATTTTTTTTTGCAAACTTGTGACAAATATATAAAATATATTTTAAAAAATCTCGGAAAATACACAATATATATTTTGCAAAATAGCGGAAATCCACAAGATCTTTGCAATTGGTGCAACATCCTTATTCCCTCCCTACTCTCATACATGCTCTCACTCACTACCACTCCTATTTTCACTTCTGACCCTTTCATCACTTACCAAACTTTATTTCTATCCACGATAGCATATGGGTGCTGATGATGTCTTAGCTCATCATCCTCAACCCTCTCCCTCTCAGCCCACACAGCTGGGAAAACACTGGGCAGACCCTCCAAACTTTTTGGTTTTGGCCCTGACTAGTTTCCTGTCTCTCGTCTGCACCTGACCTGGTTTCATCTGGGATTCAACTGAACCCCCACCATACTACTAAGATCGCGGGGTACACGATTTGGCAGTGAGATTAGGATTGGATAGAAGAGGCTAAGCGGTAGCCACTAGATAGGCTCCATGTATTGCGCATCACTACCCAGTTAGTAACCCTGCTATAGGAACTAAGAAGAAAATATTAAAATAGCTATGTAACTTCAGAACTTGCAACAAAGAGTTAATAATAACAATGTAGGATACATAATATAAGATTTGATGGTTTAGACAATAATTTTTTGGGAAAAAATTAATATAAAAAATTTAGAGCTACAAATTTTTTTTTTCTTTTATATCACTTAATGGAATTCTGTGCAAAAGAATGCTTCGATAAGTATATGTTGAATTTACTTAAAAATAATTAATATATTGGATCTACTCAGTTAGCAAACTAAATAAAGCGCAAAATTTAAAATAGACGAGATGCATCGAAGAATGAAATGCCACTAGTGATGAAGCGATGCGACGCCAGGTGCAAGAGCCTAAATCAAAGGGCGCTGAATTGTTGTATTTGTTGAATTGTCTCGCACGCTCTTTTGAAGGTGTAGTTGTTTTGTTAACAGCTAGGATTTACAGTGTATTAGGAAAATATTATTTCCTCTTGGATAGTTATTATTATTGAAAAAATAATTGATGCCAATTCATTAGCACTTTTGTTCCTTAAAGAAAAATGTAATATTTCAAGTAATTGTAATTAAAAATGGAAAAATTAAATGTTATATATTAAACACACACATACATACGTACTGGTTGAGAAAACACCATATTCTATCTCCTGGGATCATAACATTCCTCAGCCAAAAAGTAGACTTTTTTTTTCTGTCATGATCTTAGTGGTTCTTCTTTGAGGAACCAAAAAACCATGAGCCAACTAAGTAAACTAGCGTAGCCTATTTTATATCTAGTTTTTTAAAATCATCGTAATAGTTATCTATAAGAAATTAAATCTTCATCGATTTTATCTTGCCTTTAAATTTTCCAAATAAATAACTATTTTTATCTTCATTAAAATAAATGGAGCGTATCTAATAAAACCAACAAGTAGTAAGAATAATTTTTTTTAGTACTGCGTTTTACTATCCGTTTGTTTTATGCGCTCTAAGAATAATTTATTTTAAGTGTAAGGTAATGTTGATTTGGTAAAAATGATAATCGGACTTTTCAATCCAACTGTATCTCCATATGTTGATTAGTTGTTAGTGTATGGCTGGTTTGCTGCGGATGAGGAGGTTGGTTTCAAATCCGTGACAGGTGTTCAGAAATTATTTTTTCCAAAAAGGTCTCCCACTATCCCTAAAAAAAAGTGGGCATGTGCCCTCTAAATTCCACCTTACTAACTCCTACTTCCTTAGCTTAGTTAAATGTGGATATCCGGAACAAGTAGTATAATGTGGTAAAAAAAAAATCTCGGGTTAGATTAATTTTTAAAAGTAGACTTATATAAATGTTTAATAAAAATCAAAAATAATAGTACATGATATTTCTACCTTGAGATATTAGAAATCTTAATTTTAATTCATACTGGTTTTAATTAATTTAAAATTGGTTTTAAGTAAATAAGACCAACGTTAACAAATAGTTTTAGTTTGACACACATCCGAATAGACTAGTAAGAGATTATTTAATAAACATAGCCAACTGTTGAAAGCCAGTTTATAAAAACTAAAGCAAGGTATTAATGTGGTTTTCTTATAAAATATAAGACAAACTCTTAAATATCGTGAAAGGTCAAACACTTAAGATTATTATTATTATTATTATTATTATTATTATTATTATTATATATTATTATAATACTGCGTCTTACTAGCCATTCGGGTTGTACGCACTTACGCTAATGTGTAATGGTTGGGTGATTGTGAGATGAAATGAAGGACCTACAGTTTAACGTGGAATCCGAACCACGGTGGAGGCCTGGCATTCCCCACATTCACACGATGTCTTGCCAGAGGTGAAGGAAGGGTTTGGTAATCAGATAAATCTGTGCTGGGACCAAGGATTGAACCCGGGCCGCCAGCACAAAAGTCTGACACCTTACCCCTAGACCACCAGGTCACCAACACTTAAGAGAAAGTTAGTTCATCTCTTCATTTAAATAACGCCTTACTAGCTGTCCAAGCTATCTGATTTATTTTAGTATTGCATATTACTACTCATTCAGGTAATACGCATTGGCCTGCGTGCTAATCACGCTGGTGAGCTAGTTATCAGGTGTAGCATTAGCCGCTGGCTAACTACAAAAATACAGAAAACGACGGACTTACCCTATTCTATTGATGCCGTCTGCGGCCAACTCCAGTGTAAACATGCCCGGCCCACTTATACACACGCACCTGATCAACTCAACGGACCTCGATAAACTGAGACGCGCCCACCAAGATGCATCGCGATGATTCGCCAGAGCCCAAAGACCTTAGTTGGAAAAGAAGAAACACTCCGCCAGTTCCACGGCCCGGCTTCTACTATCATCTAGACGCTTATCGAACATTCTACTCCCTGTTTATGCTCTTTGGTTCTCCCCCCTAAGTCTTACCATGGTTCCGTGTTCTGCAAGCTGTGTTTTGGTATAAAAGAAGGATCGTGTGAATTATATGCCACTCTTGGGCTGGCGTTGGAATTCGCTTGAACAGGCGAACGCTTCAAAATTAACTATGTAAGCTAAATTCATTTTAGATGAAATCTTTAAACGTTTCTAAATTTCGTTTAGGCACTTAGTTGTTATTTCATAATGAATAGACTTGATCTTTCAAACTTGCGTTTTAGTGACTTTCCATGATAAATGGACTTAAACTTTCATACTGGCATTTGGTTGCGTCTTCAAATATTTGCCTACATATAACTTAAAACTTTGCACTTAGCAGTATGCATAATGCAATTGGACTTAAGACTTTTCAGATTTAATATTTTAGAGAAACATTTACGATTTTACTTCGTTTGGCGTTTGTGTTGATTTAAATGACAATAGATCTAAATCTTTAACTGTGAACTTTGCCTTATGTCCGGCATGATTTAACCTAAAACTTCGGGCATAATAAATTTAAAATCACGTAAACTTTGCTGGTATCATATTATGTTTTTGTATACTATTAATGATGTTACGTTTTGTGCACTTATATTAATGGACTTAATCTCTAAAAAACCTGCGTTTGTTAATTATTTTCAAAGGTTAATGAGCTTAGGTTCAGAACTTAAGGCTTATAAATTATGTCATTCATAATTTTACCTTGTCTCTGAACTTTAACTTAATGAAACACCTTGCGAGGTTTATATTTAAAGTTTATTGTATTAGAATAGTTCTTGTTAGGTTATTTTTGATGTTCACCTTTGAACATGGATTACCTGCCGCCATCAACGCACCATAGGGCTAAAAGGAAGTTGTCATAGCAACCAAGTTTGTGATTGTAAACGAGAGGTGTAGGCCAATCTAATGCATGGGTTGATCTAACATCAACATCAGTTAATACGTCAGTTAGGATTAATCATATACTCCCCCTTTTTTTGAGACTGATGAGGTATTGTTAGTAATGTATATAGGTTATATTTTAGTAATTGTCGTATTGAACAGTATGAGGATTAGGCTGAGGTTTAATTGTTTAGTTTTCACGCCTCACTGTTGTTTTCCATTGCAAGCGTAGATGTTCGCTTTTAAATTTGGCGCTCGTTGTATGAGGCCATGGAATAAAGCTGTAAAGACGTTACATACGAGGTACGTCCAGAAAGTAAGAGTACTGGTTAACCTCTCGTGCTGTGAGATTTTTTTTCCCAAGGTTGGAAACACTGAGTGGTAGTGGGGTTTTTCCTGAACACAAGGAGCACAGGCGGACCTCGTTAGTATGAAAACTCGCCTTGTAGTGTCCGTTTGTGTGAAGTATGTCGATAAGAAATCCCGCCAAGTGAGAGGTGTGCGCTGTCATCAGGTTCCTTCTCGCTGAAGGAAAAACACCGACTGAATTTTTTTCACGGATCAAAACTGTTTATGGCGAAGGTGTTATGAACCGAACGAACGTGTTTAAGTGGTGCTGTGAGTTTAATGAAGGCAGAACGAATGTTCATCACGATCAGAGGTGTGGAAGACCTTCCATTTTGACCGATGAAATGGTGCAAAAAATCGAGAAAACTGTTCGTGAAGACCGCTGATTGACAGTAGATGAAATTTATGCGATGTTTCCACAACTCTCCAGATCTCTCTTACACGAAACAATTACAGAAACGCTAGGATTCCGAAAATTGTGCGCAAGATGGGTCCCAAAACAACTGACAGAGCAGCACAAAGTGAATCGGGTCGCTAGCGCTTGCGAGTTCCTTGAGCAATTTGAATTGGAAGGTGAGGATTTTCTGAGCTCGATTGTGACTGGAGATGAAACCTGGGTGGCTCATTACACTCCCGAGACAAAAAGACAGTCATTACAGTGGCGGCACACCAGTTCCCCATCTGCCAAAAAATTCAAAACCTCAATTTTGGGCAAAAAATCATGGCCACTATGTTTTGGGACCGAAAAGGGATCATTTTGATCGAATATCAGCCTGAGGGGGAGACGATTAATGCAGCACGATACTGCGAGACCCTAAAAATGCTCAAGAGAGCAATTCAAAACAAACGGAGGGGAATGTTGACGAAGGGAGTGCGCTTGTTGCATGACAACGCCCACCCGCACACGGCCAACGTCACTAAGGCGCTTTTGGACTCATTCGGTTGGGACATTTTGAACCACCCCGCATACTCCCCTGACTTGGCGCCTTCAGACTTTCATCTTTTCACCTCCCTCAAGACTCACATGGGTGGAAAAAAAAATTTTCAACTGGCGAGGAGGTGAAACAAGAGGTCCTGAACTGGAAGAAGGAGATGGCGGGAGAATTCTTTGAGGAGGGCATCAAAAAGCTTGTGCCACGGCTCACAGCTTGCATAGAATGGGAAGGCGACTACACGGAGAAATAACTGACATACATACCAACAAAATCCTGTAATTTTGTTTTAAATACAATTTTATTTTTAAAATAGAAAAATCGAGTACTCTTACTTTCTGGACGTGCCTCGTACTTGATGATGGTTTATATATTTATATCTATTGTTGTTCTCTTTTTTCTTGGGAAATTAAATAAACTACTGTTAACTGAGATATTTGTTCTTCCTCTCTCAATAGCATCCTTTGGTATTATAAGGTAGGTAAATTCATGTGTGGTTATAAAACTAAAGATCTAGTCACGCCCCTGGGCATTGGTTACCTATTGTTGAGGACGGCCGTGAGGACGTGTCCGCAATTATTCCAAATTGCGTGTGCTGAGTATTATTTAAGTATACCCAGTGTTTTAGGCAAGTTTACACACTCAGCGCACTCTATCTTTTGTTTTTACTATTTATTAATTTTTTTTAGTGTATTTGAACCACCTCAGTTAGGTATTAGATTAATTATACGGTTCACAGGAAGGTAGAGTTTAGAGGAATTGTAATATCATTTGCGTGGAGGGAGGGGGGAAAACCATTTTGGAAAACCCACCTCAGTACAACCGACTGGGATTCAAATCTATATCATCGGCAGTATAGTCTATTGAGAGATTAACGCATTAAACCATGCTGCCACCTAAGAAATTTTCAACATTTTTTTCAGCACCGCGTCTTACTAACTATTCAGGCTATACGCTTATCTACTCATTACGCTAATAGTTTTAAAGATGCGGGAGGCTATATTTTTAGGAAGTGTACCCGTATTTGCTTGGAAAGAGAATGAGATTATAACCTTGAGCTCCCCATCATCGACAGTCTAGTATACTGCGAGAGTAACGCGTTAGAACACGGGGCCACCGAAGACGCTCATAGTTTACTAAAACCTTTTATAGGATATATATATATTCACACATAACTTCAAGTAATAGAATCTAAAGCTGTAGATTTTGATGATTAGTATAATCATCTATTAAATAATTCTACACCTTAGCTAAGTCAGTAGCGTGTCTGTCTACTGAGCTAAGAGTCCCGTGTGCGATTCTCACCATGGTTTGGAATTTATCATTATTGAAATATGGCTTTTTATTTTAGACCTACACGGTCGTCGGGCACGTAAACTAAGGAGTTGAGATTTTGGTTTTTGGTTTGTTGGTGACTGGCATGTGATGGATTAAATCCATAATAGGTGTAAAAATGTGATATTAAAAAAAAAGCTTCACATTCTTCCTCCACACAAATGTGGGTACATTTGCTTCAAATACTACCCAGCTCATTCCGATCCCTTTAGTTTAAATGTATATAAAGCTCAGACAAGTAGTAAGACGCAATATAATGTAATTATTATTATTATTATTATTATTATTATTATTATTTTTATATATGTTTACATTTATGAGAAAACAGTATTCATTTAACCACAGTTATTGTATCCGAGTATATATGCCGCTTACACATTGCACCTATTACAATTTGGCTTGGACCCGCTTCCGTGGCTGCGTGGTCTAACACGTTACTCTCTCAGTAGACTAGACTTCCGATTACGGGGAGATTGAGGCTCAAATCTTGGTCACGTGTATTGAAGGTGGTTTTTCCAAAATGGTTTTACGTTATTCCCCCACGCCAATTCAGGTACAATTCAACTAAATATAACCTTCAAATCTGCACCGCCTTTACCAGGAAGTAATGGGAGGGTGCAAATTAATGTACAAGCAATGAATCATAACAATAAAGCATCTTATTATAAATACAACGGGCATGTAAATGATAGAGAAAAACTAATAAGAATAAGATTCTGGTTCAACTAATATCGGGTGGCTCCATACGCCAAGCCGCTACATCCATCCTCCGGTTACTAGGCGAGCGCCAGTGGATCCCGCGTGTTAGATCACAGGAGACCAAGTAAATACTGCGGGCACCCCTCCTCGGGTCGGCTAGAGCTCCGCGTGGCCTCTCCAGTATTACGTGCCTTAATCAGACACAACCATGCCAAAGGGGTCAAAACATGAAAATATCCTCAATCATAACCTTACATTGAAAGATGTGGGCGCTCCCCCACTCCTAGTCGGGTGCACAAAGGTAACAGAGGGAGACTGGCGCTCCCTAGTACGAGGTGCTCAAGGTCACACAAGCGGCCTTTCCAATAGCCCTCAGTAACAGACAATGATTCAATATTTACACCGAGCCGGCCGCAAGCACGGACTCAATACACCAAAACACAAAGATATCGAACACCCTATCCTGCCTGGGCCCCTCCGGGCTACCCACGCACTTTATAAGGTCCCTAATGGTCCCCACGGCTAAGCCCAAAGGCTAGCAGCCAGTAGCGCTAACAATAGTATGTAATCTATTAACCCTAACATTCATTGACACGGGGGCGAGCGCTGTTGCACAATACCCTAAGGCCCCTTTATCCTTACTAGCGAGTAGCACCCACTAAGAGGTCGAGGGACTCTATGCCTATAACTAATTGACTAGCTTATTAAACAAATACAAGACAAAATTGGCCAAGACAGCAAGACTCTACGATACCTCGTCACAACAAAACGGGAGTCCACACTAATACTCCTCGAAATATCCTGCTGACCACATAGCCCAAGGCGTTACCTTAGAATCACAAGGTCCACATAGAAAGGTAGTTGATAGCTGCGAATCACCCTGGTACAAACAAGGCAGCCCAGCTGGATCCTGGACGGAGTTGAATAGAGCCAGTAGTATGACGCCAGCCCTGGTACATCTGAGTACCAGCCACGGTTAGATGACAGCTGGTCGGGGAGTACCAGCCCTGGCACAAGCTAGTAAAACCAGCTGGATCCTGGACGGAGTTGAATAGAGCCAGTAGAATGACGCCAGCCCTGGTACATCTGAGTACCAGCCACGGTTAGATGACAGCTGGTCGGGGAGTACCAGCCCTGGTACATGCAAGTAAGCCCAGCTGGATCCTGCACGCAGTTGGATAGAGTCAGTAGTATGATGCCAGCCCTGGTACATCTAAGTACCAGCCACGGTTAGATGGGTGCTGGTAGCGGAGTACCAGCCCTGGTGCATGCAAGCAAGCCCAGCTGGATCCTGGACGGAGTTGAGTAGAGTCAGTAGTATGACGCCAGCCCTGGTACATCTGAGTACCAGCTACGGTTAGATGGGTGCTTGTAGCGGAGTACCAGCCCTGGCACAAGCAAGCTAGTACCAGCCGCTAGAACTGGCGCCGGAGGGCGGAACTTCGGGAAGCAGACGCCTGGTCCCTGGCCAGGTTGAAGATAACAATTCCACGCTAAAGCGGCGGGGGTCAGCTGGACATACCCTTCGATCCCCAGCCCTGGTACCCCATAGCGCAAATATTGCACTATATCTTCTCGCCGAGAAACGGCATGGACCCAGATAGTCTGACGGAATGGATTGAGAGCTCAGTCCCAGCTAGTCTTGTTCTCTTTGTTGGCTGAAGTAGTACTACGTGTGAGGCCAGGATGAACCGACGCGCAGAACGTCCAACAAGAGAGTCTCTATTCAGTTGTTCAAAAAAAACAATCAGCTGTTCAGAGCGTAAAAAACACTCGGAGCGCGCAAGCGCGGCAATACGAGGAAGGGAGGCAGGCAGAGAGACCAAGAAGAGGGGGAAATTTCACCGCCGAAATAAGCAGGGGAAGTAGATGCAGTTGCGCATGTGCGAGATTCTCAACAGAAAGAAGTAGAATGATTAGGTCAGCATGACCTTGTGCGAGCTGATATTTCATATTAGCTCGGCACAAATCCATAAATGCATTAGCGTTAATATTATGTAATCGATAACCTGAACGGGTAGTATGATACGGTGCTAAAAAATAGTTTGCCTTGGAAATGCGAGCGATAATTGGTGTCACTGTTTGTGCTAGTTCTAAATAACAGTAGTACTTTTTTTTTAATGAATGCACATACTATAGGTGACCAGTAAGTAAACTTTATTATTTACTCAAAAAGTAAACAATGTAACAGCGAAATAAAATTAATAAAATTTGAAACATTTAAGTGCAGACATTACAAAGAATGAATTATCATTTTATTCCTATTACTTTGAGAAATAACGATACATTTTTCTGAACCTTATCTTAAAACCAGTTCCCCTATTATTTTTATGTTAAAATAAAAACCGGTTCTCTAGAAACTCTATGAAGCTTATCAAAGTTAAGATGGACTATCTTATAGTTAGTTACTTAAGGTGGGGATGTAGGAAACTCCAGAAAAGATAATTATTTTGGTAGTTTTTATAGTAAAACATTTTTAGTCAAAATAATTGAAGTATTGCTTCTAAGTAAACATAGAGTTTATCTTTCATCACAAGGTTATATCAACAGTTGTTGAAGGGTGGAATTTCATGATAACTTTTTCTCTTCAGTTAATAAGTTTGTTAGCAAATTCCAGTATGCTCATGACAGATATTCAACACGGATATAGAGTGCGGCCTACTATTATTTGGTACGCTTTCCACAACTCTCATAAGTGTTGCGGGTCAGCATATACTCACTACTGGATTGATTCAATTCACATCTACATAATTAATTATTATAGCGTTAGCTTCGGATCCTAATAGGCTTAAGTCATTTAATTTTTAATTGTGTACACGCACTGTTTGTGCTTGGTAACGTGATATTGTTTCACCCAATGGAAAAGCACTTTGTTCAATACAATTTAATGAACAATTGACTCTACCTTATTTTATGGTCTTGTTCTATCTGGATATCTCTCAGGAGTTGGGATATAGCACAAAACATAGATGGAAATGCATTTTGAGTTATTTATTAGAAAAGTGCAAGTAAACTACAATGTGACTACAGAAGATCTGATGTAGTTTATAGCGCTAACTTAAGATACTGACCCATAAATACCGTGTAGACCGTTTTCCCAATAGCTCGCCGTGAAACGTACAAGTCCTAAAGGAACTTGCATAATCAATATTTTCATTAAAAAATGTCTTAGTGAATTTAGTTATAATATCGATAGCCCTAATATACTAAAGATTTATATTAATTTCTATTAAAGTTGTATAAGTGAAAATACAATACTTTTAGAAAATGGTGACCATTTCGTTTATACTATCATTGATAAGTTCATTTCGTTTAGCACATCGATGTTTATACAGTGGCCATCCATAACGAGTCTCCTAATAAATATAAAGTTGATCCAACTTCTATGGAATGTATGGACCACGGACTTACGCAATGTAACTCTTTGGACAGGGAAATTTGTTATTGTGGAGTCGATTTATTCCTTCACACTACGGACCTCATGGATTCTGTTGGTATGGATGGGGCTTCAGAGTAATTATATAAGACCTTTCATATATAGGGCACACATTTCAATTTTTATTATTTATTCTTAATTTATTTATTATATTAGGGAATATTCAACTTTAAAATCACTGGACGACGTAGAATACAGATTAATAACTTAAATAAAACATTGGACCTAGCTTTTCATAAATGTATATAATGGGATGAATTCTAACCACTAATTTTTTGATGACTACCAGAATATTTGGATGTACGATATTGTTCTTGACCTTGATTATAAATCCCAGACTTGGATACTCATCCGGATGCAAATGAGAATGTGTTTCTCTCATACCATTTCTCTTCAATGAGTATTCTCATCCAATAAGCCGGGGAAATCTTATAATTTTGTAAAAACATATCTTACCTACACTGGATCCCTAGCTTAGATAAGTTTTATAATATATGGCATACCACTATTAAAGGATGGCAAAAAAAATACTACTTATTTTTAAAGCATTTTGTTTGTCACAGGCTTTTACGTAGGAAAGGACTTTAGGTTCGATAGTCTCATCTATGTAATAATATGTTTGATATCCATACGAACACCTTTATCTTAAGCGCACCACCTACTTTAAGGGAAATAACAGAACATTGTGGTATTTTTTATCTTTGGTATGACCGTTATTAAATATAAACACAACTTAGGCAATCATTAATTATCTTAAATTATTTTTTATTACCTTATTAAAAGTTGAATTTTTATTTTTTTGAGGAAGGATGAATGTATTTATAGCCATTTATCTATATGTGAGATCTGGGGAATATATTGCAAAATATCGTTGAAAGTAAGCTAATTTAACCTTTTAATGATTTAAAAAAGCCATAAAATATAAATTTGGAGTTATTTAATTATCTAGGTACTGTACGTGTTGATACCTTCTAAGTGAGGCGTATTTTGAGAAAACGAATCCCCTCTTAAGCAACGCGATATTGCTGGATTGCCGTACTCACGGTCGTTCTTAGTAACAAACCGCTGTGTCAATTCCGCTTGGAGTTACGTCAATAGTCCTAGCAATCATCGGCTTCTTATGGAGAATACATGTATATATTTTCACAATCTATTTAATTTAAAACTATTTTTTTGAATTTTGAACAGGATTTATTTTGAATGATTGTTGATCTGAGTGTGTTTTTAAAGTATCATTCAAATAAAAGTATTTTTAAGGTGAGAAGAATGCAAAAAAATACATTAATGTATAAATGAGTTTTTGGTAGTTACTGATGATCTTCCATTCACAAAAAAATACATTAATGTATAAATTAGTTTTTGGTAGTTACTGATGATCTTCCATTCACAAAAAAATACATTAATGTATAAATTAGTTTTTGGTAGTTACTGATGATCTTCCATTCACAAACAAAATAATATGTTACAAATGATAGATGGAGCATTATTTTGCAGCCTAGTAGAATATATTTTTGCTTTATCATATCAAGAGATAATATTGTGATCATGAAAATAATAGACCTCACTACTATTATGAATCTTTACATTTTATGTGAACCCGAACAAAAAAAAAATGATTTTACAATTCTGTCTGTCTGGCCTTGCCCATGGATCCCAAATGGTTTGATGGATTTTGTTATATTTTGATATCAAGATGCTTTAGGGTAATACATTTGAAAATTAATTTTTATTTTGACCCTAACCCTCAAATTAAGAGTAATTTATTAATAAACGACATTTTTGATTAAAATTTTATTTTATATTGGGAGAATTTATGTAAGGGTAGCCTACTTAAGAATAGTTTTTAATAGTAAAAAAGTCTAGTGTTTTGGTTTGAAATGGACATCTGTAAAGTTTTGAAAAAAAAAATTAAAATAATTATTTTTATGATACTTTTACTGATTACTGATTTATGTAAAATTGGATATTTTTTTTTACCAATTTTGTACAAAATTTATATCGGGAAACTATATTTTTCATGATCAATACTTATATATTTTATCCAAAATATATTACGTTAAGGATTGTTTACTTAAAAAAACATAGGAAGTTGGGAATATTTCTAAATTAAACTTGTAGATTGAGTTCAAAATGTGTATCTACGAAAGGTTATTCATGATAAAAACATTTTCTTATTTATCATGAATAATGATTTAAAATAAATAAATCTACACTATATTATACTAAATAATATTATAATATTATTTATAAGCTATACAGTACATATAATATTTAAAATATACATTAATCCAAATATATATTATATATAGGCCCCTATTTTGTATGAATAATATTTAATACATTATTTATATACAAAAATATAACATATTAGATCCTTTACATAGTATATATTTACAAATAAGATAGTGAAAGTGATAGGATACAATATAAGGAAGGAGTGGATTATTGTTAATACTCAGACTACACATGTAACTTATTAATATAATGATGTAAAATGAAGACTTAATTATTTTAACAGAGCCTTGATTATTTTCAAAATGAGGTCCCTACGATACCATGGTATTTATCTGAACTATAAGGGCCTATATATTCTTTCAAAGTGGATTAATTTATATAACAAAATGAGGATAAAATCGGGGACTAAATTTTTTTGGGACTTGAGTCCTATACGATCGGGGGGAAGGAGGGTTCCTTTACCTTAAAACCACTCAAACCTGATATGACGATGCAGAGATTGATGACTTCCCCGTCTCTATCTTGTTGATGGTTTTAGTTAACGGCATCGCCTACCCTGGAGAACTGTTGGCCATCATGGGCTCGAGCGGGGCAGGGAAAACCACGCTTCTCAACACCTTAATGTTCAAGAGCAGCCCTAACCTTATAGTGAGCGGTTACACGGCGTTGAACGGCTTTCCTGTCTCGAGCGGTACCCTCAGCAGTCTGTCAGCCTACGTGCAGCAGGACGATCTCTTCATCGGCACACTCACCGTCAAGGAGCACCTAGTATTTCAGGTAGCTTTTATCGTTACCTTCTTAAACATGGACTGTGCCTCAATTGGTGGGCACATCGTCTATATCAGACTCATAGAGTTATGTTTACCAGGAGGTCTTTGTTACGAATCTGGGCAGGGTGCACTGAGTCTTTTTTTTTTCTAAATGTGATTCCCACTCAGGCTCAACACACACGTGGATACCTTTTAAAAAATGTAACCTTCCTCATCCCTACCAGACCAATTTTAATAAAGGCTAATAGCACTGATGGCTAGTAAGACATGTATTGAAAATTAAAACTAGTTTGGGACAGAATCAGCTTACTGATCTTAAAATCATAACTACACCTGTGGCCACGTGGTTAAAGGCGTCAATCTTTCAATAGCCTTACTTGCTGGTGGCAGAAGGTCAAGTTTTGAATCTCAGCCATGTTCACTTGATGGAGTGGTTTCTACGTGTAATACCACTGTGATTTTTCTATCCTCTCTCCACGCTAATAAAGGTACACTTCCTCTGAACTACCTTTATCATCCCTACTTATTAAATTATGATGTTAATAGCAATAGTGTTAACGTAATAGTTTTAAGAACAAGCTAAGATTATTCCCTATATGACCAATATGGCTGAAAAAATATCATTGAGGAAAGTAATTAAAAATAATATTAAATATTGGAAGAGTGAACTGCACCCAAATCAGCGTGGAGAAAGAACGAAAAAACACGATGATAAAGAGAACGTAAAAAACCATCGCTAGCATTTCGGCCTGAGATTCTTATCTTGGTCTCCCATCACAAGTGAGCCAATGTATTTATATTCATTAATTGATTCCCACACTCCCTTCACGCGAGTGTGGGTACATTTCTTCTAAATTTTACACTACTGATATCTAATATAACATTAGCGTAATTAATATAGTATATGTGTGTAGTCCGAACGGTTATTTAGATGCGGCTAAAAAATATATATCTGTAAATATACGTATATAAATACGTATAGACATAATAAATATGTATACATACATATATGTATATTTATAGGCCCTACATATACAAAATATAGTATCAATATACTTATTTTCCCAGATAGTTCATCAACCCTGGATAATGATCCTGACAACTAATCTGTTGACCAATAACTGTAGAGTGTATTTTCATGGTCTTATTACTATTGGACAGCGCATGCGTAGCATCTGCCACTACACCTAATGTAACCATGACTTCATTTGAGAACAGTACAGGGAGCTACAGCACAAATTGATCCTGTTGGCTGTAGAAACGATGATTTATCTAAAAATAATGGGTATACGAGTATTTTTCTTACAAGCCAACATATGAACAGTATATGTCTGTTACTAAATTTACTAAAGCTACTTAAACAAATTTATAGTCATGTGATTTGAAGATGGGACTTTTGATAGATAATATTTATACAATAATATTAAATATAATTTTATAATTTAATTTTATCACTCTTGATAATATATCAAACATCTTTGTAACTTCTAAACCTTTCTTCTTAAGATATTATATTACTTCTCTTGTTTCAGGCTCTGGTGCGCATGGATCGACACATTCCGTACAGAAAACGTATGCAAAGAGTGGAACAAGTCATTGCTGAGGTACAGTCCCTTCAAAAAATTAAATTTCAATAAGAGAATAAAACTATAGCTCTCTACTGATACACACTATGTTTAATGCTAAAGCTTGAATTGAAATAGAAGTTCATAAACCATGGGAAGGTAGCACAAAATAATTTCCTTAATAAAAAAACTCATATCAGTGGAACCTACACATATTTTTGAGTGTAATTTTACTTTTGTTTAGCCTAATTTAATCAGCTATGACATACATTGTTCGCAGATTTCCCGAAGAAATAAGATAACTTAAGTCAGTTGATATAATTGCCCCTTTTTCTTTTGTTAAACCTTTTTGATACTTTTTGTATCAATAGCGCTAGAATACAAATATATATATACATATACATAAAACATTATTGCAATTGTGTATATAATATTATATTATCATGTAAAATAAAACATGTAAATAGATTTATGATATAAACCAGAAGGTGGACAAATCAACCCCCAAGTGGATCATTTCACCAGAAATGCTAATTTACATTGAACTTGACATACTCATATGTCAGCCAAATTTGAAAGGTTCTACCAAAACAGTAAGATACAATATACGATACACGTTTTTAAAAACGTAATGTTTCGGATTTTTTGTTTAATATATTCTCAGACGTTTATAACATTTGCTTTAAGTATCTTTTCCTAGATTAAACACTCAGAAAACAATCTTCTCAATTTATCTCGCCAAATTACTGTCATAACCATGCTACGGCAACATATACTGAGCTCTTACACTCGTGTTAACGTTAACTCCCAAAGAAACCTTTATCTCGCAGAAGTGGTATCGACATAGTTGCTAACGATAGTATTTCCCTCTAAATCAATTTGAGCCTTCTTTACCTGCGTTCAGTATGTGACCATAGACTTCGTCTGTCCACTCGTTTGAAGTGAAAAGTATGATTTTAATTATTTTTTCCCTTCTGGTCATTCATACTTTAAAATAAAGTATGATATTAATATTATTGACTTATTTTCTCTGGCCGCTCATCACCTCATTTATTAAAAATATAAAGTGTGAGTGTAAGATTTTAATATAATATTTTGTTTCTAGCTGGCGCTGTCTAGTTGTCAAAACACCACAATCGGAATACCTGGGCGGATCAAGGGGCTCTCGGGAGGTGAGATGAAGAGACTCTCCTTCGCATCAGAGGTAAGTGTTACCTCATGGGACTGCTCTATTCCATATTTTCTGACACTTGACCAAACAAAGTAAGTTGAAGGGAAGACTTGCACTCGCAATTATTGCCATACATACTACACACATTTTAGGCCGTTTAAATTAATAAGTAATTTCTGAAAGTTTTCTTAAAATAAATAATTGCATGCCCATTTAGATGGTTACATAGTCTAAACATAAACAAAATATAAATTAAGCACATACAATATACAAGTAAATTATATACAGATTAAAACAAATCTAACTTTGTTGTTTATTTCTGTAATTTGAAGTATTTCACTATGCTTGGTCTACTGCAGGGATGGAAAACCTGATGCCTTTTGAGATGTTCTGTGCATCCCTTTCTCATATTTTGTCAGTTATGTATCTTCAACATTTACTACAGTAACCCCGTGGCTTCTTTGGTGCTGACTGACAGTTCACAGCTGACTTCTAACAGTCAATATTTAGGTATATACCTAAATTTTGAATGTCAGAAGTGACAGCTGCTTAACACATGATTTTGCAGATAATATGGTTCAGCGTAGGGTTACATAATTTGGTCAGGTAACTTTTCAAAGCCGTCAGCTGTCAGCTGTGAGCTGTCACTCAACAACAAAGAAGCCATGGGGGTACTGTATACATCTTCAAACAGTGTATATTTTAATTAAATAATCGTAAAAAAAAAAGTTTTTAAAGTGTATTGTCATTCCAACCAAAAATTAACCGTTCTTAGCTATCTTTCTATCTATGATTGGCACATAATCATATTTTGGCAAAATTTACTGTAGGCCTGCAAAAAGTGTGCGGTCTTACGAAGAATCCGTCTAGTGACATGCGTCCTTCCAATGCCAAAATGTTCCTCACCACTGGTCTATCGTCAAATCCTTGATTTGTGCTAAGGGGGTTTTCCCCTCCACCCAATCCCTCTTCACGCTAATGTATGTTTCTAAAACTATATTATCTCTATTATTCAGAATTAGTCGTTAATAGTCAATGTTTTGATAAATTAAACAAAACATTTTAATTTATTTTTAATAATTCTAAAAATAAATTATGAATATCGATCATTAATAATATTAATATTAGTAATACTATCTTTTGAGAGAAAGGTACATAATAACAAAAATGAATGTAACGACTCTATGTATAAGCAGGTAAAATGTGACAAGCAGTTTATAACATCATGTCATCTTGTGCTATGAGCAGAGCATGGTAAAGAGTGTTTCTATTTTAAAAATTTCCTTTAATTTGAATATAAATTGTGTGGTAGCTCGGAAATATTAAAATAAACAAAGGGTTTGATCGAAATATTTACAGCCCTTCTTAAAGGGAGGGTAGAGGAGTTGGTTTACTGAGTCTAAAATAATATGAGAAACCACTGTTACATTACGTGTTCCGGCATACAGTGTTAATAGTTGCATATTAACCCCCACGTTGTGTCGCCATTTGCTATACTTCTCTTTTTATTGACGTATAATAGCCCCGTGATTGGGAGTCATTTGTTATATTTCTCCTCCCCACGTTAGAATGCTATTTGTTATATTACATAACAGAATCATTTAAGAGTCACTCCGTAAATCATCGTTTCTATTACGCAACTATGTGCTTTACTTATAATGCCTCGTTCCTTATCATTAGACTTTAATAAATGATAATATATCCCATAAAGTTTGATATCTATTTATTCCTTAAATTGAAAACATATTGTTATTAATATTCTAATCGAAACACGATCATGTCGAGGGCCTAGCAACTTATAATCACCGATCGCTTAAAGCACGTCCATTCAAGACCACGACTGATTGCACAGTAAAATACGAAGTTTCAAAAAGTCACATATATCTGAGTTCAATAGAAGCTTCTCGAAGGAACCTTTCTAACGGTAAATTACACACCTATAAACTCAGAACAAAAATACCTATTGCGTGTGGAAGCTTCTCGAAGAGGAAATACTTTAAAAGATCTTAACTTGTCTGGATTACGTTAAAAGACGTTAACATTTCTTAAGTTTAGCTCCAGTAGATGCTGCCATCGTACCACGAGGCGCGAACTAACTAGTAAATAATTTAGAGGATGACGTGATTTAAGCGCCACGTAATAGGTTGTAAAATTTAAATAAAGTAAAATATGTTTAATTATATGTAAAATATTTTTGAATATATGAATAATTAGAATGATAAATGGTCAATGCTTTCAAATACTCCTTAGGGTCAAATCTATTGCATTACAATACCCCCCAAAGTGTATCGGAAAGTAGAGACTAGTCTTATACTTTTTGATACGCTTTGCCAAAATAAAAAAAGAAGACATGATCACTTTTCGTACACCCTGTATAAGTTTTACAAATTTTACAAAAATTTCACTATTTTGAAACATCCTGTATAGTTTCACAAAATTTACTTAAAGTTCAATATTTTTAAACATCCTGTATAGAATTAATAAAATTGCATCAAGTTCAATATTTTGAAGTGGAAGTTATATGAATTAAGCATTAAAATAAAATTTATCAGTTATAATTAGGATTAACTAAAATAAGATAATCTAAGTAAAACATTTAGTATAATTATGATTAAATGAAATAAAATATCTAAGTAAGATGTCAGCCTAATTATAATTAACTGACATAACATAGTCTAAGTTTATTATATTAAGAAATTTTAATTTAGTTGTCACAGATCGAAGTGTCTTTTAATTAATTTTTGCCAAGCAATTTGCATTTCCTTTATGTCTTGTCTTTTTCTTAATTCTATACAATCTTCTTTAAATAATTGTTGCACTTCGTTTCATGATCCTTCACGGATCCACTTTTGTGATTTTTTTCACACACTTAACAAAGGCTCTTAACACTTTGTTACACTTACTCTTAAAAGTCTCTTGGCCAAACTTGCTATATGATCACAAACATTTACAACTTTATGTACCAAACGGTCAACTAAAATTTGCTATATGGGCACCACATTTGCTGAAAATAGCTTAACTTAACATAAAAATTAAAATAAACATAATTAACTAGTAAAAAATATAAGTACATTGTTTAAATAATAGAAATGGCAATATCATACACATACATTGTCTAACAACAGAAAATTATTATTATCATCATACAGTATCATTGATTTAATTAGGATGACACTTAACCCCTAGTAAAACAAAATGAAAAACAACAAATCGATGCTGAATCTCTCCACAGCACAGAGAACTATAGTATATACAATCTCTAACAAGACCTTAGTGGTTTAATACAAGCTCACATTTTGAAATATTCTTATAATTAATTATTATTTATTATTATGATTATTATTCCTTTAAAAATTTTATTTAAAAGAAAGTTGCTTTAAACTTGTGACATAATATTGATTTATTTTTATAACAGGCTCAATAAAGGCTAACTCCCAAAAACTGGAACGTATCCTCAGGATACTTCCCGGCATACAGTGACCGACAATCCCATTTCTCAGGCCTTCAAAACACACAAGAGGCGTTCTCTTAACGGTCCAAACCTCGTTCAAATGTCTGGTAACCACAGGCGGTTCAGAATTCTGCTGACCCCTTGGCCCAGAAAAACTCTCAAAACTCTAATACAGGTGGTCCAGGTTCAATGCCTGCCCTCTAAAACTCACAATACTTAACTCGGGTGGCCCAGGTTCAATGCCTGCCCCCTAACACTTACAAAATTTCCATAACTCGGGTGGCCCAGGTTCAATCCCTGCCCCCTAAAACTCACAAGGTAGTCAGACCTCTGCGACAAAACTACTCTCTTGCCAAACGTCGAAGAATCCAAGTCCGGACATCACAACATGTCACTGTATAGCAGAAATTACCTGCCTCAACTCAATTTTTATTATAAGCTTGTCTTAAATTACTTGTCTGACCTGGTGCTTTCCGAGTACACCCCCACCCTCAACTGACTATACTTTGTAATAAATCCATTTCTACTCCTTCCTTCACCAAGCACTTCAGAGGATGCTTCCCTCCCTTGAATTTGTCATTAATAATGAAAACAAAATGAAGTACTTGTCCTTACTTTCCAGAGTTGGACTGTATTGAAATATTAAGGAGGGTCACTTTCCACACTAATCTTTACAATGAAATGGCCCTTATTTACAAGGTTAAGAAGATAAAATTACATAATATACTAAGAGCTTGTTGCTTATTAATTCTAATTACATTATTATTATTTCTCACCCCTCTTTCTCTCTCTCTCTCTCTTCCTTTAAGCTAGCCTAACCTGGAATTATACTTTCCAAAGTTGGACTGTATTGAAGTGTTAAGGAGGTGGGTCACTTTCCACACCTATCCTCACAATAAAAAAATTGGGCTCCCATTCATCCTCTAAATAACTGGCCCAATTCCTAGCCTCCCCTTCTAAACATGAGAGCAAAATTTCAATTTTGTTCCTTTCCCTTAAATCCTCTTCTTTCCAAACTCTCTCAATTTTTTGCAAATATCGAGCCACAGATATTTTGCCCTTTGCTCCCCTATACCTAGGAATGAGTGACAAAGTAAGGTCATTGACATTTTTGGTTAAGAGATTGTGACTACACCCATTTTTGTTATCTGTCCCCCTACCTTTGTTAAGTTGTACTTGATCAGCTAAGTTGTTTATTTTCTGATCTAAAGTGCCAACCGTTTTTTTGTTTTCATTTACAATTTCTTTTATCTCCACAATTTCTTTCCTTTTTATTTGAATCTCCTCATTAATATTTTCCTTAATAAATTGCCTATTAGCATCCTCTTGCCCTTCAATTTCTAACCTCACCTTTTCTATTTGAATTTCCAAATTGGATTGCACTACCTGAACAGCTGATTTGTTGTGTGCTATCTGTATATCCTGTGTTTGTATTTGTTTTTCTAATTTACTGGTTTCTTTATCTAATTTTTTCTCCAAACCCTCTGTTTTGTTTGTCACTGAAGATATTTGATCAATTAACTTAAACTGTTCCTTTCTTAGATTTTCCTGCCTAACCTCTAAATTTCCTTGTTTTTTTTTCCTTCTGAAACCCTGTCATTAATTTCATTAATTTGTTGGATAAAATTTTGATTAATTAATTATAAATTCTCAAATTTTTATTTATATTCTTTGATTGTTCGTCGACCTTTTGGTTGAGTTTAGTTTCTAAAGTTTTAAAATCCTGTTTATTTTCTGATGCAGTTCGATCAATTTTACATCCGAGTTCTCTCATATTTTCTAATATAACATTTAAAAGATCTACTTGTTCTACTGGTTTATCCACCCTATCTTCCACTAAGGTTATAGTTCCCCCTACACTTTGATTCAGCGTTTGCAGGATTACTTCTTTACTTGCTACCTCCCCAGAGCTAGCCCCTACTTCCTCCTCACTCCCTTCTTGTTCCTGTTCAAAATTTGCCCTCCTGAATTGACCTGCCCTTTCATCCTCCTCATAAATAAATGGCATTGTGTCTTCATCATCATACTCTTCAGGTTCTCTTATCACCTTGTCTGCCATGTTGAAAATTTAAATAAATTTTTCTTAAGTTGATCTATGAATTAATTTTGTGTTAGGCCTTGACAAATTTCAAGTACTATTGATCTAAGAATTACTTTTTATAGTGAGAAATTTAATTTAAAATTAGGCCCATACACTTTTATATTGTTAGTTTTAATTTAATTTGTGAAATCCCAACATATAGAAACAAAATTTTACTACCCCCAAAATACACAATTGAAATTAGATAAATTTTTTTTTTTTTAAATTAGAGTTACAGCTTCTGTTGACCACTTATCTGTCCTCGACGCTGTTTCTTGACTGCATGCTGTCTCCAAAAGGTCCTCAGTCCCGTTCCTTGATGGTGTGCCGTTGGTGTGCCGTCTCTTGCAGGTGTGCCGTCGGCGTGTCGTCTCTTGCAGGTGTGCCGTCTCCAACAGTCCTTTGCGCTGTTTCTTGACTATGCCGTCTCCTTTGTGTGGTGTGCCGTCCTTTGGTGATTATGTGCCGTCTCCTGGTGTGCCGTCTCTTCCTTTAGCTCAGTTGACGCACCTCTGTCTCAGTTCGCGGTATTCGTGCCCCTAAGTTGTAGCGCCATTTGTTACATTACGTGTTCCGGCATACAGTGTTAATAGTTGCATATTAACCCCCACGTTGTGTCGCCATTTGCTATACTTCTCTTTTTATTGACGTATAATAGCCCCGTGATTGGGAGTCATTTGTTATATTTCTCCTCCCCACGTTAGAATGCTATTTGTTATATTACATAACAGAATCATTTAAGAGTCACTCCGTAAATCATCGTTTCTATTATGCAACTATGTGCTTTACTTATAATGCCTCGTTCCTTATCATTAGACTTTAATAAATGATAATATATCCCATAAAGTTTGATATCTATTTATTCCTTAAATTGAAAACATATTGTTATTAATATTCTAATCGAAACACGATCATGTCGAGGGCCTAGCAACTTATAATCACCGATCGCTTAAAGCACGTCCATTCAAGACCACGACTGATTGCACAGTAAAATACGAAGTTTCAAAAAGTCACATATATCTGAGTTCAATAGAAGCTTCTCGAAGGAACCTTTCTAACGGTAAATTACACACCTATAAACTCAGAACAAAAATACCTATTGCGTGTGGAAGCTTCTCGAAGAGGAAATACTTTAAAAGATCTTAACTTGTCTGGATTACGTTAAAAGACGTTAACATTTCTTAAGTTTAGCTCCAGTAGATGCTGCCATCGTACCACGAGGTGCGAACTAACTAGTAAATAATTTAGAAGAAGACGTGATTTAAGCGCCACGTAATAGGGTGTAAAATTTAAATAAAGTAAAATATGTTTAATTATATGTAAAATATTTTTGAATATATGAATAATTAGAATGATAAATGGTCAATGCTTTCAAATACTCCTTAGGGTCAAATCTATTGCATTACACCAATTGTTAGTAACTTAATGAAGGTGTTGAAAGCCTTTGGCCAGGCAGTATAAGACATTAGACTTGCTGACTTATCATGGTCACAAATATAACATCATAGGTTCACTATTAAATCGTTTCCACATATGGTTTCAGGTGGTTCTTACCAACTTCTCTTTAAGTTATAGTGGGTGAATTTCTTATAAGTTACACTTTAATTCTCTAACCATTAGGTTAAGTTTTCAGTAAAATAATGTGTTGGGATTTTCAAATAATACTTACAAATGAAATAAATTGTATACTAAACAAATAAAAGCAGTAATTAAAAGTGGAACTAGCGAAAACTTAACATAGGCCTACATTAATTCTGCTAAGTATACATTAATTGATTAAGTGCTCATCAAACTTGGGGACTTCTATGACCTTCTTAGCTAGGGTCCTCTAATAATATTCTGTGATGAATGTAGACATACTTTTATAAGTAATATAGCACAATGAGCAGGTGCTTGTTTGTTGTTCAGATGTTTACAGAACCTCACGTCCTGTTACAAGTGTATAGTAGTGTATCACATCCTCTCCAATAAAGTAACACGACTTGTTGTTCAGGTTCTCACAGACCCTCCCCTCATGTTTTGCGACGAGCCGACGTCAGGGCTGGACTCCTTTATGGCCCAGAACGTAGTGTCAGTGATGAAGGCGATGGCAAACAAGGGTAAGACAGTGGTGAGCACCATCCACCAGCCATCCTCCGAGGTTTTTTCTCTCTTCGACAAGGTGCTCCTTATGGCAGAGGGTCACGTCGCCTTCCTCGGCTCCACTGACGAGGCCTGCACATTCTTCAAACAGTAAGTATGGTGTCGTCAACAATTTTATAAGCAGGAAAGAAAGTCCAATAGAAGGAATAAATGCTGCTATGTTTGGTTTCTTACTTTAGTAATATTGCCATAGAAATTATATTTTTTTTTACTGGGGATCCTCGAAACGCAGCCCATCGAATGTATTTTTCATTTTAACGAATTTCATACGAATGCTACGACGTTTTTAAAAGGTATTTGCATTCTAATGAATTCATAATAGAGGTACATGTATTAATTTGTTATGTTCAAACTTTTCCCTGTAAAATTGTAATTCTTGTAGATTTGCATCGGTTAACTATATATTAACTTGATATGCTCCTTAGTACAAGTTAATATGGCTTAACTAACTAAAATGGGCTTTAGACTGAATTACATTTATGGTGAACTAGGTTATCTTTTAGCTGTGACAACTGTGTCCCTCAATCTACACTTAAGATCTGGGGAGAGCTTTCGCACTCAAAGCACGATACAGATATTTAAAATATAATTACAACAGCTTGATACCCCCAATCACCAACTCTACACCAATCAAAGCCTTTATTTGATTCCTGGTCAATTGGGGTGACCATCCCTGCTTAAGGAGGTATTTGTTCTTCACTACTGACATAAAGAAAAATAATTCTAAGCTCAAACTGAGCCATCAAAAGTTGTGCCACTAATAGGTCCCCTTCCTTTTCTTGTGAGCCACATCAAAATTCCTCCCCAACGGTCACCTTATAGAACATATTTACAATGTCAATAGTTATTACTTTATATAAAATGTAACTACACATTACGATTAATTTAATTTATCAAATGTGTAGTTTCAGTCCTCATCAGCTACTCATTAGTAACCTGAAAATAGTGGATATCTGGCTTTCAATCTAGTGATACAGTACACATAAACCTTACCTTCAGAGCATTACAAATGTAAATGTATAAATATTATTACTAGAACTTAAATATTACTTAAATTAACTACATAAAATAGAATAAGTAATGCTAATACTACTTACTGTCCTTACTGTCATTACCCAACCCTCAAGGCACTGGTGGCGTTAGAACTGTCGAAATTGACCGTTTCTTCACATAACTTAAGGGTGTTACTCCCATGTTGGAAGATAGTCTGGCTTCAGTTCCTCAGTGGAAGGACAGAAAAGACTAGATAAACCAGTGATAATGGGAAGTAATTTAGTAAATCATGATTAATAGTGACGTAAATGTTACATAATATTGTAAATTCAAGAGTAGATATGTATAATGGAGTGGCATGAGTGTATATGTTACAGGAAAAGTAGACTCTCCAGTAAGAGTCGACTCGGCCTAGGTAAAGTCGACTCTTACTGGTCTTTTTAGTAAAAGTTGATTAAAAGAGAAAAGTGATGAATTTAGATCAACATTTACTAGTCAGAGTTGACTGTACCTAGGGAAAGTATACTCTTACTACCTTGAGTTGGTAAAAGTTGACTAACCTAACCTAACCTAACCTAGCCTAACCTAAAAACACACTGAAACTAATTAATCAAACACACACTGAATCCTTGGTCATTGTTGAGAACTACAACAAATGGACGAGTGATCAAAGAAAACAACAGTAAATAAATAGAGCTGAGATATTCAAAACAAAGATGTGCGCGCGAAGTTGCATGTGGAGAGCAACATCTGGACGATGATCAAAGAAAACAACAGTAAACAAATAGAGTTGGGATATTCAAAACAGTTGCATGTGGAAAGCAACAGCGCGGAATCAACTTTTACTAAACCACAGCAGGCATAGTTAACTCTTCCGTGGATTTTGTTAGCATAGCGCATACATCCACGACGAGTGTGTCAATTAAATCATCGCAATATCGTGAAATGGGTGTCAACCACATATACCATCAGTCAAAGGTGACGTTGATGAGGTCCCACACATCATAAAGACGTGCCCAGCTAGGTGATAGATAGGCACCCCGTTTGAGTGTGGCGTTTTGATTCTCATTGATGACGACCATACGGGCACCACACATGCGTCTAAGAGAGATTTCATGATTAGTCAGACAAATATTTTGAGGAGGCTGCGTGATACTGAACAACTTTGATATGACCGACTTGTAGTTGCCCAGTTCTTGCCAGTCTGTATAGTTAAACACCGCACAATTTCCTCCGCGTTTTTCTAGCTGGACATAGGGCGTGAATTTGTTTTTGACGCTCATGCCGACGATGACTCACTTGGCCTCAAATTCGTCCAACGAAAACAAATTGTTGAAAATACTAGTGATGGTGAGCAATTCACCAGATTTGCTTTGTGGTTGTAAACGTCTTTACCTACCATGATGTAGGATCGCTTCGATGATTGTCGTGATTATGGCCGGTTTGCCATTGGGACGCCCCATTTTATATGGGAAGACAAGGCGCACGCTAATTGGACGCAGCTTCATGAGGGGAGGCAGGAAGCTAGCGGCTTGAAAAATGTGTTGTAATAATTCAACACCTTATCGTCGTCACCTGTATAATTGTTGGGTAAAAATAGGGTTAGGTAAGTTTTTTTGGAGTGTTCTGGACGCGATAGAGAAGATACATCAGACAGTAATGACCGCTAACGTCTGAGGGATGCTTTGAAGTTGTATCGTGTTATAAGACATGCAGGAAGTGTTTTTTCGTAAAAATGCCAGATGTGATTTTATATGGGGTGGAAAACCATAACTGTGAAAGTATTCTCCCACGCAGTTTCTTGTCGATAAAGATAGCAACACAATGCATCCCAGGCTTAATGTGTGGATCCGTGGTGATGACGAGAGCGGAAGGTCACGCTATTGCAGGTAGATGATCAGCAGGAAAAACACCCGATCGTACAGAATGTACCACGTGATTGTTTTCAACGCACGTCTTATGATGTGCTTTTCTATCTTTAATCATCCAATCTCGAAATACCCAAACGATGGAGGACGAGCAAAAATTCCAAACAAAATTATGTGCCATGCAAGTGGTGCGGTCCATTTTAAATGTTTTCAAAGATGAACAACCTCTGTCGTACAGATCTACGACAGGCGATGTGTGTATTTGGCCAGAAAATTTTTATTTTTTGCCCCCTTGACGTAAAAGGTTTCTGCACGTGTGTTATGGCATGGGAGATGAGGGAGTCAAGTAGGCTCTAATCCACATCATCGCTATCCCAGAGAATACCATGCAGTTTGTTGACAATATCACCGGTTTACTTTTGAGCAGCGGTGGAAAGTTCCTCTATGCCGTAAGGGTATTTTATCACCCAATGTCGTAGTAATGTACTACATACAGATAAAAGACTCAGTTTATTGATGATAAACTATTTGCTGTCGTCGAGGAAGCTCTGGGAATCAAGAATGATGTCCATGATTTAAATTACGGGGTAAGGGGCTGGAAGTCGCTTATATTAACTCATAAAATAGTCACGACGTTTGTGTCCTTGCCCATGTTGATGATGTTGGCAAACTCCTCATACACGATGCAGTTGGCCATTTTGGTGAGAGCTCTGGTGAAGGTCACTTCGAGGCTCAGAGAGCCATGAGTAGACAAATTCCAATGCTATATTATATGGGTGGACAGACTAGGTGTGAGCTCGAAAGACACGAGACGATATCCCTTAGGTAAGGAGTGTTTTTACTTCCATGTGGGTAGTGGGATACTTTATGTGACTGGCGTTTAATGCTTTGGAATGTGCCAATAGTATATAAGGTGCTACTTTGACACGTCACACTAGAAGACAGGCTTCAACGATGTGTACCTTAAAGTGCGAGAATTCAGGGATGGCCTTAATGCTAAACCCTTCTTGGGAACGGACCAACTTGACTGAGTTAGTTGCCGTTCAAAATGTATTTCTCTTGGTTAAGCACATCTTCGTGTAGATACCCCAAAAGTTAAACCTTCTTACATTTTGCAGTGAGACTGCAACGATCCTCAAACCCCATGTTGCCAGCGTTAACATCCTCAAAAATTCCAGGCCTATCTGCGAACCACAGATCACATGTCAAATAAGTTATTTTGGAGTCACTGTTGTAATTGAACAGCGTCTCAATGTACGATCTATAAGCATACGTATTGCTGGTTGGTGATACTAGTTTTTGGTTTAAAAACACAGCCACTTGTGTGAATAGCTAATGCAACCGGTTTTTGAAGGGAGCGATTTGATCCACCTCCGTGAAAGTGCCACCGTCAGGTTTCATAATATTTGACATGAGATAGATTATGGTTTGTGAAAGATCGATTTAGAACTAGCCTTGACCGGTAAAGCTAAATTTGATGGGCGAATCACCAGTGAAAGAAGAGATGGTTTTTTACTGGCTCTGTTGTCCACTTTCAGGACTGGTTTGTGTGGGTGGGACGGAAAAGTGGTCGAGCTCACTGCTGACACACTCACATGATTGGGGTTGTAGAAACGACATTTCAACTTAAAATATCTACCGCTTCTTTCTTAATCTTTTTACTTTGATCATCGACAGAAGACCGACGTTGGTACTTCTTACGACGCCCTTTATAATCTGAGACGGTCATCAGTATATTTAGCGTCTACTCCACCTTGCATTTCAGATTTGTTCCAGCCTCACCAACACGCTGGCTTTGGGGCTCTTTGAAAGGATGACGCTGATTGGCTACGTTGAGAGCAATTCAATACTCGTATGCAACACCTGTTTTCCAATGACTTTAGCACCACTTCTCAGCAACAGTACGACGCTCTTGAAAAGTGTGCTGAAAAAACTCCCTGTTCCATACCCACGTTGATATGGAACTTCGTGATATATCGAAGATATTCTTGTTCCATCCTGGTTTAAGTATTATCTTTCCAGGGATGGTTCATGTTGAAAGCATCAAAGATGAAGTTTCACGCACACTTTTCCAAACTCGAATAGTACAGTTTCAACAGTGTCTGTTCTAAAATTTATTTTCAGGCTTTAAATTTCCTTTTTAAATACGGGAAAGTAGTGCAACGGAGTATAATAAATGGTCTTATGTTTATCTAGTATAGTTTGTGTTGTTGAAACCAACGATACGTAAAAGCGGTGCCACAATGTCACCCATTGTCTGAGGATCGATGATATCCATGTGGATGTATATTAAAGAGGACAAGTTTTGTAGAATGTTGGCAGCGTACGGTGACTTTTGGACATTGATCAGATTAGTCTTAGGGTCGAAACCGAGCTGTAAACTTAGTTGACTAGATAGCTTCAGCAGCTGTATATTCGTTGAATAATTAACAACGTCCACATTTTTAATAGGATTTGTGTTCTTGAATACAAAGCCGAAATCCCCTTTAAACTCCTTTACTTCACTTAGGGCTTTGAACAATTCATGGATTGTGTTATAATTTATAAGTAGGATGTGATCCTTGAATATTTGTCCCACTTCGTAGCGTCCACGCAGTTGTACCATACAACATTTTACCCATTGGGTACGGTGGTGAAAAAACAAGAATATTAGAATTCGGAGATTGCAACTTCCCATTGTCCGTCGAGTGTAAGACTGTGTGGTAGCAGCGTCTTGAAATTTGCGAGGCTATCTTTAGTGAAATATACCATAGAGTTGCCGTTCAGCTAATGTAATTTCCAGGAACCCAAGAATTAAACTTGGGTGTGTAGCCTTTCCACTGCATGCACACTTTCTCTATGGCAACTTTATCCTTGAATCTTAGTATTTTATCAAATTTTTAAGTTTCGGGAAGACGTACGAGTTGCAATTAAGATTATTGAAACGTTTGTTCCTTGTCGTCAAGATCGGTCAACCTGTAGACAACTGGTTGTCACAACACAATACTACTGTCTTTGAAAATTTCTTCGCTCAAATTACTCTTGTATTCCTTATCAAACAGCATTTTGGATTTGATAATGCGCACCATGTCATCGACTTTGAGTTTTGGCTTACTATTAGAATTTAGGCACCACTTGCCGTTAGATCATCTCTGAATTGAAGCAAATTGGTTTCTAAAACGTCCGAAAACGCCATCTTGATACGGAAATGTTTTGCACCGTTGAAAGCGTTGATTAGATATGGGAGAACATCCACATAGCGATACCAGTTGTTTTTTTGTAAAGTAGCACTACAGGCGACCTTTCAGATTTATATTGAATTGTCCTACAATGCTTGCCTTTACGTCCAGATTATAGGGAGTTTAGTAATACACGCCTTATTTATTGGTAAAGTTTCGGACTTCTGCCCCCTTGTCCGTCACTAAACTTAGAGTTATGCGTCCACTTTGTTTGAATATGTTTTGAAAGGCGTCCCTCACGGTGATCCTCGTTTTGAAAGGTAGCGTCCTTGCCCAGGCCATCTTTCTAAACATGTAAATGACGGTGAGCAATTACATGACACCGTCATTGTATTTTCCGAGACTTTGAATATCGTTGAGATCAGCTTGCCAAAGATCGTCAATAATTGACACCAAGTACCTGTTACATGGAAACTATTTATCACATGTATTTGTAACGTATAAGCGTTCTGCGCACGAAACAATCTCGTACTTTGTCCGGATCTTTCTTGATCGTCTTTATGAGAGACGCTGTCCCTGCAAACCCTGCAGGATAAGTAAGGTCGTAGTGGATTTAGGCTAAGCGGTCCATTAAGCTGGGACAGTAGCCAGCGCTTATCGTCTACTCTTTTCAATTTCTTCCATTAGGATATTTTGGTGGTAAAATTGGTTGGATATCTAATGTGTGGCAAGCGTTTTAAGTTTGCAATAAATACTTTCGGGACGTTTATCTTTTAGATCTTCGTGAGAAACTCTCGCTGTCTCTTCTTTCTCTGACCAGATCGTTGACTAAATCCATGTTATTGGATCCACAGAGGGGCGTATCATGTATACTCCCTTCCCCGTTTGCGTGCCAAGAAATACCACCTCGGGAAATAATATGTTCTAGTAAAAGTTTTTCTTTTATACGTGCATGTACGGGTACAGTATTTAGTACAGGAGGGGGAAGAATTAAAGACACTTTAGCGGTTGTTTTGCAGCTATTTTCAGGTATTGGAGGGTGGTAACTAAAATGCAGATAGCGCTGTAGCACTTGTTGGTATAAAGTTCATTTAGACTCTTAGTCAAGTTTTGAAGTGGGGATATTTTACATTCCCCTGTCTAGCTCAAATAACATTAGATTTGTGGCCGATGCCACTTGTTGGTGAAGTTTCTCGTAACGTTGTAATGTTTCCGGGGACACCAATATCATCTTTTTCATGTGTTCTATTATCTACTTGTTGAATAAGGAATTGAGGACACCCCTGATTAAAGGGGTTAAAAGTAAGGACAGGAACGCTCATACTTTTTGAACGAGCAGTCGTCTCTTTTTCTACCAGCACTCTTATTGTTTGATCAGTTTCTGCAACACCTACAGTGTGAGCACTTAACGTTGTCTTTTGCGCATTTTTCAATGGGACCCTACATTTAAAGTGTTGTAGGCACACTCACAAACAGAGTTAATAATTTTCTTCTCTGGCCTTTTCAATAAGGTGAGATGTTGCTGCAGGTTCGTGTGATTTATCACACGTAACAAAGGGGATTGATTCAGCCCTTTTAGACTCATGGCTATGAAATGATCTCTAATCAGGAATTGTTGATATTTTCTTAGCTTTTGCGTGATAAGACACGCAGCACACAACATCTGTGCGGGTTCTATATCTGAACCATTCGGGTGTACCTTGCTTGAAATTTAACAATATATGCCCATGGGGAATACTTGTGGCATCAGTGTAAGACTCTGGTAAAACACGTGGGTTTTCAGGACGTACCTGACGTGCAAATTGTTGAATCTGGACTTTGTTCTCTGGATTTTTATAAAGAAAGATAGAGTGCGCGTTTAGGGAAATGTATCTTCGTCCCATGCCCTGTGGAATTTATTTTGTTTAAAGTACATGATGCTAATATATTTATGGTGGCATACTTTGGTGAAAAGATCAACGACCACTTCGCTGGCTTAACGCATCTGGTCATCCAGGATAATCAGCCGTGGATCGTCATTACAATTAATATCCATTTCTGGCCAGCCCTTACAGAATATGACACAGGGACTTGGCCTCTCTTGTTTGAATCCCGATTGTCATAAAGCATAATGCCAGGTGATTTTATCAAATTTAACGTAACACATTGAGTCCAAGTAATGGATAAAGTCGGCTACAAAATGTGACTTTCCAAAGCCGAAAGGGACACTGCGGATGGCCGAAAATGGATATTTCAACTTGTCTATAATGCTTGAGACTGATCTTATAAGCTAAATGAGCTTGTATTTATAGGATATTAAGGAGGGTGTGTAGACGGTAAAACACACACATGACGGTTTTTATAGTATTTATCTACACAAATAAAAGTTATAGAATATAGCTCACACCATGAAAAGAAAACTTGGAATATTTGAATACAAAGAAATGATAGTTATAAAATAAATATCTTGCGCCTTGACTCATATTATAGATGTTTTGGTGTAGAGGAATTAATAATCAATTTCTGGAGGTCAAAGTGGGAATAGTGGCCTCAGTACTAAATATCAAAGTTGATTTACAAATTCCAATATATATTATATATATATATATATATTATATATATATATGTACACGGAAAAATGGTTACAATTTAAAATATGTACAAGGAAAATCAAATAAATAAGATTAACTAAATAAAAAAAAATATATATATATATATATATATATAATATATATATATATATACAAACAACTAATACTATTTAACTATAAATGGTCAGGTAGTTGAATAATTGTATTGGTGGAGTAAAACAATATAAAAAGGTATCTCGGGTGCATACAATAAATCAATAAAAAAATATGTGTTTCATGCTGAAAAATATATTAAAAAATTCTCAAATTTTTGAAAAATGGCATGTCATTGGAACTCTCTAGAATGAAAGAAAAAAAGATGATTATTCAACCCGTTTAAATTATCAACTTGTAGTCATGGCAAGCGCGTTTACAAGAACTGTGATACCCAAACGGCAACTTATTAAAATCATCAGTTATCCGTCGTTTGGTGTAGATGGTCCAGTAGCCTTTATCTTCGAAACGATACAAAGTGTCACAAGACCTTTTCTTACCATTTTGTTTGGCAACTGTATGTATCTTTCCGCAGCCTGTTCGGTGACCATCGCTTTCAAAACATCAAAATTTACGTTGTTCTGGTTGCCGTAATCTCGCGAACATTGCACACTGTTTTTGTTTTGACGGGATCGCCACCAACACAAACTCAGTACGCGTAATTCTTGAGGCAACCAGATACAAAGGCGCAAATATATTTTCCCGGACCGTACCTTGAAGTTCTTCAGTAAAGTGACCTAAAATATCTCCAGTTGGTGGACTTCAATTGCCTTGGCATTCCGTAAATAGAATGCTATCTGTATCATGATACAAAATGCGGTCTCCCAATTACTCAACGATACTATATAAATTCAACCTTTTCATATCAGTCGTGTAGAATGCCATCGCGACACTCGTGTTTGGGTTGGTTACAGCTCGTCACGCTCATCCTTGTAGTTGAGGAAAATCACCTCATCATTAATATCAATGACGCTTCACACGATGAGGTATGGATCCGTCAGGTATTTGTGGATGCACTGGTAGTCGTTGACAATAGCTACGTTTAGTAAATCTGGTGTCTTCCCAAAGTTTCCCCACAGTGAATTTAAAAAATATTTAGCAATTGTGCGAAGAAAAGGGTTTTTATAAACAGAATTGAAATCAGCTTTACCTATTCCCTTTCCTCGCAATTTTGATTACAAGCTAACTTATCATTTTGTGAGGTACACCATTCTGGCCATTCGGTGGATTCTTTTTTAATTTTCAAAAAGTATCAATTTACCCTTGAAACAATCCGCCAGAACGTGTCTGACGATCGTAAACAGATACATTATACTTCCACACTCCGTATACGGCTTCAATTGATTAGCCTTTCTCACCGGCTTCCCGGATCTCGTCAATCACCCAGACACCTGTCAACTAGGAATCTTTCTTGTCGTTGTGCTGACACGCGCCTTGGTTTTTCTCTTCCCCTCAGATCCTGCACAAGATGAACATTAACTTGTCGTGCAACCGTGTAGGCAATAAGGGCATTAATAAATCTTGTGGAAACGTCACGATAGTTTAGGCTATGCCTTCTACTTGATCTATAGATGGACCAAATTGTTCCCAAGTGAATTTCGGGATGATAGATAGGATATTTTTTGTACTTATAATCTGTAGGATACAATGAACACACGTCCAAGTACTTGATCTTCTCTCAACAAGAAAGGTCTACTTCGTGGAAGAGTTTGATTCGATTTTACACCCACCAAAGAATGCGTCACTGATACTGAGAGGCTCTTTACTCTACAACTTGTGCTGGAGTAAAAATTGTTTCAAGTCCTTGTCTCTGCATTTAATCGCATTAAACATCCACTCCCTCATCTCTATGACCCTGTAGCCAGCACTATTAATTTTTTCCACACAGGCCCTGGTCGCATCACAGCGCGTCTCAATGGTCCCGTGGTTGCTGTTTCTGATAGGGGTGGTCCTGTCAAGATTACAGAGTGGGCACCCGTGCTAATAACATTCCCAGAAATGAAAGATTGTGGTGGTATCTTCAGCTTTAACAGCGCCGTCTACACGTCAATCTAATACATAATCCTCACAACCTTCGCCCGCATGAAGGATAGAGACATGGTGTTGATGGGCCTCCAAGCAGAGCCATTGTACAGTGACGTAAAACTGTTGGTTTGCAACCCAGTAGTCACCGTTAGGGAAGATACCGATGGTATTCTCCTTAAGATGACTTAAGTGGCAAACCAACATGACCACTCCTGCGATCGTATACGCCTCTCTGAAATGATCCCACTTAGCTTTATACATTAGCACGTAGCTAAGCTTTATGCCAGACTTCCGTAGGATCTATACATCTTTCAGGCAATAAAGTTCCAAATCGCGTTTAGAATCAAAGACATAATTTTCTTTGACCAGTGCCTCATACCACTTCTCAAAGTTCTCCTTTCCCTCAACTGACATCTCGCCGATGCCATAGTACTACTTTGGCTGCAAGGGACCCCTATAACCCCCATTTACTTTTTTATTGAAAGATGGGAGAAATGTTCCTTGGCTAAGTACTCGTCGAAGCCAAATGTTTTGGGAATCTTGTACAACGCCATTGAGAAAAATTCAGCTAGTCAAAAAAGTGGAGCGGGCCGTAACACATGTACATGATTTACCACCGTCCATTATGGGCTCTAGAATCAATTTTTTTAGAATCTCTATCGTATATTTTAAGATAAATACTTCATCATAGCCCTTGACATTTTGGGATATGAGGGTGATGTCCTTATTTTTTTTTTATTTTAACTTGGTCTAGAAATCTGAAAAATTGGGCCATTGTGGCCTCACTCTTTAATATGCGTGTTATATCGCCCACACATTCGGTGAAATTATGTTAATCTCCTTTGATATGAAGACAGGCCTTGCAACACATTTGCACGATGCACAGATTATATTCGCACAAGTACATTTCAGTTGCACCTTAAAGAAGCATATCTTATCGGCATTCAAAGTCATAGAATACGAACAAGTAACTGCTCTTTTGCAGTAACGGCTTGAATGGGGCCTGATTAATGTAGCAGAAATAGTTGCAAGGACGATATGTCTCAAATACTCAACAAAAAGTCTCACAACACCTGTGTGAATAATTTGATTATTTTAAACTGAAAAACTGCCCGCATAGCTTACAAAACATTTTTACATAACAGACCGACATGTGACTTCGGCAAACACTGGACGTTTATGGTTATCATAACAAGTTTCCAAAGCCCACAGTATTTACAGGTCACAGTTCAACCTCCACTACAGACCGCTTTGATGTAGTACTTTTTACACTCAGAATCGAATTTGTGCACATTATTATTACCGAACGGCACTTGACTTTCATGGCAAAAGTACGCACACGTAATGTGGCTGTCAAGAATGTTATAACATCAAAATGGTGTTGCGTATCGTCGTGAAAATACAAATCAAGTTAGCCCTTAAAGAATGTTCGGGATGGGTAGGCCCCAAATATAGAACTTGCCTCCCCCAACGTTCCCTTAACAGTGTGATTTTGTATTCTGAGAGGTATGTTTGAAATTGTTTCAATTCAGTGAACCCACCACCTTTCAAAAAATGCATACAGGCATCAAGGAATAGTTCCTCTGCTTTGAGATTTTGAATAGGATGTCCTGTTTTAATTTGTTTAGAGGTGTTTACGTCCTTGCATCCTGGCTCTCTTTTAATGTCACACATAGCTCTAGCAACGGCCAATGTAAAGTGTGTCGCCATTTTGAATCGTAATGATTCCTTGATTTTTACGTCTATATGTGCTAATGGGATAGAGTTTTTCACATTTATGTACACCCCTCCCACGTGACTGTTTAAAGTGGTGTAACTTGACATAAAAGGGGGACGAAATGAGGAACGAAGCATTGCTTTGTAACACTCGTTCTACATTTGCTCTTCTAAATGACACAAATTCAGGTCTTGAAGAGGAGTCTGTGCTGTCTAATAGCAGACCTACATGATGCTTCACGCTAACACCATGATCCTGGAGGCGTCCCAGCAAAGCAAAGATTTTCTCCTCGAGGCAGGTTTGTGTGTCATGATCGCGCTCTGGTGTCACTATTATTATAACCAATTCACGCGCAAAATAAAAAAAACGTTTTAATTGTTTAGTTATCTATTCGATGATACGAAGAGAGATACCTTTCGACAACCCTCAACCAACCTTATTTACCAGGCCACTAATTCCCGGCCGTGGTGTTGATGATGGTCTCACCACCGCCATATCCATTCCTTGAAGGGTGTGTGCTTCCTGGCTGCCTCGCCCCTACACCACCGGTTTCCTGGAAAACGCCTGAAAGGGGCTACGCTCCCACCTTCTAAATGGGGGCTGCGGAGTTTGTGGCCTGGACCAAATCTTTACCAGGGCCTAAACAGGCATCTACACTAACCATTTGAGCTAAAACACAAAATATTGAATTCAATCTAACTTGAAATTAAACACTTTAAATATAATTGTGTCATGCAAATTATGTTAAAATTATTTATTTTCTGTAAACTTACGCAATTTTTCTCTTTAAATGCTACGATCATTATATACTACTTTTAAATTTCAAACTAATATTGGTATTTATATAATATGTTATTACGATTTTCCCTAAATATAATTGCTTTAACTGAAACCAACATTCCCAAAGTGTTTGTAATAAAATACACTTGAAACATAAACTACGTTAAAACTTATGTGCTTGCACACTATAAATCAAAGAATTAACGTGCAAAAAATATTGGGTTTTTCAAATTGCTAAGGTAACAATTTAAATAGTTATAATATAGCTTCCCTGTTTAATTATTATGTCAATATATTTTAATGCCTGTAAAAATAGCGGGCTACTCAAACCTCTTGAAACAAATGCAATGAACGTCCACCCTAAGAGTAGGGTCACTTTTATAATGTCATATATTCATATACGTTATAATCTAACTTAAGACTAGGACAAGAATAAAATACAGTTCACGGCAGTGAATTTATCATTATAAGAGTTTAAATCATCATTTTCATTCATGCCGAGAATCAAACCCAGAACCTTTGGCCTAACAAACAAATTATCATGCTTAATATAGGGTTCTCTTTCTCTCTGTTTTTAATAAATTGCTAAAGCAACAATATAATTTCTACGGTAAATTTTATGTTGGTATAATTAAACGCGTTGAAACACTATATTATTTTCGTTTAAATATCATATACCCTCAGTACAGCGTCAAATTTAGGGTTTCTCGATGTCAACGCCATTTGTTAACTCGAAATTTTAACGACTAACAGTGGCCCGAAATTACTTGTTTCTATATGTCTACGCAATCTGATAGCTCAAATTTAACTAAAGCTCTACAGGCAAAGCGAAATAACGGTAGTTTGGGGATAGAGAGAGAGGGAAGCAAAAAATATTGTGTAATTTGTTGTCTATTTCTATGCTAGAGGCTATGGTATTGTTGCTCTTAGATGGTACCTTTTAAAACAAATTTAAATTATGTTCTTTAATAGTTAAATACTGGCAAACATACATATTAGACGATCTATCACGTCCAATTCACCCCAAACAGCAGGCACCCCACTGACATCCTTTCTATAACATGCGTCAGGAATAGACGGAATAGAATTCACCTCACTTCGCTTCACTTCTTTCAGCGTCCGACGGCTGTACATATGCCGCGAGCGTTACGTTGTGTAGCCGCCCCCAATCGCTAGTAATCTGAAATTAAATAAATTAATATTGATTACTATCGTGGCGAAAACACTTCTAATCCTCTAAAATCTATAGCAGGACGCTAATTACCTATGGACCAGTTTTTATCCAAAAGGAAAATTCCATCCTCAGCATAAAACGCCAAAGGGTCTGGACTATTGAGCGCTGCCGATTGAATGATGTCTGCAGATGACAGGGGTGAATCTTCTTGACATTATATCAAAGGAGGAAATACCTTAATACACCGAAGTCGTAATAAGCAAAATAGTTACCAATAAAAAATAAAAACATTTTAAAACATATCTTAATTTTTCCAACTTTCCAGTGCGTCGATACTCATTTTGATGTTTATTCAACGCAATTATTAATTATAATGACTGAATTTAATGATTTCAAGGTAAATTTATAGTCGCTTCAATGGGGTGGAACGTATGTAAAGGTGCATGCTTCTTATTGGTCAATAATATTGTTTCCTTATTGGTGATTTGATGATTCATGTAGAACAGCATGTATTTACTGCTACGCAGCAGTCGTGATCACGCCTACGGTGAACGTGGGCTTGTTACTCCCTGGTATCTATGGGCACAATATGCCGTGAAGGACCGCTATCCCCCTTCTGCAATCATGATTATTTTTCCAACCACGCTTATGTGGTTACACATCTCCCAATTTGACGTAAGGAGGTAGGTAATTCAAATCCCTACTAGGGTTGATAGGTCAACAAATGCTAATTACTTTATAAATACAACAATACTTGTAGAATTTCACATTTAAACCTCAAGAAAATACTGTTACATATTTCAGACTGTCACACACTACGGTAAAATAAATTTTAAACTCCACCGGTGACCAATTTTGGGGCTTCAAATCCCTACCAGGAAGGAAGTATAACCGTTCTAACATACATTAGATAAAGATTTCCCTTGCTTGGATTCCCCCGCTCCCCTCCCCACATAGTTACATTTAATTATAAACAAAACATTATAATTTGTATTTTTATTTTAAATCAGCATTTTTCTATTATATATTATTTCTAAGCTAGATATCATTTTGGTTGTAATTTGAAATTCAAATATCTTGACAAATAAAGATGAATTTAAAAATTATTGTCTTTATTTGCATGGTGACAATTAAGGCATGAGCCCTCTCTTAAATTAAACTATTGTTTAAATCTAATATAACAATGTGGATACTCAATATTATCACAAAACAAACAAAAAACATATATGTTTAATTTACATCTTGGTAGGAAAATTTCTACTAGACATCTTTTCACATTTCAAATGAGCGTAAATGCTGATATGCTTCTAAATGTCAAACTCGGGTTGCTAATACCTACTAGCCTTGATAGGCAAACAAACGCTAATTGATTTATAAATACAATAATGCTTGTAGCGTTTCACATTTCATCGCAGCGCAAATGCCGGTAAACTTCCAAATGTCAAACTCGGGGTTCAAAGCCCTACTATGGTTTATAGGCCAACAAACGCTAATTACTTTATAAATACAATTATGATTGTAGCTTTTCACATTTCAAACCAGTGCAAATGCCGTTACACTTCCAAATGTAAAACTAAGGGTTCAAATCCCTACTAGGGCTGATAGATAATTACTTTAATAATAAAATAATGTTTGTAGCTGTTACATTTCAACCTAGCACAAATGTGAGTACACTTGCAAATCTCAAAATTGCACTTCAAATCCTTACTAGGGTTGATAAGCTAACAAATGCTTATTACTTTATAAATACAATAATTCTTGTAGATTCTTACATTACAAACTAGCGCAAATGCTAGTACATACCTGTCAATTGATTAACAAACACTAATTTAACTATTCTGTCTCTTTTGGCCGAAAATTTTAATTTCAACTCATTCGAACAAAGATATCAAGGTTAGAATCCATGTTACTTACATGGTGAACGCTGAAACACAATAAGATGCTTAACTAGTATTCTTGCCATAAATCGGCCCCTGAATGAGCGTTAATAAACACATCGGAGCCATGGCTTTCAGAGGGCTACGACCCGATGTGTCAAGAGGACTTTACTTTGACACTATTAAGTCAAGGTGTGTGGCTGGTTAATGACTTATTAATAGGGTATTTACTATCCGCTTTCAACATCTATGACTAAAATAAACTATTTTGGGGTTAATGATCTCGCTAAGGGTTCAGGTCGACTACGACATCAAAGTTTCCCTTCTCAAACTGTCCTATCCCCGAAGGATTTGACACACAAGGAGGGTTGGCGGAGTGAGGGGTAGAGTAATAGGGTCTTGCGGCAGAGAGCCATTGCCTGATTCTCACACACTATGCTAAACGGCCGTCAGGAGAGTTTCGTCCTGCATGTTCCCGCCCTCACTAGCGATGCCAACATGTTATGGGACGTTGCGGGATGAGTGCCCGACGCCATGGACTGTATGTCCTTCCACCAATAAATAAAAAACTCCACACCAATAAATAAATACTCCCACAAATAAACACCAATACCTAGTCCCAATCCTACCAAACATACGATCCAATAGCAAACATAAAAAACCAATGGGCACACATAAAAGCCAATTCGCACACATAAAAACTAATTGGACAAGAACCAACAAATTTTAACAATAATAAAACGACACATACAGAAATAACAGTACATTTTGTGGCAACACTGTAATGAGCCTGGGCTATAAATAAAGCCAATCAGAGGCCAAGCTATTTAAAGAGTAAATCATTGTCCTGTACTAGATAGACATACTAGACTACTGGCGTACCAGTGTTAGACGGTAGGCTGAGGATCCAATTTTGGTACAAATAAGCTTAAATATAACAATTTGCATCCTTTGAAATCAAAATTTTCTCGGGTAGAACCCCCGGACCACTACTTTTTGAGAGACGTTGCTGATTCTCTATCTTCGTTACCCCTCTTCTTCGAATCAAATTTCCAAATACTACAGTAATTGAGATATATAATGGTGCAATTATGATATTTATTATGTAAAAAAGCCACCCCTGCCCCAGCTCAAATCCTGGGTGCACCACTGGTTTAGACCTCATTATTACAGGAGTAGGTCATGTACCCTATTATTAAGTATTTAAATAATAGCTAATAGTATATTTGAAAATACTTTACTTAATTTTTTTTTAGGTTGGGCGTGCCGTGTCCTAGAAACTATAATCCGTCCGATTACTTCATTGAACTTCTGGCAGTGATACCAACAAGAGAAGAAACCTGTAAACAAACAATTGAACTCATCTGCGACAACTTTAAAAACTCTGAGATAGGCCTCAAAATTCACCATGACACTGAGCCTCGTACTGACCTTCAAGTGAGCTACTCTCATCTTGATACATTATGTTGTAACTTGCCGATGTTAATTTATATGCCCCGTAACTACCTAGCACGCCCCTTGAGCACAATTTAACATTTGATCTTTGACTCCAATGTAGAGAGAGTGTGTATTGTGATGATTACGTACTGTTGTGACGTCGTTGTTTTGTAGTGCCTTTGTTTATTCTTGTTAAAACTTGTTTGATCATTACTCATTTGTGTTTTTTATGTGGGATCATTGGTTTTTGTGTGACACCCTACCCTGTACAACGTTTCCCCAGATTTGGATGTCTTCCAAACTTGTTTGTTTCTGTCTTATTTTTTTTATGAGTAGTTAGGATAGGAACGGGTGTTGGAGATTATTTTACTAATTGGTGTGCAGTCAACAGCGCCAGTTACACTTCCGGCTGCCTGCCGGCATCGATAGTGAGGGCGCAGCATAAACCTCTCCTGACGGCCGTTTAGTGAAAAGGGCCTGCCGCAAGACTCTGAATATATTTTGGTGTCCCAACACTCCCCCCAGAATGAGTTTTCCAGATGACGTCATCACACTGTCTTAACCCTGAAGACTCTTACCCAAGCAAGTTTGGTGGCTCGACAAGAAAAGTCGAGACATGAATAAATCATGATTTAGAAACCGTGAGCTAGTACAAAAGGTTATTGACAGTGTTCATATTTGGTCCCAGTTTGTTGGCTTTAAAAGTCGAGATTAGTATCTGGTTACCTACGTGTAAGGGACAGAAAGGTTTTGCGTGAATAAAACATTATATTCTACAAAACATATATTTACTATGGATTAAATGTTTTACAGTCATACATAATTTTAATATAGATTAAAAATTTCACAGACATAAATAATATTTATTATATATTGAGGGTTTTGCAGACATATATAATATATATTATACGCTTTTACTGGAATGACGCATGTATTCATTCATACATTTTTCTAGTGTGCCTCATAGATGTGTTAGTAAATTTGTTTTTAGTTCACAATCCAGCATGTAATAGTCCAATCCGACGACTTTACGTGTATAGTAAGTAACACTGGTAAGATTCAGGCTTATGATATGCATTTCCATCGTAGGCTGCTCAGGATTGATCACATCCACTGATTCTGTTAGCGTGTCGCATACATCCACGACAAGTGTGTCGATCAAATCATTGCAATATCGTGCGTCGTGTGTCAACCACATATCCCTCGGTCAACGGCAACGTCGATGAGGTTCCACACATAACAAAGACCCACCAAGCTAGGTGCTAGATAGGTGACGCGTTTGAGTCCACTGTCTTGTTTCTCACTGATGATGACCATACGGTTACCGCAAATGTGTCTCAGAGAGATTTCATGATTAGACAGACTAATCTTCTGAGCAGTTTGTGTGTTAATGAAAAAATTTGATATGACCGACTTGTAGTTGCACAGTTCTCGCCAATCTGTACGGTTAAACACTGCATAATTACTTCAGCATTTTTCTAGTCGGACATAGGGCGTAGGTTAATTCTTTACGCTCATGCTGTCAATGACTATATTGGCGTCGTTTTCATCCAGTAGAAACAAAGTGTTGACAATATTGGTGATGGCGAGCAGCCTCACAGGATTTGTTCTCCTGCTACAAACGTCTTGAATTTCCATGATGCTTGATCGCTTTGATCGATGACTGTAATGATTATTTCCAGCACGCCATTGGGATGACCCTTATATGGGCGCACGCTGATTGTAGGCAGCCTCTTGGAGGATAGCAGGACCCTAGCATCTTTAAAAATGTGTTGTAATATTCTCAGCATCTTAGCGTCAGTGCCTGTATGATTGGCGGGCAAGAATAGGGTTTGAAAAATTTCTTTAGAACGTTCTGGGTGCGTTAGAGAAGGTACATGAGACAGTATTGGTCACAAATATCTGAGGCTATGTTTTAAAGTCGTATCATGTTATGAGACGTGTGGGAAGTGTTTTTGCGGTCAAATGACAGATGTGACTCTATCCGGGCTGGAAAATCATAACTGTCAAAATATTCTCCAACGCTGTTCTTCTAAATAAAGGTGGTGATCCGATGCGTCCCAGGTGTGAATTGGTGTTGATTACGAGAGTGGCAGGTTGCGCTATTATTGTGGGTAGTTGATCAGCAGGGTAAACACCCGACAGTACAGAATGGAACCACGTGATTATTTTCAGCCACGTCTTATGGTGTGTGGGTCCAACTCCTATCATCCAATCTAAAAGTCCCTAAATGATGGAAGCCAAACAGAAATTCCATAGTAGCTCTGTGTCACGCACAAGGTGCGACCCAATTTAAGTGTTTTCAGAGACTAACAACCTCTCTCATACAGATCTACAACAGTGTGTGCGTGTATTTGGATATAAACTTTTTCTTTTCTGCCCCTTGTCAGATGGTTTCTGCACGCGTTGTGGCATGGGAGGTGAGAGATTTGAGCAGGTTGTAATCTACATCACTGCTATCCTAAGGAATACCGTGGAGTTTGTTGACGATAAAGTCGAATTGCTTTTTAGCAGTGGTGGAAAGTTCCTCAATAAAGTATGGGTGTTTTAAATCCTAAAATAGAAGTAATGTACCGTATACAGATAAAATACTCAGTTCCTTGACGATAAACTCTTTACTTTCGTTGATGAATTTCTAGAAATCTACAATGACGTCTATGATTTAAATGCTGGGGTAAGGGATTGGAATCGGTTTATACTAACGCCCATAATTTGTCACGACGTTTCTGTCCTTGTCAATGGTGATGATGTTGGCAAACTCCCCGTGTACGATACAGTTCACGGTTTTGGTGAGTGCTCTGGTGAAGCTAACATTGATTCTCAGAGAACAATTCCTCGTCAAATTCCAATGCAATGCCAGGTTGGCGGACAGATTAGCTGTGAAATTGATAGCAATGAAATGATATCCCTTAGGAAAGGCTTTTCGTATAATGTCACTACCTTCGTTCATGAAATGGATACATGTTCCAGAAAACATTGTGTGGTAGGATATGACATATTTTCCGTTTAAAAAATCGGGGCGGGGCCGTTTTTCCCGCACTTGTTCCCCGTCCACGTACAACGAGAAATGATAAATGCCATAGGTTTGGATGTTGAATGGGTACTTGGTGGCGTCTCAATCCAAGTAATCGTTTAGTACAAATCCCACGATGCATCGTTGTGTTGACTGTCACGTGAATACATTGTCTAGTGATTTCCCTTGCACATCCGTAGGAATAGTGAATGTCTTTACTTCCACGTTGGTGGTGGGATACTTTGCGTGACTGACGTTTAATGCTTTGGCATGTGCCAATAGTATAGAAGGTGCTACTTTGACACGTTGCACTAGAAGACAGGTTTCAACGTTTTGTACTTTAATGTCCGGGAGTTCAGGGACGGTCATAAGGCTAAACTCTTATCTGGAACGGAACAACTTGACTCTGAGTTCGGTGCTGTTCAAAAGTATTTCTCTTGGTTAAACACATCACCGTGTTTACCCAAAAAATAAACCGTCTTACATTTTGCAGTGAGACTGCAACGAGACTCAAAACCTCATATTAACAGCGTTAACCTTCTCAAAGGTTCCAGGGTTGTCTGCAAACCACAAACCGTAAGTCTATTAAGTTCTTTTTGAGTTTTGAGTCATTGTTGTAATTGAGCAGCGTATCAATGTACAATCTATAAGCATTCGTGTTGATGGTTGATTAGACTAGATTTTGGTTTAAAAACACATCCACCTGTGTGAATAGCGATTTAAACCAGTTGTTGAAGAGAGCAATTTGATCCACTTCGGTGAAAGCGCCACAGGTGGGTTTCATGATGCCGCACTGAGATAAAGTATGGTCTGTGAAAAATCGATATAAAACTTGCCTTGACCGGTAAAGGTAAATTCGATAGGCGAATCATCGGTGAAAGAAGTAACAGGTTTGTATATATCTATTGTCCACATTTAAGACTTGTTTTCATGGTGGGCTGGAAAAGAGATCGAGCTCACTGATGACACTCTCGCAGGACTGGGGTTTTAAACATAACATTAAAACTGAAAATATCTGCTTCTCCTTTCCTAAAATTTGTAATATGGGAAATGACAGAATACTTTTTCTGACGCTTCTTATGACGTCCCTTTTAGCCTGAGACGATCATCAGTGTGTCAATTTCTACTGCACCATGCGATTCAGATATTTTCCAGCCTCACTAACACGCTGGCTTTGGGAATTTTTGAAAGCACGACGCTGATTGGCTACTTCGAGAGCACGTCGATACCCGTATGAAATGCCGGTTTTCCAAATGGCTTAAGCACTGCTTCTCAGCAATGGTACGACACTCTTGAAAAGGCCTCTGGAAAAACTTCCTATTCCATACCCACGGACATAGAGAACGAAGAGTATACTTTTTCAGCCTGGATGACCTATTATATTGGGTAAGGACATATGTTGAGCAGCGTTGAAAATGAAGTTCACGCAAACTTTTCCGTACTCAATGGTAAAGTTTCACCAGTGTCTGTTCTTATATTTATTTCAAACTTTCAGTTTCCTTTCCAAGCTCGGGCACGTAGTGAAACAGATAATAGCTAACTTTCTTATGTATGCCGTAGAGATATTTGGTGTTGTTGATACCGACGATACGCAAAAGTGGTTTCACAATGTCACCCACTGTTTGATGATAGATGTTATCAATGAAGATGCACATTGTGAGAGCAAACCTAGTAGAATTAGGCGAGGTATAGGGACTTTTGGACTTTGATCAGATTAGTTTGAGGATATAAACCGGGATGAAGACTAGTTGACTATATAGAGTCAGTAGATGTATATTCGTTGAAGAAGAATAATGTCCACTTTTTTAAGGGTTTGTGTATTGTGCCAGAAATCCCCTTTTAACGTCTCTACATCTTTTAGGGTTTTTAGTATTTAATGGATAGTGTTGTAATTTTCAGGTGTGAGGTGCGAAGTGATCCTTGAATTATTTTTCCTCGCATTAGCATCAAACCAGTTGTACCTTCCAATTAATTGGACCTCGGTACGATGGTGAAAAACATGGATATTCTAATTCGGCGAGAGTGACTTACCATTGTCCGTTAACGTAAAATGGTAGGATAGCGGCTTGGTGAAATCTGTGAGTTATTTTGCGGGAAATATCCCATCGATTTTCATTCGGCAAAGTGCTTAAATCTGTTCCTTCATGGTAGAGCGCTGACGTAACTGACATGAATCCAAGAATTAAACTTGGGTTGATAACCTTTCCACTGCACGTACACTTTCTTTTTGATGCCTTTAGTCATGATACTTAGTATTTTATCAGCTTTAAAAGTTTCAGGAAGACGTACGAGTTTCAATTCGGGTGCGTAAAACGTTCCCTCCACTCCTTGCGTTCAAGATCGTTCAATCTGTAAACGACTGTTTGTCGCAACGCGACACTGCTGACATTGAAAATTTCTTCACTCCAGTTTCTTTGTAGCCCTTTTAAACAAATTTTGGATTTACTAATTCGTGCCGTTCACAGACTTTAAGTTTTGGCTAACTATTTGAATTTGGGCACCGCTTGCCATACACATTATTCTGACTTAAAGTGCGCAAGCTGGGCATACGAGGAGAGTGCTTGAAGAAGAAGAAACTACTCTTCGTTAAAATATGAGGAGCATTCCTGCCACCTTTTCCCCATTAATTAGCCAGTCTTCTGTACCTTATTCAACAAGTATATAACGGACTACCGAAAAAGATGATATTGGTGCCCCTAGAAACATTACGCCATTACTAGCAACATCACCAACAAATGGCATCAACCACAAATCTAGTGTCCTCCGAACTGGACCAGGAAATGGAAAAACCCCTCGCTTAAAAACTTGACTACAAGTATAAATTGACTTTATACTAACAAGTTCTACGGTGTTATCTGCACTTTATTCAACACCATAAACAGCCTGGAAATACCACCACCAAAACCACCCTGAAGTGCCTGTACTTTCCATCCCCGCTGTACTCAATACTATACCAGTACACGCACGAAAAATAGCCGAACATTTACTAGAACATATTATTTTCTGAGGTTGTATCTCTTGGGACGCAAACGGGGAAGTGAGGATTACGAAAAGTTTCCCCGTAGATACAATATTGTGGATTTAGTCAACGATCTGGTCAGAGCAAGAAGAGTCAGCGAGCCGTCGGGATGGCTAGAGTTTCACACGGCGCTATAGAATATAAAATTCCTGAAAAATGTATTGTAAATACGAAAAGTTTGGCACCCATTAGAAATCCGACGCCCCTACCCCAACCACCTAGACCATTGCAACATCCTAAGAAGAAGAAACTGAAAAGGGTGGGTGAAAACAGGTGTCTGCTGTTCCAAGCATAATGGACCATCTTCTATGACCCTTCTCTTCCTGCAGGTTGTTCAGCGGCGGCGTCGCTCATAAAGTCGTCCAAGAAAGATCCTGACAAATTACGAGATTGAATTAGTTCGCAGGATGCTTATACGCTACACAAACCTGTGATAAAAAGTTTCCACGTCACCCGTACTTAGCGTAAAACATTGACGATCTCTGGCAAGCCGTTCTCAACTATATGAGAAGTCTCGAAAAATACACCGACGTTTCCCTGTACTTGCTCACTTTCATCGACGTATTTAGGAAGATGGCCCGGGAGGACGCTTTCATCCAAGACGGGGAGCGTCGTAAGTGACGCCTTTCAGCCATTTTCAAACAAAGTGGACGTAAACCTTTAAGTTTACAGACGGACAAGAGGACAGAGCTGACGGCACGTCTAGTCTGGAAATGTCTCAATAAAGAAGGTATATATTACTACACCACTCTTAATCTGGACGTAAAAGCAAGTATCGTGGAACGATTCAATAGAGCTCTCAAAGGGCACATGTTGCGCTACTTTACAAAAAATAGCCCGTATCGCTATGTGGACGTCCTCCAAGATCATATTGACTCTTACAAGGGAACAAAAGATTCCAGTATCAAGAGAGGTGCCTGCAGAGGTTTCAGAAACTAACGTGCTTCAAGACAGAGATAATATATATGGCAAGTGACGCACAAACTCAAATAGTAAGATAAAACTTAAAGTGGGTGACAAGGTGCGTATTAGCAAATCCAAAATTCTGTTTTAATATGTCAACAAAAGTTATTGGAGCAAATATATTTTCAAGGTCAGCAATGTCGTGTTGCAACAACAGGTCGTCTACAGGTTGACCGATCTTGATGGTGAGGAGGTGAAGGGAACGCTTTACGATCCAAAATTACAACTCGTAGTTCTTCCTGAAACAATTAAAGATAATAAAATTCTAAGTGTCATGTCTAAAGGCGCCAGAAAGAAAGTTTATGCGCAGTGGAAAGACTACCCGCCAAGCTTAATTCAAAGATCCCTGCCAGTTACGTCAGCACCCTACAATGAAGGTTCATTTTTACGTAACTTTGCTGAGCGACAGCTATTTGGAATACTTCCCGAAGAATACCCTCATAAATTGCACCACGCAGCTACCCTAACGTCTTACGCTTGAAGGACAGTGGGAAGTCGCTTTCTCAAAATTCCTATATCCCTGTTCTATCACCACCTTACTCGTCGGCCAAAATATTGTATGGTACAACTAGTTTGACACTAATGGCTTAGAACCAATTTTCAAGAATCACATTCCGCCTGAAAATTACAACAATATCTATGAATTAGTCAAAACCCTAAACGATACAGAGGCGTTTAAAGGGATCTCGGCGTTGTATACAAGTTCACAAACCCTAAAAATAATTGGACATTGTTTCTTCTTACACGAATATAGAGTTGCTGACTCTATATAGTCAACTAAGTCTACAACTAGGTTTCGATCCTCAGACTAATCTGATCAAAATTCAAAAGTCCCCGTACGCCACCAAAATTTTATCAGGCTTGCCTTCGTAAATGTCCATCTACGTGGATGTCGACGATCCTCAGCCTTTGGGTGACATTGTGGCACCGCTTTTACGTATCGTTGGTATTAATTACACGAAATGTCTCTACGGTATATATAAGACAGTTAGTTATACTCAATTTCACTAGGTACCCGTACTTAGAAAGGAAATTGAAAGCCTGAAAATCAATATAAGAATAGACACTGTACCATTTGAGTTTAGAAAAGTGTGCGTGAAGCCTCATTTTCGACGCTGATCAACATGAACTGTCACTGCAAATATAATATGTCAAACAGGCTAGAACGGGAATATTTTCGTTCTACCACGTTGTTCCCTATCAATGCAGTCATGGAATAAGAATTTTTTTCAGAGTATTTTTTAAGAATGTCATACCGTTGTTGAGAAGGGATGCTAATAACATTGAAAACCCGTTCTTTCATATGGGTATCAATGTGCTCTCTGACGTCACCAATCATCGTCGTTCTTTCAAAGATGCCCAAAGCCAGCGTGTTGGTGAGGCTGGAACAAACCTGAAATGCAAGGCGGAGCAGAAAATTGACACACTGATGACAGGCTGAGGGTATAAAGGGCGTCGTAGGAATCACCAACGTCAGTCTTTTGTCATCGTCTGACTTAAAAGGGTCAAGAAAGTAGCGGTAGACATTTTCAGTTGAAATGTCATTTCCACAACTCCATTCCTGTGAGTTTGCCAGCCGTGAACTCTATTTCTATTACGTTTAACCCACGTAAACCATTCTTGATAGTGGACAATAGATCCACTCCAAACCTGTATCTTACCTCCCCGATGATTCGCCCATCGAATTTACCGTTACCGGTCAAGGTGAGTTTTATATAAATCTTTCACAGACCATGCTCTATCTCACCAACCAGCAACACGTATGCTAATAGATCGTACATAGAGACGATGCTCAATTACAACAGTGAATACAAAAGAACACGTTTGACTTGCCGTCTGTGGTTCGTAGATAGACCCGGATTTTTGAGGAGGTTAACGCTGGCAAAAAGGGGGTTTGAGGCTCATCGAAGTCTCGCTGCTAATCGTAAGACGGTGGATCTTATTGGGTATCTACACGGTGATGTATTTAACCAAGATAAATACTTTTTGAACGGCACCAAATTCAGTGTCAAGTTGGTCCGTTCAAGAGATTACATCACAATTTTTTAAACGGCAACTATGTAAAATCCTAGCACACACTGTTTCCTGGAACGCTTATCAATTTCATGATCGAAGGTAGCAACATCACACGGGAAGCCTTCCCTAAGGGATATCATCACATGGCTTTTGATCTCACAACTAATCTGTCCACCCAAATTACATAGCATTAGAATTTGAAGAGGCATGGCTCTCTTAGCATTAATGTGATCTTCACCAGTGCTCTTACCAAAATCGTCAACTGTCACGTTTATGGGGAGTTTGCCAAGATAATCACCATCTACAAGGACAGAAACGTCGTGACTGATTATGGGAGTTAATATAAGTGACTTCCTGGCCCTTACCCCGTCATTTAAATC
>JBCFYV010000003.1:49861475-49952471 GCA_039000515.1 Timema cristinae
TCATGGTAGAGCGCTGACGTAACTGACATGAATCCAAGAATGAAACTTGGGTTGATAACCTTTCCACTGCACGTACACTTTCTTTTTGATGCCTTTAGTCATGATACTTAGTATTTTATCAGCTTTAAAAGTTTCAGGAAGACGTACGAGTTTCAATTCGGGTGCGTAAAACGTTCCCTCCACCTCCTTGCGTTCAAGATCGTTCAATCTGTAAACGACTGTTTGTCGCAACGCGACACTGCTGACATTGAAAATTTCTTCACTCCAGTTTCTTTGGTAGCCCTTTTCAAACAGAATTTTGGATTTACTAATTCGTGCCGTGTCACAGACTTTAAGTTTTGGCTAACTATTTGAATTTGGGCACCGCTTGCCATACACATTATATCTGACTTAAAGTGCGCAAGCTGGGCATACGAGGAGAGTGCTTGAAGAAGAAGAAACTACTCTTCGTTAAAAAATGAGGAGCATTCCTGCCACCTTTTCCCCATTAATTAGCCAAGTCTTATGTACCTTATTCAACAAGTATATAACGGACCACCCGAAAAAGATGATATTGGTGCCCCTAGAAACATTACACCATTACTAGCAACATCACCAACAAATGGCATCAACCACAAATCTAGTGTCCTCCGAACTGGACCAGGAAATGGAAAAAACCCTCGCTTAAAAACTTGACTACAAGTATAAATTGACTTTATACTAACAAGTTCTACGGTGTTATCTGCACTTTATTCAACACCATAAACAGCCTGGAAATACCACCACCAAAACCACCCCTGAAGTGTCTGTACTTTCCATCCCTGCTGTACTCAATACTATACCAGTACACGCACGAAAAATAGCCGAACATTTACTAGAACATATTATTTCCTGAGGTGGTATCTCTTGGGACGCAAACAGGGAAGTGAGGATTACGAAAAGTTTCCCCCTAGATACAATATTGTGGATTTAGTCAACGATCTGGTCAGAGCAAGAAGAGTCAGTGAGCCGTCGGGATGGCTAGAGTTTCACACGGCGCTATAGAATATAAAATTCCTGAAATAATTTATTGTAAATACGAAAAGTTTGGCACCCATTAGAAATCCGACGCCCCTACCCCAACCACCTACACCATCGCAACATCTTAAGAAGAAGAAACTGAAAAGGGTGGGTGAAAACAGGTGGCTGCTGTTCCAAGCATAATGGACCATCTTCTATGACCCTTCTCTTCCTGCAGGTTTTTCAGCGGCGACGTCACTCATAAAGTCATCCAAGAAAGATCCTGACAAATTACGAGATTGAATTAGTTCGCAGGATGCTTATACGCTAAACAAACCTGTGATAAAAAGTTTCCATGTCACCCGTACTTAGCGTAAAACATTGACGATCTCTGGCAAGCCGTTCTCAACTATATGAGAAGTCTCGAAAAATACACCGACGTTTCCCTGTACTTGCTCACTTTCATCGACGTATTTAGGAAGATGGCCCGGGGAGGACGCTTTCATCCAAGACGGGGAGCGTCGTAAGTGACGCCTTTCAGCCATTTTCAAACAAAGTGGACGTAAACCTTTAAGTTTACAGACGGACAAGAGGACAGAGCTGACGGCACGTCTAGTCTGGAAATGTCTCAATAAAGAAGGCATATATTACTACACCACTCTTAATCTGGACGTGAAAGCAAGTATCGTGGAACGATTCAATAGAGCTCTCAAAGGGCACATGTTGCGCTACTTTACCAAAAATAGCCCGTATCGCTATGTGGACGTCCTCCAAGATCATATTGACGCTTACAAGGGAACAAAAGATTCCAGTATTAAGAGAGGTGCCTGCAGAGGTTTCAGAAACTAACGTGCTTCAAGACAGAGATAATATATATGGAGATGACGCACAAACTCAAATAGTAAGCTAAAACTCAAAGTGGGTGACAAGGTGCATATAAGCAAATCCAAAATTCTGTTTTAATATGTCTACAAAAGTTATTGGAGCAAATATATTTTCAAGGTCAGCAATGTCGTGTTGCAACAACAGGTCGTCTACAGGTTGACCGATCTTGATGGTGAGGAGGTGAAGGGAACACTTTACGATCCAAAATTGCAACTCGTAGTTCTTCCTGAAACAATTAAAGATGATAAATTTCTAAGTGTCATGTCTAAAGGCGCCAGAAAGAAAGTTTATGCGCAGTGGAAAGACTACCCCGCCAAGCTTAATTCTAAGATCCCTGCCAGTTACGTCAGCACCCTACAATGAAGGTTCATTTTTACGTAACTTTGCTGAGCGACAGCTATTTGGAATACTTCCCGAAGAATACCCTCATAAATTGCACCATGCAGCTACCCTAACGTCTTACGCTTGAAGGACAGTGGGAAGTCGCTTTCTCAAAATTCCTATATCCCTGTTCTTTCACCACCTTACTCGTCAGCCAAAATATTGTATGGTACAACTAGTTTGACACTAATGGCTTAGAACCAATTTTCAAGAATCCCATTCCGCCTGAAAATTACAACAATATCTATGAATTAGTCAAAACCCTAAACGATACAGAGGCGTTTAAAGGGGATCTCGGAGTTGTATTCAAGTTCACAAACCCTAAAAATAATTGGACATTGTTTCTTCTTACACGAATATAGAGTTGCTGACTCTATATAGTCAACTAAGTCTACAACTAGGTTTCGATCCTCAGACTAATCTGATCAAAATTCAAAAGTCCCCGTACGCCACCCAAATTTTATCAGGCTTGCCTTCGCAAATGTCCATCTACGTGGATGTCGACGATCCTCAGCCTTTGGGTGACATTGTGGCACCGCTTTTACGTATCGTTGGTATTAATTACACGAAATATCTCTACGGTATATATAAGACAGTTAGTTATACTCAATTTCACTAGGTACCCGTACTTAGAAAGGAAATTGAAAGACTAAAAATCAATATAAGAATAGACACTGGTTAACCTGTACCATTTAAGTTTAGAAAAGTGTGCGTGAAGCTTCATTTTCGACGCTGATCAACATGAACTGTCACTGCAAATATAATATGTCAAACAGTCTAGAACGGGAATATTTTCGTTCTACCACGTTGTTCCCTATCAATGCAGTCATGGAATAAGAATTTTTTTCAGAGTATTTTTAAGAATGTCATGACAGCCTACATAGACACACTTAAAGAGGCACAGGGACGAATAAGACGGGACGTTGACACTGACAATGACGAAGAAGATGACAGCGACACGGAGGGCGGGACTTACATGGACACTAGTGCGGTCTCAGCGGGGAGTGAGTAGGGAAAAAAGGATTGTTAAAATGGGATAAGCTGTAACAATCCTTGCCGGGAAAAAAAATGTGTATGTGCTGGGAGGAGCAAGCGCGAGCCCTGGGAACTGGATTCCAGTACGACTGAGTGTCTGAAGGAACACGGGGGATGCCCTTGAGATCCAGAAGACAGTTTTCCAGCCGTATGAACAAAAGTTAGTGGAATGATTATGAACTCTGAGGGGTTCCCTGCACCGTATGACCCACCACCTTGGAAACAAGAGAGGTGGGTTATGGTTGATGGGCCCTCAGAGTCAAGATGGAGAAAGGCGGCTGCCCTGCAGCCCTCTGGTACCATCTGGGTGATGGTGTTCCCCGGCAGTAATGGGAATAGAATAGTTTAGTAATTTAGCTTAGCTTAGTTAGTAGTTAATACAGATAATTAGGGACGGGGGAACTGGATAGGGGGTAGATTAGGAAATTCAGCTGCCAAGGGTAGAAAGTAAGCGGGGCACCAACTCTAATAGGGCGCCTCCCCAGGTGGTTATTATAGGGATGCCCACCTCTGCTGAGCACTTGGCGGACTCGGGAGTGAAATCCCGGGCATTGTGAAGGGCCTAGCGGGGGAGGGTACCCGGGGCGTAATATACCAGGGGTGGATCAAATTGAGCTAAGGGTAGTTGAATTTTATTTAAGTTAAGAGCCAAAATATGTGTTGTAATGTTAAAAAGGAAATTCATATTAAAATTGTGTAAATTAAGTAAAGGTTGTGTGGAAAAAACGGCCCGGATTTAAAGATTGTAAGATACCGGGCCTGTAAACACTGAATAAATAAAATAAATAAATGTCATACCGTTGTTGAGAAGGGATGCTAATAACATTGAAAACCTGTTCTTTCATATGGGTATCAATGCGCTCTATGACGTCACCAATCATCGTCGTTCTTTCAAAGATGCCCAAAGCCAGCGTGTTGGTGAGGCTGGAACAAACCTGAAATGCAAGGTGGAGCAGAAAATTGACACACTGATGACAGGCTGAGGGTATAAAGGGCGTCGTAGGAATCACCAACGTCAGTCTTTTGTCATCGTCTGACTTAAAAGGGTCAAGAAAGTAGCGGTAGAAATTTTCAGTTGAAATGTCATTTCCACAACTCCAGTCCTGTGAGTTTGCCAGCCGTGAACTCTATTTCTATTACGTTTAACCCACGTAAACCATTCTTGAGAGTGGACAATAGATCCATTCCAAACCTGTATCTTACCTCATCGATGATTCGCCCATCGAATTTACCGTTACTGGTCAAGGTGAGTTTTATATAAATCTTTCACAGACCATGCTCTATCTCACCAACCAGCAACACGTATGCTAATAGATCGTACATAGAGACGATGCTCAATTACAACAGTGAATACAAAAGAACACGTTTGACTTGCCGTCTGTGGTTCGTAGATAGACCCGGATTTTTGAGGAGGTTAACGCTGGCAAAAAGGGGGTTTGAGGCTCATAGAATTCTCGCTGCTAATCGTAAGACGGTGGATCTTATTGGGTATCTACACGGTGATGTATTTAACCAAGATAAATACTTTTTGAACGGCACCAAATTCAGAGTCCAGTTGGTCCGTTCAAGAGATTACATCACAATTTTTTAAACGGCAACTATGTAAAATCCTAGCACACACTGTTTCCTGGAACGCTTATCAATTTCATGATCGAAGGTAGCGACATCACACGGGAAGCCTTCCCTATGGAATATCATCACATGGCTTTTGATCTCACAACTAATCTGTCCACCCAAATTACATAGCATTAGAATTTGAAGAGGCATGGCTCTCTTAGCATCAATGTGATCTTCACCAGTGCTCTTACCAAAATCGTCAACTGTCACGTTTATGGGGAGTTTGCCAAGATAATCACCATCTACAAGGACAGAAACGTCGTGACTGATTATGGGAGTTAATATAAGTGACTTCCTGGCCCTTACCCCGTCATTTAAATCATGGACGTCATTGTATATTTCCAGAGATTCATTGATGACCGTAAAGAGTTTATCGTTAAGAAACGGGATGTTTAATCTGTATGCATTACATTCCTTAATCATTGGGTGTTAAAAACCCCATATCGAAGAATTTTTCACCGCTGCTAAAATCAAGCCGACTATATCATCAACATTTTGCGTGGTATTTCCTAGTAAAGCGTTGATGTGGATTACAACCTGCTCTAATCCCTCCTCTCCCGTGCCATAATACGTGCAGAAACAGTTTACGTCAATGGGACAGAAAATAAAAATTTTCTACTCAAATACATGCCTACGCCTGTCGTAGATCTGTACGACAAAGGTTGTTAATCTCTGAAAACACTTAAATTTGGCTGCACCTTGTACATAGCACATAGCTCTCTATAAATTTTTGTTCAGCCTCCTTCGTTTGGAGAATTTGGGATTTGATGGTTTAAGATGGACACGCACACTATAAGATGTGCACTGAAAATAAACCAGTGGTTCCGTTCTGTCCGGTTGGGTGTTTTCCCTTCTAATCAAGTACCTGCTATAATAGCAAGACCTGCCGATCTCGTCATCAACACCGATCCACACACTAAGCCCAGGATGAATTGGGTTGCCATCTTTATCGAACAAAACGGCGTGGGAGAATATTTTGAACGTTATAGTTTTCGACCCCGTATAATGTCTCATCTATCATTTGTACCAACAAACACTTCCCGCGCGTCTATTACACGATACAACTTCAAAACATAGCTTTAGAATTTTGCAGCCATTACTGTCTCATGTACCTTCTCTATCAAGCCCAAAATTCCAATGAAAAATTACCTGACCCTTTTCTCGCTCACCAATCATACAGGCAATGACGCTAAAGTGCTGAGATAATACAAATACATTTTTAAAGTTACTATGGTCCGGCCGGCCTCTCGAGGCTGCGCCTAATCAGCGTGCATCTATAAAAGGGGCGTTCCTCCGGAGTGCCAGGCATAATCAAGACAGCGATGACGCGATCAAACATAATGGAAGTAGAAGACGTTTTCAGCTGGAAAGCAAAACAGGTGAATCCACTCACCATCACCTGTATTTAAACACTTAGTCTCCTCTGCACGAAGTCAACACAAAACGAGTCATCGTCAGGATGAGCGTCAAGAAAAACTTTACGCCCTATTTTCAGCTAGAAAAATGCGTAAGGAATTGTGCAGTGTTTAACCGTAAAGAGTGAAGGAACTGAGCAACTACAAGTCGGTCATATCAAAGTTTTTCATTAACACACAACCTAATCAGAAGATTAGTCAGACTTATCATGAAATTTCTTTGAGACGCATGTACGGTGACCATATGGTCATCATCAGTGAGAAACAAGACGCCGGACTCAAACAGGTCACGTATCTAGCACCTAGTTAAGCGTGTCTTTGTGATGTGTGGGACCTCATAGACGTCACCGTCAACCGATGGGATATGTGGTCGACAGCTGTCACACGATATTGCAGCGATTTTATTGACACACTTGTCATGGATTATGCGTCACACTAACAGAATCAGTGGATGTGATCGACCTCAAGCAGCCTACGGTGGAAACGCACATCAGAAACATGGATATTATCAGCGTTATTTACTATACACGTCAAGTCGTCGGTTTGGACTATCACATGCTGGATTGTGAACTAAAAACAATTTTACTAACACATCCAAGAGACAATGTAAAAATCGTATGAACGAACACATGCGTCATTCCTGTAAAAGCGTGTAATAAATATGATGTATGCCTGTTAAACCTTTAATCTATAATAAATATAATGTATGTTTGTGAACCTTTAATTTATAATAATTATTATGTATGTCTGTAAAACATTTAATGTATAATAAATATATATTTTGCAATATCACGTTTTATTCACGCAATGCCTGTCTGTCCCTTACACGTAAGGTAACCAGATAAGAGTATCTACTTGTCGAGCCGTTAAACTGGACCCACACATTAACAACTTCAATTACCTCTTTTACTAGCACACGGTTTCAAGGTCATGATCTATTCCTGTTCGACTTTTCTTGTCGAGCCGCCAAACTGGCGCCAGGTATGAGTCATCGGGGTTGCGACAGTGTGATGACGTCATTGGGAAATCACATTTCCATGTAGTAGCTGGAGGAGTAGGGTTGCCATTGTAAATAAATTCATTTACTAACTCACGGTTTCAAGGTCACGATCTATTCATGTATTGACTTGTCCTGTCAATCCTCCAAACTGGCACCATGTATGATCATCAAGGAAAACCCGTTGTAACATCTTTCAAGGTCGTGATTTATTCTTGTATTGACTTGTATTTCCGTACCAGGATTGCGATGTAATCATTGGGATAAACCATTGTTAGGGGAGTGTTGTGACACTAAAATAGATTCAGAGTGTTAGGGCTGGTAACCATTTCTCACACTCTACGCTAATAGGCCATCGGGTGAGCTCGTTCTGCACCCTTACTAGCGATTCTGACATGCAGCGGGAGTAGTGCCCGATACCGTGGACTGCACACCAATTAACAAAATAAATTCCAATGCCTGTTCTTATCATAACCAGATATAAAATACAAATGAGACAGGAACAAACAAGTTTTGACATGAACCAACAAGTTTGGAACACACACAAACCGAGGGAAAGGTTGGTCATAGGAGGAGGAGGGTGTCACATAAAGACCAATGAGTCCACATAAAAATCAAATAATACAGGAACATACAAGTTCGAAAAGAATAAAAAATTTGCACAATAATAAACAAACACACTACAAAAACATTGATGACACAATAATACGTAATAATAACAATACACGGGTAACAATACAAATGATTGACATTGTATTTCAGAAGCATAAATATCTAAAATGTGGTGATCACGAAGAAGGAAGTAGGTGAAGGAAGCAACACAAGTATTGCGATACGTATTTAATAAATAATAAAAAACCACTACCCATATATTAAAATACAATATGTGTAATATTCTATGCTTGGGATGAAGACGTTTCCTTAAAACTTGAATAAACACGAATATAAGGGCCTACACATTAAAAAAAAATGAATGTATTTAAAATAATGTTCATTTTTGAGTTTTTATTATTCATTTAAGTTCCTGTGTTGCTCATTTCTACTTTATCGCTATCTTACAAGTAGAGAAAGTGTTGTGATCGTAAAAAAAAATCTAACTCGAGATTTTGAAGAATCTCGACGTTTCATGGCCCCCCAAATCCGAAAAAGCGTTTTTTTTAATTTCCATCTTCACCTATCTGAACCTCCAACTAGAGCCTAAACTATTTTACCAGTTGGGCTAAAACTTGGTATCCAGGGTTTTCATAAGGTTGCCCCTAGGAGTTTTTGGAATTGGATATCTAACCCTAAAATTAAGGGTGGTTTAAGGAAGAGGAAAAATACAGAATGCTAATTTTCTAAAAATCGGCTTTATAGATTTTGATTAATTTTCATTTCAAAACATTTTTAAATATTCTAAACAAAATGGCTACTCTCAATATTTCGACAAAATGACTTTAAGTGCTCCGGTCTGATGCGTATATTATCACTTTTTATAATATCTCGATATTATTTGAGATATGAAATTACTTATTATTGTAAATATGTATATTTGTTTTATATCACACATATTTTGTTCATAACAAATTTTTATAAAATCTATAACTTTCAAGCTATACGCATGTATACATATATATAATTTTTCACTTTTCGAACAGTAAAGGTAAAGTATTGCGACCGTAAAAAAATATAACCTGAAATGTTGAGTGACTCATGACCCCACGAACCCTAAAAATTTTTTTTGACATGCCATCTCTGTGTGTGTTTTTAAACCCCAAAATTAAGAGTAGTTTAGTAAAAAAGCGAAAAGAGAAACAATCGCTTTTCTCAAAATCGGCTTTAACGATTTTGATCAATATTCATATCTAGGCCTTGGTTAAGATTATAAATAAACTGGCTATTCCTATGAAAATGAATTTGGGTAACTTACAGAAGCGGAAATTCACTATCTCCGCATCTATTTGAGATACTAAATAACTTTTCATTGCAAAATTGTATTACTATTAAAAATAAAAACTTTTATAGGAAATATATTTTTATAAAACCAACAGTTCCTGAGATATTGGCAAATATATTAATACAATTTTGTGTGCTTTAGTTGTAAAGAGATGCTACTCAAGTTTTAACCCAATAATTTCTAATACCATAGAGTAAGAAATAAGTAAGTCTCTCAAAAAGTATATTTTCTCTAACTTTCAACCTATTAGGAGAAATGTTTGTACAACAATGATCTATCTTTATCATTTTAGATTCAATAGCCAATATTAAACTTTTTATTAGTCAAAATTTATAAATGACCAGTTCAATAGCAATGCAATAACCATAGATGTGCAACCCCTAATAAATTGTTGAAAATTTTAAACCGGAAGTTGGCATTTTATTGCGAAGTGTTGACACACGGGGACCCGATATCAATGTATTTACTTTCTCGCTACCTTACAGTTTTGTGATATTCAAAAAAATTGAACTTTAGTTTTTGTTGAATGTCGATCTCTCATGACCCCTCAAATCTTAAAAAGTGTTTTTCACAATACCTTCTGTCTGTCTCTATCCACCCGTCTGTTAGTCTGTACCTCGGGATAGAGCCTAAACTATTTTACCGATTAGGCTTAAACTTGGTATATAGGTTTTTTTAGGTTTACTCCGAAGAATTAATGTAATAGGATATCCAAACCTAAAATTAAGGGTAGTTTTCTTAAGGGTGGAAAAGAAAAAAATCGATCTTATCAAAATCGGCTTTAACGGTTTTGATTAAATTTTATTTCTAGCTTTTATCGACATTACAAACAAAATTGTTACTCTCAACTTTTCGTCAAAATAACTTTAAGGGTTCCGATCTGATGCATAAATTCTAATTTTTAATTTTATCTCCCTAAGTCTTTGAGATATGAGCTTACTTTTCATTAAATACATGTGTATATATTTATAATAAACATTTTTTACTCGAAATATTTTTTTTAAACAAATATTTTCAAGCTATACACAAATATATATTACTTTAAACTTTGTCAACACTTTAAGGTAAAGTATTACGACCATCAAAAAAATCTAGCCCGAGATGTTAATGGATGTCAACTTTTCATGACCCCCCGAACCCTAAGAAGTGGTTTTTGACACGCCATATGTCTAACCCTAAAATGTATAGCAGTTTACTAAAGGGTGTAAAGAGAATGATTCTATTGGATCAAAATCGGCTCTAATGATTCTATCTTTCACTTTTAAGCTCAATAGTCAATAATTTACCTATTTACTTGGTCAAAATTTATAAAAAATATATAATATATACTAGCAATGTAAGATATCTCCTAGTAAAACGATGGAAATTTTAACTGGACGCCACAATTTTAATAAGAAGGATTGACCCTTGGGGACCCAATATCGATATTTTGTAATGATGCAAATACACAAATGAAGAGGTTAATTCTTTAAAATTAAAATTATAAAATTTAAAACTATGAACAAAATTATTTTACGTATGTCTATGCAATTTGTTCTCGAGTTTGCTAGTGTATATTATATTAGGAATTTTGAGTGAAAATCTCCATTTACAAATAAATGGTACGGAACTCCGCACGAACTTTATATCTCTATGTTTAAAAATGGAAATATTTACGCAAACTCGTATTAGATGTGAAACGAAATAATATACACTAAAAAACCCAAGCATAAATTGTACTATATCTACGTAAAATATTTGTTGAGTCCCAGTTTTAAATTTTATAATTTTATTTTTAAAGGATTTCCTCATTTGTATGTTTGGACCATTAAAAATGGTCGATTTTGGGTCCACAAGGGTCAACATGTCATACTAAATTTGTGATTCCGGCTACAAATTTGTAATAATTAATTAGATGTTTCACATCTTAGAGTCATCGCATTGCTATTCATTTCCTCATTCATAAACTTTGAACAATAAAAAATGTAAAAATTGACTATTAAGTCTAAAATGGAGATAGATCATTGTTGTACAAACATTTCTCCTAAGGGGTTTAAGGAAAAACAACAAATTTTTTGAGACACTTATATTTAATTACTCTATGGCATTACAGAATTGTTGCGTTAAAATTTAAGTATTATCTCTTTACAACTAAAGCTCACAAAAATGTATTAATATATTTCCCAATATCTCAGAAAATATTGGCTTCATAAAAATATATTTCAAATAAAAGTGTTTTATTTTTAGTAGTACTTTTATTTTGCAACGATAAGTTATTTAGTATCACAAATATTTATGTAAATACAGAAATTTCCACATTTGTAAGGTACCCTAAAATTCATTTTCATAGAAAATTGGAAATAGCCATTTTATTTATAATCTTAATCAAGCCTAGATACGAAATTTAATCAAAATCGTTAAAGCCGATTTTGAGAAAATCAGTTTTTATATTTTTGCTTTTTATTAATTTACTATTAATTTTAGGGTTAAACAGACGACAACGGCATTGCAAGAACCACTATTTAGTGTTCGGGGGGTAATGAGACGTCGAGATCCATCAATATTTCGAGTTGATTTTTTTACGGTCGCAATACTTTACCTTTATTGTTCAAAAAGTTTATATATATATATATATATTATATCTTTTGCAAAGTATGTTAGGTCTATTTATAATAACAAAACTTTTTATTTTAAAACATATATATTATTATAAAATACCAATAACTTTCAAGCTATATACAATTATATATATTATATATAATATATATAATATGTATAATATAGCTTGAAAGTTATTGGTTTTATAAAAATATGTTTTAAATAAAATGTTTTGTATTATAAATAACCTACATATTTGCAAAGATAAGTAATTTCATATCTCAATGAGTTATATAGTTTTGATAAATAATATTAATTTACGTATCCGACCGGAACCCTTAAAGTCATTTTGCCAAAATATTGAGAGTAGCCATTTTGTTTGGAATATTTATAGATGTTCATAAATTAAATTTAATCATAATTTTTAGAGCCGATTTTGAGAAAATCGACTTTTTCTCTTTTTCCCTTCAGTAAACTACCCTTAATCTTAGGGTTGGATATTCATTCCAAAAAACCCTATTAAAACCCTAGATACCAAATTTTAGCCCGATCAGTAAAAAATATTAGGCTCTATTCAGAGGTACGAACAGACAGACAGACGAAAATTCAAAAGCCACTTTTCGGATTCGTGGGGTCATGAAACGTCGAGATTCATCAAAATCTCAATTTTTTTGACGATCCCAATAATTTATCAACCTGTAAGATAGCGATGAAAGTAAAAATTGAGCGAGAAAATCGTGCGGAATTCCGACCATTTATTTTTAAATACGTTCTTTTTAGTTTCTTGCTCTCTTACAGGTAGAGAAAGTATTGTGATCGCCAAAAATTATTGAACTTGAGATTTTGATGAATGTCGACGTTTCATGATCCTCTGAATCCAAAAAATTGGTTTTCGTAATGCCGTCTTTATGTCTTTCTGTCTGTCTGCCCGTCTGTCTGTACCTCAGGCTAAAGCCTAAACTATTTTATCTCTAGGAATAAAACTTGATAATTATGGTCTTCATGGTGTTGCCCAAAGGGGTTTTTGTAATTAGATAGCCACCCTATATTTAAGTGTAGTTTACTGAAGAGCAAAAATAGAAAGAATCAGTTTATTAAAATCGGCTATAACAATTGTGATTACACTTCTTTTCTAAGCATTGATTAATATTAATAACAAAATTGCTACTCTCAATTTTTCGTCATAATGTATTTAAGTGTTCCGTACAGATGCGTAAATTTTATATTTGTACTGTATCATATCTCCGTAGATCTTTGCGATATTACATTAATTATCATTGCAAATATGTAGGTATATTTATATTAAACCTTTTTATTTAAAATATATTTTTATAAAACATAGTTTTAAAGCTATATGTTACTATACATTTTTTTTTTTAACTTTTCAAGCACTTAAGGTAAAATATTGCGACCGTGTAAAAAAAATCTAAACCGAGATGTTGCTGGATATTGACGTTTCATGACCCTCGTATCACAAAAAGGTTGTTTTTGCAACGCCGCCTTTCTGTGTGTCTGCCTAACCCTAAAATTAATATTAGTTTATTAAAGGGTGAAAAGAGACAAACTCGATTCTTATCAATTTTGATTGAAATTCGTATCTAGGCGTTGAATAAGATTATAAGCAAAATGACTTTTTTCATTTTCCCATGAAATGAATTTTAGACTGCTTTATAGAAGCGAATACTTTCATCTCACTGCAACTATTTGAGATACTAAATAGCTTATTATCGCAAAATTGTAGTGCTATTAGAATTTAAAAACTGAAATATATTTTCATAAAAACATTGTTTTTGAGATATTGGAAAATATATTAATGTTGCACAGATATATTACTTAATTTTAACGCAATAATTTCTATAATGCTATAGTGTCTCTCAAAACGTTGATGTTCGTTTTCCCTTAACCTGTTAGAGGAAATGTTTGTACAGCAATGATTTATCTCTATAATTTTAGACTCAATAGTCAATATTACCTATTTTATTGGTCAAAATTTTTAAATGAGGATTTTAATAGCAATGCGATGACCAGGATTTGTGCAGCTCCTAGTAAAATGTCGAAAATTTAAACGTAGATCGAAATTTTAATATGAAGTGTTGACCCTTCTAAACCCAATAGTGACCTTTTTTATTTGTTTAGATATAAAATGAGGACTTTAATCCTTTAAAAATAAAATAATAATATTTAAAACCAGGAGTCAAAAATATTTCATATAAGAATAAAGTAAGTTGTGCTCGGGATTGCCATTGTATATTATTTCGTTTCACATATATTACGAGTTTTGAGTAAATATCTTCATTTTTAGACAATGGAGCTAGAAAGTCCGTGTGGATTTCCATACAATTTGTTTTATTAACTGAACTCTATAATTTTGCACTACTCTGTGCATTTGAATCTACTTATAAACTGTATATATTTCTTACACTAAATGGATGATTGAAAATATTAGAAGGAATTGTACTGGCCCTTTTTTAAATTAATTTGAACATAATAAGATAATTTAATTTAAAGAGAACTTGAACATGTCCATATGTTCATGTATTTATTGAATTTGAACTTGAATAAGTTTGCTAGTTTTAGGAAATTAGATAGCACTATGTGTGAATTAGCTTAGAGATTAGATTGTGCTCTTGAACATATACATTTTGTCTCGATGTTTCTCGACTATTTGCAATGTGACTATCATACGTTTGCTCAAGGCCAAAGTACTTTTTTTAAGATCATTATACATTTTCAAGGCTTTCGTACGTTTGTTTAGGGTCATCGTATATTTGTTCATGGTCATAGTACGCTTATTCAAAATCATTATACGTTTTCAAGGCCACTGTACGTTCGTTTAGGGTCTTACTACATTTGTTCAAGGTCATAATGCACTTTTCAAGGCTACCGTACGTTTGTTTATGGGGGAATTACGTTTGTTCAAAGTCATAGTACACTTGTTTAAGCCAGTGTACTTTTTTCAGGTCATAGTACTTTTATTTAGGGTCATTGAAGTTTGTTCAAGGCCATGTAGTCCTCCAACTTTAAAACTCATGCCTGATCCATGAATGTATCATTGTCATGTGGATATAGATGCAAGAGATGGTCAAGGGTAGCTGGATGGATCTTGGATCGTCTTGGAAAGTGTCAGACTCAAAGAGATCACCGTACAAAGCCTCTTGTGGGCTCAGATGCGTGCTGTTTTGTGGCGATCCTGCCTGGCCAATATGAAGGAACCAGTGCTCATCAAAGTACGAGTACTACAGACAGTGGTAAGTATTGTCCTAGCCAATCAGATAATGAGTGCTTAAGTTGCAGAGGTAGACCCCGTCAATACGGGCAATATTGAGGGATTTTAAAAAAACCTAATTTTTTACTTTCTCTTAGAGATAAATATAGCACTCGGGAAAATTTTTGACATCAAATTTATCATAGTATAGACTTTATTGTGGCCTCTAATTAAAAATTGGAGCTTACAATTACAATTCCCTTCACATATCTGCCCGTCTGTTTGTATCTGAGCCTACAGCACAAATGGTTTTATATATTTAATCAAAACTTGATATTTTGATAATAGAAATGGTCTTAATTAATGACAGAATCGTGATATGTATTTTAGTTCTTTAATAAGGGTCATATACTGTAGAGTTTAAAAAAAATCAAAATTTCTTTAAATGAATTTTATTATTTTGTCCAACATAAATATTTAAGGTTCATTTTACATTATAAACAACACATTATACTGGTTTTTTAAATAAGGGTTGTTTTGTGCTGATTGACTTTCTCTGTGCTGATTGACTTTCTCATTATCATCATCATGAATTATTTTCAATCCTATGGCTGGGTCTATTTATAAAATGCCTCCATCTCCCCCCTTTTCTTCCATCATTCTTCCTCCTTCACTCTCTTCCACTCTCCTCCTCTCACTTGCAAACTTCCTGCTATTTGTTCCTCCCATCTCTTCCTTGTTCTTCCCTGCAGTCTCTTTCCTACATTTGTCATATCAATCAATCTTCTTGGAATCCTCTCTCCTTCCGTCCTTGTTACGTGTTGATACCATCTCATTCTAGCTTCCCCTACTATCTCATGTACCCCTTGTCAAGGCCGCGTTTAGGGGGGAGGGGGCAAAAAGGGCAATTTCCCCAGGTCTCACATTCCAGCGGGTCACATCTCCCGCCAAAATTAAATTACGGTTATTATTTCGGTTAAATTTCGCATCAAATAATGTGTAGATAATAACCAGAAATAAGTATTTGCTTAGTGATAGGATTACATTCCAGATTGCTGAAAATCCTAACTTTATGTAATTTAAGATTTACGTTATTCGACTAATGTGCTGCAGTTCAGTAGAATACGCCAGCACTGTGCTACCACTGTCGGTCTATAAACAACTAACAGTGCAATGGTCAAAGAAGAATTTACTTTTGTTAACCTAATTTATTGATTGTTTGCATTTAATAAGATAGTCATTTAATGGGTTGATCAAATTCCATTAAATGTGAGAAATTAAGTAACTCAAGTACAGAGTACGTATCAATATAGTATAACGGCTTGATGCTAAAACTTAAAAATTGCCGTATAAAGTGGGGGCCTCAGATTGTTTTGCCCCAGGCCTCACATTTTCTCAAAACGGCTCTGCACCCATTACCCCAACTCTAGACCTTACACCTTCATTCCTAATCTTATATCTTCTTGTAATAGCTAGCATGCTCCTCAAAATCTTCATTCCCATGACCTCCACTTTCCTCGTTTCTCTTTTATCCAAAGTCCAAGTTTCTGCTGCTAACGTATCTATGGATATGAAATATGCTCTATGCAACATTTTCTTACACTTCAGGGCACTTCTCTATTCCATATTAGGTCTCTTACACACCTGTAGAAAACCTATTCCTGCTGCCTTCGTCTCACTATATCTTCTCTGCTGGCCCCTTTTGCCTCAATCACGCTACTGTAACGTTGTTACAACAAAAGAAGAACTACAAACTCAATCTAATGGGAGTACAATCACCATCTGCCTTGAGGAACATAAACATTGGAGCACACGTGCTGCGACATCCTCTCCCTACAACTCAATCCTAAGGACTAAATGGAAATACTGCCCAACGTTCCACTCATGATAGAAGCCCCGCCCATAAACAAAGTGAAACTGAAACTTGACCAGTGTAGTTTCCGGTTCAGCCACCTTGATGGTACTCCAATATTCTGGTAGCTCCTAGAGTAGCCGCTATCCCTCCTAAGCACTGCTTGTCTCCCCTCTTCCACTCAATTTTCTCCCTCCTTTTTCTCTATCTCTGTGGGCATGTTTGATATTTGTGTGGACTATATATTTCGATGTATCTTTTTGATAAACACTCATTGTATCACTGGCTTACTAGGTGAGAGCAGATTAAGCTTGGACTTAATTATATTCTTCAAAATTATCTTTCGGTTTATTATTGGGAACCTTTCAAAATTATAATTTCGGGACTTATTAATTTAAATGTCTACTACGGGATGGGTTTGTTGTTACCTGCGTGGTTAATTTGTAACCACATATCAATTAGTATTTTTCATACTAAGAGGAACTTAACCATTCTCCTATGCGAGTAACCTCTGTTTCGCCGCTGGGGGTTTGCGTTTATTTGAGCTCTTGTTAACTGTCTGAATATCAGTTGATGTTTGTTGGGAATATTTTGAGTATATTTTTCTTAGGCAGTTTAAGTTAACATATGGTTATGTGGGAACCGAGTACTTTAACTATCAGGTATGTGCTTTTCTTTAACTGTTTCAAACCTATGCTATGTTATGGTGGTAAAACCAAATAGGTTTTATATGAGTAAAATATTTCTTGATTGTCTAAACTTACATTTAGTCATGTGGGACTATAACTATTAGTGATATGCTAATAAGAATTATTGCTTATCATTTAATGTCTTTAAACGCCTGTTTGGGCATTGTTTGGATTGTAAGATACTTCCATGAATAACATTTATTATGTACCAAAACTTCAGTTACGTTAGCGTACGTATTATTAGCGAATGTGCGTAAGGCGCTTAGTATATGATGTTGATATTGCGTCCATTAGGGACTTTAATTGTACACTCTAAAATACCTTAGCCGTTAGGTGGCAGGGTTAATTATACTTGTATATTGTTACATCATCTCACAAGAGATTATGATAATATAACTTATTGTCAACCGGTGACTATTTATTAATAGATAATGTTTAATTCCTCTTTTTACCTTTGAATCATAACTTGTTGATTATCCTTTATGTTAGTTATAGTTGTCTTCACTTTAAACTTAACTTGACGAGCATTCTAGTCAAACAATATGTTTATATTGAATTTTAGTTAAGTTTATTATGATACATATTTAATTATAAATCTTCGACTTAGCTTGCCTTGGGTGATAGCTTGACCTTTGTAATATTATTAGTATATTTCCTATCTCCAGTATGTCTAAAAAAATAAATACTATTACTCTCTGGTAACTCTTTGACCTTTTATTTTACACGCTTCCAAGCAAGTTAAGGTAGTTGCATTACCAAGATACTTCACACTCTTTGGTTCTTTCAAATATACTCCATCCAGTTCTATCACCTTTCTTGGCCTTGTTCTGTGTCTTGTCATCCACATCCTTCATTTCACCATACTAAATTTAATTTCACACTTTTCCACCTACTTATTCCATTACTGAAACTATTTCTATAATTCCTCTTCATTTTCACCACATACCATCAAGTCATCTGTGAACATCATTGGTTTTATTTTCTCAACACCAAATTTGTCTGCCCTCTATTCCTTATCATTTACATAACTGATACAAATAGTAATTGTGAGAGGGCACTTCCCTGCTTGACTCCATTTTTTAATTGGAACCACTCTGTCCACCCTCTTTCCGTCTTTACACAACTCACACTACTATCCTACATATTACTTGCTCTCATTGCCAATTCTCTTTCCACTCTAGCATTCCCCATTGCTTTCCATGCTTTCTTTCTATCCACACTATCATAGGCTTTTTCTACATCCATAAATGCCATTACCAGTTACCTTACAAACTCATGTCTCTTTTACAAAAACTTTCTGATTCCAAATATTAAAACTTAATCATTGTCGACCTCTTTTCTTTGAACCCATGTTGCTCCTTTCTCCATCTTCCCTTCCCGCGTTTCTTCATTCTCCTTTACAGAATATTTTCGTACATTTTCGTGCATTGACACATTAGTATTATGCCTCTATAATTTCCATACCTCTTCTTTTCCCCTTTCTTTAATATCAGTAATATAATACTTTTTTCCAATCCTCTGGTACTTTCTTCTCCCTCCCCACTGGACTTGCTACTCTATACCACCACTGTAGACCCATTTCTCCTGCTTCTGTTTTCATTTCCACGGTGAGTTCATCACCTTTCCCTTCCTATTCCTTTTCAAGACCTCTTCTACCTCTTTCCAAGTTAGATCCGTCACTTCCTCCTCAATCTTTCCATCCATTTCCTTCTCTGTTTCTTCCATCCTTACCAAATATTCCCCTTCAGGGGTCAACAAAATCTCAAATATGACTAACACAGCTTCTTTACCTCCTCATCCCACTTCATTATCCTTACTTTTTCATCCATCATTTGGAGCTATTTCCTATTTTCGCTCCTTCTTGGTCTCACTTTACTATACAATATCTTCTTGCTTCCTTCCACATCAGTCTGAGCACTTTTGTCCATTCTTCCATACATGTTTTTCTACTTCTCTTACCATCTTCTTTGCATTTCTATTTTTATACCCATACCTATTCTCTATCTCTTTTGTGAACCATTATCTAAAGGCTTTATTCTCGCTATTCAATGCTTCTTTTACATTTTCGTTCAACCATGGGTTTGCTTCCATCTTTTTTCCCCATCATTTTTTACACGTGTCTCCTCTGCCGCTTCCACCATGCCCTTTTTTTGAACCTTTACCACTCCTCTATTCTCCCTTTTAAGTCATCCTTTGGTAGTGCTCCTTTTACTCTTGCTTGAAAGCTCAATCTCTCTTCCACTTGGCTGAGCTTCCATATCCTTATCATTTTTCCTTATTCACTATATAGCACCTTTCTAAAATTTGAAATCTTTCGATAGTGAGTAGCGGTTTTATTCAAAATGATTTTCTGGGAAGTGTATATTTAAACTTATAAATAACATTATTTATGTTTGTTCAATCATTTATATTTGAGGATAGTTGTCAAATAATTGATTTTGAAAGTATAGAAAGAAAATTTTTTAAACACTTTTGTTTGAAATTTATATCTGATAAAAGTTTCAAAATATCAAATAAACATGTTTTTTATAAGGAAAAATTATTTAAAGGTAAATTAATAATATCCAATCTTTAAAAACTTTTTTCCTTATTAAAAATACACTATTTAAGAAAGTAGATTCGATTGGGTAATATTATTTATTTAAATATGTTGCATTGACATATGGCATTAAATACATTATTATAAATATGTTTTAAGACGTATGCTCCATTCAAACGTGAAGTACTAAGGTTTATATATTATTTCACATTTTGGAAAGTAAACGGGATTATGTTTGTAAAGTTACCATAGCTTAGAAATTAAATTTCATTTATATTCCACGATACATATCACTTAAACTAAATACTTTAATGAATCAGATAGCCGAAGCTATCATCTATGCATACTAGTGAGGCAATCAACACTTAGATATCATATTCATATAATTTTTCAATTTTCAGAATATGATATCTAAATACTTTAAGCACACATCTTTTAGTATAATAATATTTAGCAGCGCGTCTTACTACCCGTTCGGGTTATACGCTTTAAGTACTAATTATGCTAATGTATTAGGAATTGGGGAGGGTGAATTAGAGGAAGTGAACCCGCATTTGCGTGGAGGGAGAGTGGAAAACCATTTAGGAACACCCTCCCCCCAGTTCACCCGACCAAGATTCGAATCTCGATCTCCCCGTCCTCTGCCGTCGAGCTCAACACGACTAGTGCGTTAGCCAACTACGCCACCGAGGCGGGTCTTTTAGTATAACTATTTTTTACATTCCTTGCTGTTTCTTGCCTATGAGCTGGGTCAGCTTTTTATTCAAGTCATTTATTTTCCACGACTGGTATGCTAGGCCTGTCGTAGCTTCATTTGCCTTATAATCTAACTTAAGACTAGGAAAGGCACAACATCCAGTCCCCTGCCATTAATTTATCAACGTGAAAGGGTAAACCCATATTTTCATCAATGATACATTTTTGGCCGTGTCAGAATTGAACCCGGGACCCTTATCTCAGTAGGCTGACACATTACTGACTGAGCTAAGGTGTCGGATTTTTAGTGTAACTTATCTATGGTTTTAAATTATTTTAGTGGAAGAGGGAAATCTTTGAGCACTTCAAGGAATTTGGTATATAATAGGCCCAATTCTTACTCAATATAGCCCGTATCATCCCATAGATAGTACAGAACTTAGGCAGGTAATTCAGCTTAAACAAAACATCACACAGTGTTTTGGTGTTCTGTATTCTATCTTGGACAAAATTAGAACTGAAATCACGGAAAAGATTTTGCTCTATATAAAAAAATACTAGGTTGAAAAATAATTATTTAAAAATAAAATTATCACTTATCTTATATCACTGTCGCTGTTGTCAAATGCAAAATTCAGAAAATCTCACTTAAATATTTTTTCTGGTCAGAGCGTAATATTGTGTCTAATTTCCCGACTTATCAGCTATGAGATAGGTTCGTAATTAGGAAGAAGGTTTCTAAGTTTAAAAATATATTTAATTTTAAAATCACTTTTGGTTTGGTTATACGCTTATATACTAATTACGATATTGGTTTTAAGGATTTGAAAGGTTAGATATTGGAGGAGGTGTAACCGAATTTTCGTGGGGGTAGAGGGTAACACCGTTTTGGAATAAACAACCTAAGTATACCCAACCGATATTCGAACCTCAATCTCTCCGTCATCGGCAGTCTAGTCTACTGTAAGAGTATAATCTTAGACCATGTGGACATTGAAGTAGGTCCGATTATTTTATTAATAAGATAGTTAGTTCTTAATACTACCAGTTTTTCCTCTAATTTTGGAGCTTTAGTCGTCCGATGTGCCTATAGGGTTCTGGGAAATCCTTCTTTGACACTATTTAGTATTATTTGCCCTATTGGCATTTGTTTATACGTATTGATTCTTTCATAAAAATCTTATACAAGCTATTGCTTGTACGTAAATCATAATTTTGATCTATTTTTCAGATGGTGGGGCTTCTGATTGGTGTTATCTACTACGGCCAGGAACTTAACCAAAATGGCGTCATGAATATCAATGGAGCAATTTTCGTCTTAATCACAAACATGACCTTCCAAAATGTGTTCGCTGTCATCAATGTGAGACACAAAACTGCTATTAGTTAAACTTGTACTCATCCCCATCCCTTCTTACTACCTTTTAGCCTCCATTCCTCTCCATTTATCAGAGCTTGTCCTCCATCAAAAGGTCAGGGCAGTGGCTGTATCGCCCCATATATTATCTTGCAACGACGCTAAAAAAATTTAATGTAAGACAAAATTCCTATCGACTATTTAATGGTGTGAATACATTACCAGGTTTTATCATGATCTACCCCACCTCTAGACCATATTAATTTTAAATGCATACTACTAAACAATCTACCACTATTTCTCTACCTAGCTGTGGGTACATTTACATTAAATTATACCTTTATCATCACCATCTCACTAGCATAATTAAATTCTGATAGCCCGGAAGCAGTGGCGCAAGAACGTTTTTATTCGGGTTGTAAAAATAATCATGTAAATTTATAATGAATCACATTTTTGACATTAATAAAAGACTAGGGAAAATGCAATGCATCTATCCCTCGCACTGCGCAAGTGATTGGTTTTGATAAATAATCCTGTAACACGAAAATTCTTAAAGGGAATTGATTTTACATGGGTGAGATAGGGATTACTCCAAATGAAAAAGTAAATGAAAACCTAAAACTCGTAAATGAATGTAATTTTTATCAATTTATCTAACTAGTACAATACCATAGTTAGCCTACACCTATTGTAAATCTTCAATCTCTTGAAATGTGTACACAAATGCAATTTTTAATAAATGTATCTAATTAATACAATGCTACAAACCTGTGTAAAGTCCGTTCACCGTAGGAATCGTTTTCTGAAAGGACTTTATCTCTACCAGAAATATATTATATTGGTTGGAAAAAAGGCCTTTAAGAAAGATTTCCTACGGTTAATGGAGAATACATGCACACTTACTGTTAGGGCCCCCGCGCAATGGGAGATCAGGTCACGCGACTAGCCGCCGTGACCTTTTACCCGCGGTGACTTGCTCCGCAACTAAGGAAGCGACGAGGACGACATCTTTCCTATTTTTCTATATTTCATGTCATAATATGAATGAGGAACAAGTAGCAGCATTGTGGTACTTGATAATCAAAAAAATGACAAAATAGAATAAAGAAGAGATTTTGGGTGCATCTTATGCTACAAACGCGTGATGAGAAGGGAGCTAAGGCAGTACGAATAAAAGTTTTTTTAACTACACGAGGATATCTATACAATTTTTCAATGAACTTTTACTTTTAATACAAAACTCATTGAAAGGTTGTGATACATAATTTAGGAAGTTTATCTGTCCAGAAATGAAACTGATTGAGACTTTGGGGTAAGTGAAATTAGTATAACAATTGGAAATATATTTTAAATATGTGTCCATACTATAGTATGATTTTTTTAAATACACAGAAACGTATTCCTCAATAATATTTTAAATATTATGATTAACTTGAAACTGAAAATTGGCTTATTAAAATAAAGTATTTAAAATCATAATTAATATCTGGTTTGTATGTTATTCTAAACTAGAGATTGTCCTGCAATTAAATAGCGACAATATTTTCGACTGTCCAGAAGCCACTATTATACCTATCTTAAATATATAATGGAAAATAATTTTCGCACATTTTTTATTACTTTTCAATATATTAAAGTTTTATAGATTTCATTTTTTATGTACCACATAGTGATTTCTTCTCAGCACCACCAAACAGATCTACAAGCTCCTCCCAAGACTTTCTTTAACATTTATGTTACAATAGTCTTCACTAGTTTGGTTCCAAATGGCTGGACTGTTTTCAACCTCCATAATTAAAGAGTTCAGTACCAACGATATGACCTTTTTCCATATTCAAAAGATAAAATATATTATTTTATGTTTGGAAAACCACGCTCACTGCAAGAACAACAGTGAAAAATTGATCACGTGTGATGTCTGGAGATGACTGGTCGCTCTTGTTTCAACTGCCAGTGCGCTACCTGCCATATAATCTAATGCTAGCCATTTGTCGCCGGCGGCCAGTGGGTCACCTGTAGAGATGGGATAAACAGTGATTTTACGATATCAGTGATTACAGTGACTGTGATTTTAAAATATCGGCGATTTATACCTTTGACTGGCATTCACAATGTCTTGATGGACCAGTTTGTTCTAGATGCGTACAATCGAGTACCGAGTATTTCTGAGTACTGCGTACTTACTCGAATAGTCCCATGAGTATCGGTTGGAAGGAAAACTAATTATTCGGGAGTGGGGTGGCTTGCAATGGAATTCGATACTTAAAGGCCTAATTTAAGCTCTTCCTTTAGGCACTGACATTGACAATTGACATACATCTACCTAATCTTCAGGTTTAATCTGGTTTTCATGTTGCCCGACTAATTTACAGTCAATACATAAGTAGTAACCCGCCTCTGTGGCGTAGTTGGCTAACGCACTTGTCGTGTTGAGCTCGACTGCTGAGGACGGGGAGATCGAGGTTCGAATCTCGGTCGGGTGAACTGGGGCGGGTTTTTCCTAAATGGTTTTCCACTCTCCCTCCACGTAAATGCGGGTTCACTTCCTTTAATTCAACCTTCCAAATTCCTAATCCATTAGCGTAATTAGTACTTAAGCGTATAAACCGAACGGGTAGTAAGACGCGGTGCTAAATAATACTAAAATAAATAATAATACATAAGTATGCGTTTTAAGAAGTTTCACACAATTGAAAAAAAGAGAAAGCAAATAATGTTATTTAATATTTTATAGTGAAATGTTATGTAATTTGGGCAAAAAATGAGTGGTCCAACAAACATTATGTTAAACTTGAGTACCATTATTAAAACTTTTTTTACGTACTATGAGAAACTCTTGTAATTGTGTAATTTATTTAGTGATCGGTCTTACTACAGTGAACATTTGTGTGACATTAAAAATGAACATAATATAATGGCGATTAGTTTAGAAAATGTTGTTTGGAATGCGGGTCATATGTTATATTATTTTAGTGTTATTTTATTTTAAATACCGTACATCTGAACTATACATCTATTAGAAGCAAATACACTAATTTAAATATAAAGGAATAAAACTCATAGCCACAACACTGAGACTTAACTTTAAATTAAGATATACTAGAAAATATTTAACCAATTAATAAATATACACACTTTATATTAGACTATAGGATAATTAGGCGACGCATAGTAAATATTAAGGTTTGTTTATATTTTTTCTATTTTGTTATTTATTTTAATATATTATTTGCGATTTTGGGAACAGGATCACCGAAAAAAAGAAATATTTATTTTCGTAGCCTACTTTTAAAAATAATTCGAAATATGATGCGCTTAGAAAGCTCACTTTTCGATTTTGTTCTTAACAAAAAGTATTTTGTATGGAAAACGCATGTGAATGAAACATTTAGACGATTAAAGTCATTTTTACGTAGCAATCTGATACTTTTTGAAAAATGAGCTCTACGAGATCAAGTGTTTTAAATATAAATAATACGTAAAACATGCCAGTCAATAAGGTCAATTTTAAATTAGCTGGTAGAAAATAAAAAATAAAAGAATAATAAGGACCACGAAGCGATTATTTACTCGAGTGTCTAGAAGAAGCAATACTAGCTCCGTAGCTCAAGTAATTGTTGCCATCTGATGTGAGTATGGAGTATTTCCGATCACTGATGTCTTAATCACCGATACTTTTGAGATCTATCCCCTGGGAGTAACCGTGATCAAATGGTATCGGTGAAAAAAACATAGTCAGTTATTTATTACCCTTCTCTAGTCGCCTGTGCACCGCACGCTATCCCATTGGTCGCCACGGTCAGCTCTTTGCTGCAGTCAAGGGCGCGCTGCCCTGTTTACCACAAGCATTCTCGCTGGCCGCCGGTTGCGGGTAATGCAGCTGGTCGACAAGTGCGTGGTGACCCTTAATCTTCAATTGCATGATAAATTAACTGGATATGGCAAATCTGGATTATCATTCTCTTGCTCTCTTGACGGTTTTTCGATGGTAGGCTTTTTCTCTCCTGAAGACCCTGGGACGGTAGACTGTTGCTCTCTTGAAGGCTCTGGGATGGTAAGCTCTTGCTCTCCTGAAGGTTTTGGGATGGTAAGCTCTTGCTCTCTTGACGGACTTTGGGTGGTATGCTCTTGCTGTCTTAAAAGCCCTGGGACAGTAAGATCTTGCTCTCTTGAAGGCCCTGATACGGTAGGTTCGTGCTTTCTTGATGGCCCTTGGATGGTAAGCTCTTGATCTCTTGAAGGCCCTTTGATGGTAGGCTCTTGCTCTCTTGAAGGCCCTTGGATGATAGGTTCTTGCTCTCTTGAAGGCTCTGGGATGGTAAGCACTTGCTCTCTTGACGGCCCTTGGACTGTAAACTCTTGCTCTCTGGAACACCCTGGGATGGTGATATCTTGCTCTCTTGGTGGCCCTTAGGTGGTAGACTCTTGCTCTATTGAAGGCCGTGGGACGGTAATCTCTTGCTCTTCTGGAGGCTCTTACCTGACAGCTCTTGCTGTCGTGAAGGTCCTGGATCATTAGACTGAAGATTTTCAACTTTTTGATGAATTGATCAAGACTCAGCTGACGGTCAGCATTCTCCCTCTCTCTCTAGAGTTATTTGTAGCAAGCCAATGAACTCAATCTCTCTGGCAACTTTGGCGCTTCTACCCATGCAGAAATTTGATTTTTTGATGTTGTTAGATAAGCTCAGCAACATGGGGCTCTTTCTCTTTATCCTTTATGTCATTCTACATTTCTAGAAGATCTTAATTAGTGAGTTCTGTTGAGTGATATTGGAGCAATTCATTCACATTTGCCTGATCTACGTTCTAAAATCCAACATATTGCTATGTCAACGATGTCATGTCTTGAATTGGAAAGCTCGTGTTCAGGATCAAAATCATGAGAATCAGAAACTTCAGATCAAATATTTTTCCAAGCTCCCTTCATACAGGACTGTTTAACTTCTGCCCATGAATCCCCAGTGTTGTCAATAACACCCCCTTAACACCAAACTGTACAGTAAATAGCTTTGTCCTCACTGGAATGTGCATGCACAAGATCACGCCACCACAGCACAGGGTGACTGCGAAACTATAGCCAACCATGCATTCTTTTTCAATTATTTTTTAATCGCGTTAAAACAAAAACGTGTAAAGTGAGATCGCGTATAATTAAGGATACCTGTATTTAACGGTCCCATCGTGCATTTTTCTCATTTATTTTAGTCATGCCAAACATTAGAATTAATACACAGAAAACTTACTAAGAAAAATTATATCTGATGCGGCTCAACAAACACTTTTGAAACACTGATAATTAAAGTAGGTTTCCATACACCTTTGCCCTATATTTGTTACTAGCTATAAAACCACTAACTAATTTTTGCAAATTTTAAGTTTGTTGAACCTCTCAGGGTATGCATTAAGCAGACACAGTTGATTTAGTTTATATTGCCTCATCGTGGAGCGAAGATAGTTTTTTATTTGTATAAGTATTGAAAAACTTCTTTCTTCAGTATTGATGTAGCTGGTATCACTATCAGAGTTATCAAAATTTCTTCTCTGTGTGCTCCAAGCACATTTTATTTTTATTATGTTACCTTTGTTTAAACTTTGTATCTTGCCTCAACAATATATTTACATTATCTAAACGTTTTACTATATTATTTTGGTGGAGGAGGGTGGTTAAAAATTATACTTTTTACCCTCTTCACTTTGTTTTGGTGGTAAAATTTACCCCCGTACCTACTACCCTCCTCCCTGTTCCTGCACCACTGCCCGTAAGGGTAGTAAAATGTGGTGCAAAAACTATTTTATTAATTAATACATTCAATATTTGGGTTATCAAGGATTTACTCTAATCAAAGTGGCATGGATTTGGAAGGTGACTTGGATGACTGCATCCATAGTGGTATAATTGATTATTGTTAGACCCAAATAAAAATAATATGTTAAAAATCATACCCTCTGAAAACCTACCTGTATTAGATGTATCTAAGCACTAACAAAGCTCCCCCTACCTCCCTCTATAAACCTATGGAGTAAGTTGATCATTCGTCCCCGAAATAAGATTTATTTCCTGGACTGATCTATTTCCCGATTTTGTCCCTTATTTGTTAAATTAAATCAAATCTGAAAAAAACATATCTTCTTCAGATAAACACCATGTAATTGCAAGGGATTTATATTCAAAATAATTAAGAATCCGTCAAAATGTTTATGTCATACTTTTACATTATACGTACATCTAGAGTTTAAGTGCATAGGCTCATTCCCACCAGTGATATAAAAATGGCTGTATCTGAAAAAGGCTAAGAAATTATATTACTTCAATATACTTTAATTTACTATAGAGAAGTAGGCCTAGTGGTTTTTTACTTGTTCATCCCATAGCAATATTTTATATTCTTTATGTTCATGTGCATGTTTACCTCAAATACTTGTCTCCTATGTTTTATTCATTGATAATAATTGATAAATGCAGACTAATGTTAAACTTAAGACATGGCTAAATGTAAGAGAAGGCTTATATCTTAATTTTGCCATGTAAATAAAGATGATGATGATAATAATAATAATAATAGTAATAATAATAACTCCCTCAAACTCCCTTTAACTTTTGGTGTGAAGTTTCCTCAACATAGTATCTAAATATCTGAACTGTTGCATCAATTAATCAAAACATTTGTTTAAATTTTTATTTACAAAACGTTCTGTAAAGTAGCTTTGTAATTTACTTTCTTTCACCAAAGTGTCCTTGAAAGATGCAAAGGTGCGCGATCTCACTTTACTGTCTCCACCCTTAACGTTTGAGTTTATTGAAAATATTAGGTTTATCCCCTAAAATATTATGTTTGCATAAACTTATGAGCCCCCCTCATGTTAAATGGCTATAAGCATTTAGGAAATTAATAAGAGTTGGATTTTTATTGGAAAGAAGTATGTTTTGGATTTCACCCCAAGAAACTCTTGACAAATTTCCATTGTTTGCACCACCATGAACGTTCATGTAGGTCGTTCCTCCCTCAGGTATTCTGCGCGGAGCTACCAGTTTTCAAGAGGGAACATTTCAACGGTATGTACCGCACGGACGTCTACTTCCTCTGTAAGTCGATAGCCGAGATTCCTGTGTTCATAGCCATTCCCGTCATCTTCATCTCCATCAGCTACTACATGATTGGACTCAATCCGGACCAGAACGGTTCTTGATGGCAGTGATTACCCTCACGCTCGTCTCTAATGTAGCCACATCTTACAGTAAGTTTTTTCAACTCAGCTCTTTCATCAGAGCTCAATGACAGATTCAAGCATGTTTTTATTTTGTTAACCTTTCCTGAAAAAAAACCCCACCAAAAAAGCCACTAATTTTAATTTACTTAGCAACAAAACATGGTCAAATTTTAGCCAAAGATTATATCTAATTTTGATTTTATTATCTCTTTACTAAATAAGAATAAAAGCAATAGAAGTAAACTGTTACTTTTTATTACTATAACACTTAAGTTACTGTGATAATACTATATATTTTCAGTTAGTAAAATTATTGGTGTCATTCCTGAAACCACATACTTTTGATTACGTCTGGAAACGCACATAATGATGCAATGTCTGATTCAATTAAAGGCGATCTGATTCAACATTTATGTGATCTGGATAGTTAGAGGTGTGGTTGCGTGCCTGATATTAATCCTGGATGTCAAGACTCGTCACCCGTTTTAAAACACGGATAGTGATTTTTTTTACAGTGCTTTTTTAGTCTTAAGGCCGATACACACAGAATGCTAAGCTAAGCCAAGTTATGCTGTGCTGTACTGTGCTAAGACTGTGTCTAACTCTCCACCCTTCTACTATAACTATTTTTAAACTTTACGAGTGGGTGCTAGTTTATAGATACTAATAACTTCTCCATATGCTTCAGAGTGTAGTTAGTTTATTTTCACATTAATTTAAATTTACAGTTGAGCCAGTTTTGTAAAACGTGTAAACATTGATAGATTAAATAAACAATGTGCCCATATATTCATACATTTTGATATGATCGTCCTAAACACGCCTACTCCATTATACATACAAGCGTGGGAGAGTCCTTCTACAAGACTAGCGTCTTGCTGAGCTGAGGACTGTGAACCCTGTAGTTTCTTACTCTTGAACCCAGATCACTATTTGATTTCTTTCCATCGACCAATGGGGTTATTTTCTACGAGCGCGAAAACTAAAAACAGACGTGGCTTTACTCTGCACCTGCTATTAATTACTGTGTAATACAACCCGGAAATAAAGCATGCTTCTGACACGTGCAGCTAAATGAAAGAAAAAAAGAGACACGGCTGTAGTTTAGATAAGACGAGTTTAATTTAAATTAACTGAAAAGAAGAAATATGAAAATATTTACTCTAAATTATGATCTCAATTATTAATAAAGACAGGAAAATCGATATCATTACAGTACTTCCCCTGGTTGCTGGATGAATAGAAATGCAATGATCTTCGACAGCAAGCAATAGAATCTTCACTTACATCTTAAATTACCATTCTTACTTACTAGACATGAATCTTGAAATGTATGAAAGTCATATTTAATTTACCGAAAAAATTCTAAGATAGCATCATAAAGTTAAAAGGAGTTTTGTACTCAAATGTTAAAATTATTTAAATATGCTCTTGATGCATAGTACATCATATAATGTTTTTTTTCGTCTTGTCACAAAATAACTCTTAAATAAATAAATAAATATATATATATTACATTGCAATACTGAAATTCTTTATATGTTACACAAATTTCTTTTTTATCAAAAGTTCATTTGCTGTTATTAAAAACCATCACTTAATGAACGTAAATTATTTTACATCTGTAAACAACAGAGAGGAACTAAATATCAACTTAAAGCTTGTCATAGTTATTTGATTGTAAAATACTTGTCACCTTAATATTATTATCTCTATACCCTGATATTCTCATATCATTTTCACACTACTCAATTAATGTTGGTATTAAAACTGACATTCTGATATTACATAGCATATGTACCATTGTTTTCTTATCTTTAATTCGTTTTCACCTCTACTTATGTTGATAACTTGAAATTTGAATTTATCATTTTGCATTTTTCAACTTCAATTTGACTCTACATATTCCTTTAAGTTTAAACATCATTGCTTCAATTATATAAACATAAATTTTAATACAACTTTAAATTAAAATTTCAACTTTCAATTTGATTCTACTTAGAATGTTTAGTTTGATTACTCTTTACACATAAATACAATATTGATAGTCATTTTTTTTACAATGAATTAGTTGGTTGTTAACTGTCCTTTTGACACATCTTAAACATGTTAAGCCTTCCTGTATCATTCAAATGCCTGTTGACTCCACTCTACCTTTTATTTATTACACGTTGATTGCTTGGGAACTAACCTCTTTTGAAATAATTATTCTCAACTAAAATATCCCCTCGCAGAACTTATAACCTCATCTTTTTACCTCCAAAAAACCTTCTTCACAACACCTTAAACTTCAATTAGTTGTCATTTCAACCAACATATCTCTCTCTAAACTCATCACTTCTTAAATTTGCACAATCATGCGAAACTTCTTACTCGAGTCATTTTAAGGCCCCGTTTAATTCAACATCTAGACTTCACACATCAAAAGAAAACAACAGCTTTCTTGTTTATCAGCCAACTCCCTTGCTTTTACAAATTTTATATTTCAACAACTATCTATTATTGTTATTATTTCTATGATTATGATTAAGTTAAAACATAAAACTCTTCACATTTGAATTTTTTTTAAGTAAGAAATTATTTTCTACTTTAATTGATGTAGTTACATTTTTAGTCTATTGAGAATCACTGTTTACTTTAAAATCTCTCAAACTTATGAAAACATGAAGTTGACCTCTGTCAAAACTCAAACCCTGGTACTTGGATATTTCAAAATTGTTTAACTATAAATCTATATTATCCCTTATGGAATCAATACACATCTACTTTTAGTGTTTGAAAACTTATTCAACATAGAATCTCCATCCTACCTATTTTACAATAAAAATGTATCTGATTAAATATCAAAAAAGATGATTTTTCAAATCTAACAATTATACTTTTCTCATAAAAGTATGATATTTTACCCATGAATGATTTTTATACAACATTTATTTATCTTGAATGTAACATAGTTTTTTAGATTTTCTTACATAACATAGTAAATTCCTTGCAACAAATTATAACCCTTTTTGTGTCCTATCCAAAAGTGACACAGCCTAACTGAACAATGACAGCAGTTTCATGAAACATCCTTTCAATTGTGAAAGACCACCTGTATCATTCATGTTAATCTCATTGAATTTATTACAATACTTTTCTGTACTATTCTCTTACAAGCATGGAACCATATTTTTCTTGACAAAATAAAAACAAAACCGAAGCTCAAACCTTAACTTCCCCTCATTGAAAATCTTTCTCCTACCTTTCATTACATGAAATAAGTAAAATAAAATACAAAGACAAAGACTCAATTCTTTATCTTAATTTTAAGACATACTGTAGAATAATATTTTGTGACAAAGATTTCAAATGCTTGACTTGTTCAATGGTCCGGTTTTCTTGCCAATATCCACCCATATACGGACTATCACGTGATTGGTCTATAAGTTTCCCTGAAATGCTATCCCTGGGAATGACTGTATCCGATTTAAATTTGCTGGTTGATGAACTTGTGCAGTTATTACATTAGTTTGACCTACATTATTGTTGTTTGACCAATTTAGATTCATTGTGTTAGAAGGTCTTTGATTCCCTTCTCTCTTCCATTGTTGATGGGGGATAAACTGTCCTTGTCCCTGACCTTGAGGGTTAAAAGGACTGGGTCTATTAGGTTTACTGTTCCTTTCTCTGTTCCCATCGTTATGTAGAACCTGTTCCTGTCTGAACTATCAAATTGTTCCCTTGGTGGGCTATTTTTATTTTCTCACTCTTTATTTCGATTTCTCCCATCATCAAACGCTACTAATGTTCTTTCCATTTACTATAGGTTCGTCATGTTTGTACCTATCAATACATCTTGAACTAGGATGGGAGAATGATGAGTTAAGTGTCCTATCAGCCTATGCTCTTCTATTGGATATCTCAAATATTTTGTCTGAGTAACGAACTTATGAAGATATTCACTCATAGTGCTATTTTTAGGATCATACCTTCCATTAAAAATAAGTTGTAGAAAATCATCCTGCATTGCTTGTGACCAGTACTTTTCTAAAAACATTTCTTTAGCCTGTTTGTAAGTTTCCCATTGATCTTCTAAATTATCAGCCCATAACCTAGCTTCTCCTTCCAAATTCGACATCCATATTTCTATCTTTTTCTGCTCACTAAAATGTCCCTCTTTTATTATTTGTTCAATCTTTTGAGGGTACTGATCTGCTGATACATTGCCCTTTCGCCACCTGTATTTGGGAATAAGAGACATTGTCACCTCACTTAAGCCCTTGGATATGTTAGAGTGGTAATACACACTACTTACAACTTCCCCTGTGTAATGATCACCTCTTTAAAAGGTAACCAGTGACACTTATTGAGCTTAGTAAAAAGTTTATATTTAAAGGCCCTCCTTACCTAACTTAGCCAAGACTGAAAGAGAGTGTAAGTAAACTACTAATTAACAAAACAAAAGGTAGTTTTAGAGGGTTACACAAAACACGTGATTTCCCACAGGGATCATTAAATCAAAATCCATTTACAAAAAAAAAGCTTTAGAATTCATTACAAAATAAAAAAATATTAACGACATATTATATTGTTAATTTTAAAGTAAGAGAGAAAAGATTTACATTTACAACTTAAGCGATTTGTCAAAAAGGGTTACATCATAACAGATGTCTCTAGTAGAAGACCAGAGAACCAAAAATAATATTAATAGAAATAAAGAAAATAGCCTTCAACCATCATACCAAATCCCCTGGGAGATTATAGTTTAAACCACGTGGTGTATAGGATGCCGACCGATACTAAATAGCAACATAAATAAACCAGGTCTCATGGTCGACACATTTAGCGTTACATCATTATACAAAAAGATACAAAATAATAAAACCTAAAAGGTCAAAATCATAAAGATAGATACACGGAAATTTTACCTTATAATACCAAAACAAAAAATAACAAAAAGAAAAAGACTACATTTTAAATTTGAATTAATTCACCAATCAAGTTAAAAAAAGGAAGAAAACAAAAATGTAATGTCTCGCGTCAATTGAATCCAAAGAGCGAGTGAAAGAGTTAAAGGCGTCATCTGCCTGAACAGGAAATCGTGATTTTCGTGAGGCCGATACGCGACATGTCCGCAAGATAAAAAAGGACCAATGGCATGATAGTTGTTGAAGACTTGACATAAAAACATACTTAGAAAACAAATATACGCAAAAGGAACCCAATGTACAAAAAAACATTAAGGTAAAATTAAATACACAAAAAAAAGGTACAAAGAGATTTAATTATCTAGCAAAGATTGCATTAATCATTTAGAAAAGATTATTAAAAACTTTAGTTCCACTAATTCCCATCCAGATCACCACCTACTACTGAAGTACTGCTCTTTAATTTAAACTCTGTCCGAAAGACTTCGCTACTCGCCACTATCAAAAGCTTCAAGGTCGATAGAAACTGGTCAGTTTATAACCAACACTACACCTGCGTTTTTAGTCTGTTTAATTTCTTCGGCTAATTCATCAATTTTTATATTCAATTTTCCTACTGACTCAATATTTTCCATAATCGATCCTTTATAATTCTCCCCGGTTTGTTTACATTCTTTCGTTACTACCTCACTTAGGCCTATCTGAGTTTTAATTAAGTTCTTATTGACCTCACTTTCTAAAACTGACTGTACTATTTGTACAGTTGTTTTTGCCTGACTGACCTGAAGATCCAAATTTACAATTTGATTCTCTACGCCTTTTAATTTCAATTAAAATACTTTTCAACATCATCAATTTTACTTTTGTTTATTTCTTTTGCGAGTTCTAAATGATTTTCTTTCAACTTCTTCTGTTCATCCCCTAATCTAACTTGTTTCTCACCCAATGTTGGTAATTATTTTCCAATTTGACTAAATTGAATAGTAAATTCTTTAGTAGTCCTATCTAGCTGGTCAATTTTTAAGTTTACTTTCCCAAATCTTTTTTCGCAAATCTGTCTACTTTGTTCAATTTGCTCACCTAGATGTTTTTTATTTGCTTCCATTTCTGTTTTTAAATATTGTTACATTCTAATACGGGTGGCCCCTCGTTGGACGTCATTTGTTACACTCTAATACGGATGGTCCCACGTTGGAATGCTATTTGTTACATTACGAGTCTTGGCGAGCGTTAATAGTCGCATACTAACCCCCACGTTGTGTCGCCATTTGTTATATTACGTTTCTTCAGCCCCTCGTTGGAATGCTATTTGTTACACTTTTCGCGTTCAGCCCCTCGTTGGACGCCATTTGTTACACTTCGTAATATTTTTGATTATAAATGTCCCACGTTGTGTCGCTATTTGCTATATTACATAACAGAGTCACTCCGTAAATCATTATTTCTATTACGCAACTATGTGCTTTACTTATAATGTCTCGTTCCTTATAATTAGACTTTAATAAATGATAATATATCACATAAAGTTTGTTATCTGTTTATTCTTTAAATTGAAATCATTTTGTTATTAATATTTTCTAATCGAAACTCGATCATGTCGAGGGCCTATCAACTTATAATTACTGATCGCTTAAATCACGTCCATTCAAGACCACGACCGATTGCACAGTGAAAAACGGAGTTTCAAAAAGTCACATATATCTGAGTTCAATAGAAGCTTCTCGAAGGAATCTTTCTAACGGTAAATTACACACCTAAAAACCCAGAACAAAAATACCTATTGCGTTTGGAAGCTTCTCGACGAGAAAATACTTTAAAAGATCTTAACTTGTCTGTATTACGTTAAAAGACATTAACATTTCTTAAGTTTAACTCCAGTAGATGCTGCCATCTTACCACGAGGCGCGAACTAGTAAATAATTTAGAGGAAGACGTGATTTAAGCGCCACGTAATATACTATATAATTTAAATGAAATAAGACGTTTATAAAATTAGGACGATATTCTTGTCAATGCTTTCACATACTTTTCAGGGGCAAATCAATTACATTACAATATCTATTGATTTCTTTAATCTTCTGGCCTAAATTTTGACTAGTTGCGTCTATTTTTTGACTTAAATTGTTATTGCTCTCTTTAATTTCTGCCAATAACATGCTCACGATTTCATTAAAGTTTTTTACTGGGTCTGCTACGACCTGGTTTGTTATTATTTCCTTTCCTTTACTATTTACTCCTAGACTTATTATCACTATCAGATCCTCCCTCTCTTCTTGATTAACAATTTCTATCTGACCTATATCTGGTGCAATATCATTTTCAGTGGGCAAGACATTATTTTCCACATGAATTTTATAAGAAATTTGGTTATTTTCTATGCCTACTTCTACTTGACCATACATAGCCTGTCACATTTCATCTGGCTCTGTGCTTGTTTCAAGTTTATTCATTCCATCTAACCCTAATTGGTTATGTGGCCTTTCATCAAAGTCTGTATCATTTAAACTATCGTCATTGTCACTGCCTAGTAAAGTTTCACTATTTATTTCTGCCATTTTAGAAACATAAAAAAATAATTTCCCCAGTGTTTCCAAAATCTTAATGTGAGGTTGTTTTTATTACATGCAAAATGTTGCTGTGTTCTTAATAATAATATTCATTTTGGTTGCTTATCTGTGATATATTTAATTTGTTGTCCTGTAGTCCGTTGTTGCCGTGTGTGTCGCTTTGTCGCGTAGTTCGTTCATCAGTTGTTCTCCCGTCCTTGTCGTCAGCTGTTCACTTTCTTCGTTTGCCACGTACTTGAACCACCAGATTGCTGCTTGGCTTAGGCCTGTAACAAATTTGTTGCTTACTTGCAGCTTCGCTCGCCAGTTGGAAATTATTCCCGGGTCCTTGGTTGTTCTTGTCCCCTTGAAGTTGTATCTATTCTAGTGGTCGTGTTGTCTTATTGGTCCTTGGTCTATGCCTCATGTCATCCTGTCGCTGTAGTTGTAGATATCTCAGTCTATAGAGCGCATTGTCTTCTTATCTCGGGTCGTAGTTTCAAGCCACGAGTTGGTCGCCATTTTCTAATTCTCCACCCTTCTACTATAACTATTTTTAAACTTTACGAGTGGGTGCTAGTTTATAGATACTAATAACTTCTCCATATGCTTCAGAGTGTAGTTAGTTTATTTCACATTAATTTAAATTTACAGTTGAGCCAGTTTTGTAAAACGTGTAAACATTGTACATAATATAGATTAAATAGACAGTGTGCCCATATATTCATACATTTTGATATGATCGTCCTAAACACGTCTACTCCATTATACATACAAGCGTGGGAGAGTCCTTCTACAAGACTAGCGTCTTGATGAGCTGAGGACTGTGAACCCCGTAGTTTCTTACTCTTGAACCCAGATCACTACTTGATTTCTTTCCATCGACCAATGGGGTTATTTTCTACGAGCGCGAAAACTAAAAACAAACGTGGCTTTACTCTGCACCTGCGATTAATTACTGCGTAATACAACCAGGAAATAAAGCATTCTTCTGACACGTGCAGCTAAACGAAAGAAAAAAAAAGAAACATGGCTGTAGTCTAGAAAAGATGAGTTTAATTTAAATTAACTGAAAAGAAAAAATATGAAAATATTTACTCTAAATTATTATCTCAAATATTAATAAAGACAGGAGAATCGATATCATTACATGTGTCAGTTTGGTTTCACACTCGTTGCTAAGCTAAGCTAAGCATTGGTCCCTCTTTTTCCTCCCGAATTCAGTGTAGTTTCTTTCTGGTCTGCTCCAATGATGTTTAGTTATGATGGTGTTCTCCAAAATGTCTTTTTTGTGTTCAGGTTATAGTACTGAGGAAGAGAGGATGCTGCTGTTAGCTGTTGTTTTGGAAAATGAAGAAAGTTTAGGAGAAGAAGGTTTAACTTGATCAATTAAGGCTTTCATTCTAATATAAAAACATTTATTAAATATAAAACCTAAATAGAATATAACTTATATACACGTGAAACAAACTGAAATCAAAACTTCAACATTTCTTTAGTTATTTTCACCAAACCAGCACTGCGCCTGCTCAACACGGAGCCCAAGCTGCGTTATGCGCGTGCGCAACGTCAGATGGCTCAAGATGGGAGATGGAAAAATTGCCCAGCCAGCAATCAGAAAAGTCATAGCTTGGCATAGCAAAGCATTGCTTAGCTTAACTTTCTGTGTGAACCAGCACATTTAAATATATGGTCCACTATTTTTCTAAAGAGTCAGTAGAGCAAATCTTAGCGTAGCGTTCTGTGTGTACCGGCCTTAGCTGTTCATTCAGGATATTAGTACCCGTTAAGCTCTGTGATATAATATATATATATATAATTCTACCCGCCAAAACGTTCACATCTACCAATTACCAATTAATAGCATCGCCTCTCTGTATACAGCAGAAATTTCTTATTGAAAGATAGTGAGAGGTGTTACGGAACTTGTTCCGTTAATTGAGCTTTAGTCCTAATTGCTTGATCGCATTGTGTAGGCCTATTTATATAAGACATCTTTCTACAGTGAGCTCTGTTGTTGGATTTTGTGACCGTTGTCTCATGTTCATAAAGTATACTTGAATAATTTAAACCAGTAAAACAGTATATCTTTATTTTAAAAATATATTATTAGCTGTTAAGTCGTTCTAAGTATCTTAAACTATATACAAGAGTGGCCATCAACATAAATTACTAAATTAACTTCATTAACTAAAACTGGAAAACTCAACACGGATGTAAATTGTATCTAATATGATCTACGACTGAAAGATACTAATAAAAGTCTATACATTTTAATTTAGAACAAATAAGCTGAACAATTGACCAACACTTTGACAGCATTGTGATGACACAATGACTACTCAAGAGTGGATCTTCCTCTTCACCAGTCTATTCAAAAACTTGACAAATTCTAGAAAACAAAGTTTTGGGAAAACACTCCTATTGGTCAATGATTTCTAGCATGGATCAATAAATAGTCTATTTGAGCTCTTACCATCGTTTCTACGACAACTACACACTGATAGTAGATGTGAACAAAACATCGCTTCGAGTTAAAAGATTTACTTTTGTTTGAGTAATTTCCGGCCTTTTCATTTTAGCCTAGTATTTGGTCTCTAGATGGAAACAAATTGTTACAAGTTGAATATGGGATTTTTTAAACATCTTGTATTAAAACAATATAATATGCTGAAATATTTTTTTTTTCCGGCGTAATATGTATATAGGGAAATTGTATTTATCTCATTTATAAATTGCAAGTGTTGACAAAATGTGACTGCTATTAGGTCTAAAAAAAGCTGCTCTTCAAAATTATTTTAAACTTTGTATATGTCAATCACATAATAGTGTACGCATTTAGCACACTTAATGATATTTTGATTTCAACTACATTCAAAACGTATTTCAAAATACGTGCCAAAAATATCTAGGCCCACATGATTCAAACCTCTGTCCTTACTGACATAAAATACCTCCAAACAGAGTATAGAGACATTCTTTTTTTTTTCTTGGCACCGCATCTTACGACCCGTTCGGGTCTTTTAATATTCAAAAGTTTTCTTGGTTCCCAGTAATTAAATATCTCATGGAATTTCCATATTTCATCGGCCTTGGCTACGATGTAACAACATGTTTAATTTTGTTTCCAGGCTACCTTATATCATGTGTGAGCTCCAACGTTGAGATGGCTCTAACTATTGGTCCAATGGTCATCATTCCTTTCCTGCTCTTCGGTGGATTCTTCCTTAACAACAGGTTGTTATGTCAAAGTTCATCTTATAGTGGTGGAAGGGGTGGGGGGTCAACGCTGCATTACTTGCATATTTGGGTACACATGTTATTATTATTATGGCTGAGGACCTCTTTGAACAAAAACAACAAATGACAAAAGTAATCGCAATGTTTATATTATGTTTACTGTTGGTTAGAAAAAACATGAAACTCTACTGCGCTTCAAGACAAGAAGTTGTGGGAGGTGAGATTGTTGTAGGAGTAAAGAATATAAAGTAAAAATATAATTCTTTCTCTAGTTTCGGTATTAAATATGCCATTCTACTACATTTTGTTACGGGATTGGTTTGTGTAATGACCTTTTCCTATTTATATTATTTATGTCAGGTTTTTAGCTTTTTCTCTACGTGCGCCGCTTACAACTGCACGTCTGGGATATTTGTATTTTTCCCCCCTAATGGAATAGCAACTAGGAAGTTAGAATTTAAATTTATTTATCATCAATTAGACTATCAAGCATCCAAGTAAGGTCATTGACTTACAATGATGTATCAATTCGTTTATTACTAATATTTTCAGGGGCTAAAAGAATCAGGCCATTAATGAGCGACTGGATAGAATTCCGTTTTTAGAGTCATATAAAATTGAATAAAATATTATGTTTTATTATTTTTTAACCAATAAACCACCTATATGTAAAATTAACATTTACTGACTTCACTAATTGGCTTCTTAATGGTCCATTTGAATGGAGGAAGTGGGAGGGAGAAACAATTTAGAAAAATAAACCTCTCCTTCATACATTTGACAGGATTAAAACCCTGATATTCTCATCATCGTAACACCAGATCAAAAGAGGCTGATGCCTCATCCTGCGTGCCCATGGATTTTGAACTCTTTTAAGTCTACTGTGTGAATAACAATCAACTTAAGTACAGATAACCATAATATTTTGTTTCAGCTCTGTTCCTATCTACTTTAAATTGATCAGCTACCTGTCATGGTTCAAGTACGCTAATGAGGCCCTGCTCCTCAACCAATGGGAAGGTGTGGACCACATTGATTGCACAGCTTCCAACACCACTTGTCCCAAGAACGGACTAGTTGTGATTGAGAAGCTCAACTTAATTGTTGTAAGTATTATAGGTAGGACATTTGAATCTTTCACATTATTTACATAATTTTTTAGAATACTTCAGTACAGGTGTGCTATTTGAAATGTTTTCCATGGCTAGATCTATATTAAAAAATAAAAATCAGTCACCAAATACTTGATTTACAACCTATCCTATTATTAACTAGATTAACAAAAATTCCTAGCTACCTTTCTCGAAATAGTGAAATATAGTCAAGTGTAGTTCATAGCTCGTATCTGCACATGAGCTAAACTTTACATGGATTTCTATTCACAGACGCTCGTCAAAGACAGACTTTAGCCCCATACACACGAGCAATGCTTTCCTAAATAACTCAGTAAATAAACTGTTATTAAAATAATAATGGTAACTATCTAAAATAAGCGAGCCAAGATGCTTCTCCGAAAAATATGACACACATTCACAAAGTCATTGTTTTCATCCTTGGTTTGGGAAAAGTGAATTTATCATCAAAAATAAAATCATTTCCAGTAAACGTTTCGTGACTTCATGTACAGTACCTATAAATTAAAAGTTTATTATATACTTTCCCCAAACTTATTTTTAACTAAGATTGTTTGTTTTACTTTTGTTTGAAAGATGAGAATATCATTATTAAATTGTTTAAATATGTAAGACTGCCAGTATATCTTATGCGCATGCGTCTTTACTTTAATATCACTGAAAACTATGACTACTTCTGAACAACGCCCGAAGTTATAAAGTTAACACGAGAGCTGCTTGTATCGTTAATAAATCTTATGGTAGTTTGTTGTAATCACGGTAATGTTTGATCTATATATACTTAGTTAAATACGGAAGCCTTTCAGGTGTGTAAAGGCCATTACAAACATTCATTGACCAATTTTGATTGTTCTTTTACCAGGGGAACTTGGATATAGACTTGCTGAGTCTCGCCGGGTTGATCATCGGTTTCCGGTTTCTGGCCTACTTAGCACTCTTGTCCAGGACTTACCGTTCCTATTGAACTTTATTCCTCACACTTTCATGTTGAGATGACATTTCAAGAAAACTTGGTTTCCTATCATGTACCAAAAGAATATAAATTGTGTGTGCGATCGAAAAGAATATGTTTATTATGCTGTTGACTAAGAGCTTTGTTCCAATGATTCCAAATTATTAAAGGTATAATAGTATAATAGTCGTGTTAATTTTATTTTAGTATTTTAGTTTTATAGTCAAAATAGTGTTCATCAAATAATAATAAAAACAGTCAATAGTTCTATTTTATTTAGAGTGTATATTGCATTAATGGTGGGTCAGTTACCGAATAGTTGTGCTGACGATGCTTTTATCATTTTTATTAATTTGGTGCTTGTTTCCAAATTCCACTTATGGGCCAGTCTCACTCCATGGTAAATAAGATAGCTTAAACCAGACGTCACATTATGGTATGGTTGTCTGTGTGTTATATTTTACAAAACAATGTAATTGAGAACAGTAAGTGTTTTTTAACTAGACAAAACAAAAAACAATAAGAGACAGAAATACCAATAAACCTATCCCAGTTTTGTTGTTGTCAAGTAAATAACGCAGAAGAAAGAACTTAGATTCGTTTTCTCGATGAAGCGTAAACCTTTATCCTATTCCCAGTAAATTAACAGTGAGATATAGACTATTAGGAGGCTACCTTCAAAACTGTTGTGAATGCATTACAAACGTACAGCAATCCAATATTATTTAAAAAGTCTCAAAAAAATTGTTTATAGAGAAATGGAGAGGAATGTCATAAAATTGTTTCCATTGGATTACTTTACATCCATTAATGTTTACAGACTGTAGTCTTGACCAGATTTTTAAAATTCAAGCTGTATATTTTAAACCACCAGCTTGCTGGATCTATTGTAGTTTCATATGCTTATAACCAAACTTAAGACTAGGACAAGCACAACATCCAGTCTCTGGCAGTTAATTCATAAATGTGAAAGGGTAAACCCATATTTCACAAATTATAAAATTTTCGGCTATAACGGGAACCGAACACGGTTATATTATGCTTGGAAGAACCTATTTGACTACCTGATCACTAAGATACTTCAGAGAAAAATAACAATACCTTTCCTCCTGGTGACTGTATGGGACTGTCAATGAAAGACACATATAATTCAATAAGGACAAAAAACATGTATGAAGGAAAAAACATAAAATAAAAATATACTTTTTGTTAAATTATTGTGTCATTTCATTTATCTAGTTTGTTTTGGATGATAAATAACCTGCTTTTGGTGCACCGAATAGTTTTTATTATTATTATTATTATTAGCACCGCGTCTTAATACCCGTTCGGGTTATACGCACTTACGCTAATGTGTAATGGTAGGGTGATTGTTAGATGAAATGAAGGACCTACAGTTTAACGTGGAATCCGAACCACGGTGGAGGCCTGGCATTCCCCACATTCACAAGATATCTTGTCAGAGGTGAAGGAAGGGTTTGGTAATCAGATAAATCTGTGCCGGGACCGAGGATTGAACCCGGCCGCCAGCACAGAAGTCTGACACCTTACCCTAGACCACCAGGTCACCACCGAATAGTTAACAGTTATTCTAAATTAGCAATGATCAGAGCTGCCTCAGGAGACGTGGAGGCCTGGGCTAACTTCGTTTGTATGGCCCACAATTATATACCTCACTCCTCCTCTCCCTCATATATAGTTTTGTTTAGTGTTACCTATTACAGTAGTTTGCATCTATATACATATTTCCAATCTTATAATGTCTTATCATGCTCGGAAGGAAGAATAAATATATATTTTTATACATATAAGGGTTGATCCATCCTCAACCCTTCTTCCCATTTTCTACTCCAAGGAAGTTTATCTGTATACAGGTACAAATAACAACTGTTAAGTCTGTTAATAAATTCAAGAACGATCATGAGACATACCCACCACAAACAGAGGGATGCAAATAGGTGAAGCTAAAACGGAAAACTCGCTTCATTCATTTGATAAATCAAACCACATGATAATGGTTTTACACTCTGACAATATTTGTTAGTTCACCTACACAGAGGGACTACTAAACGAGTGCGAAAGAAATAATGTCTCATTCCACATTGTCATTCAAGCAAGTGCGGGTCCTCTCAATTGGGAGGGACCTTTGCGGCTGCATTGTTTTCATACCTATACGGGTGGCCCTAAAAATGCTACCATTAAAATCATAAAATAAAATATTATTTAGTTCTTTAATTTTGGTTTAAACAAAATTTAATATATAACGTATTATAATAAAATATAAAGTTTATATAAAACATATGTTTTATAAAACAAATTCAACACTTATTGGGTGTTAATTAATTTAACAACATATTTTAGTGAATCTTTAATTATTATAGCTCTATTAGAAAAAAAATTACATTATTCAAAATGGTTGAAAATAGTAACAATGGTCTTGGAAAATTATTTTTTATAAAATATTTCCGGATAAAAATATCTGATAAAAACCAACTTGATTATTTTATTTTAATCCTTTCTGGTTAATTCGAGATAGTCAATGATCAAATGTTGATAAATTACGATTTTTAGATTATATATTATATATATATATATATATATATATATTATATATATATATATATATATATATATATATATATATATATATATATATATATATATATATATACATGACCCTCAGTGACCGAAGCTTATATCTTTTGACCCATATATATGGGTCAAAAGATATAAGCTTCGGTCACTGAGGGTCATGTTTGCCCCAACTATCAGACTACAGAGTTTAATTTGCATGGAGGGAAAGTTCCTACCATTCTGAGGAAACGGGACGGGTAACCTAATATTCTATACCCTTTTGATTAGCCCTAAGCCTGCTGGCAATGAGTGAATATTAAAATAAAGGGTTGAACATAATGCAACAATTAATAGCCATTTTGTTATGGAAAACTCTTATTATTTTACCAAGGCTCAATGTCGCAGAACCCTTACTTTTGTTATACTGATTTAAACACAAAAAATAAATGCTTAAGTTGCATGCAAGAGGGGCTGTCTCTGGCTGCATCGTCTGTATGACCATACAAGGCTTAAGATTAGGATGGACACCTACTATATAAGAACAATAAAGTTGTATAACCCTTTTCTCGAAAACTATACATAATAACAACATGCTGTTTTTTGTATTCTCTTTAACTTGTAAATTTAATATGAACAATGTTAGTAAAAATATTACTAGTTAATATTTACTTTGTTACAATAAGACGTAATTTTGATTAAATTAAAATTAAATCGAATATTTAATACAATATATGGTTTTGAAGTTATATTGTTATAGATAATGAGATAAAGTTCTATCATACATGATGCATAATACAATAATTTAAACAAAATTTGGTATTTTCAAATTAAATCATCTCAAAACTGTTGAAAAAGTTCAATCGTTTACTGCCAGATGGGTCTGTTATCCGAAACACCTCTCCCTCTTCCCCAAACCCCTTTTTGGCATTATCACTTTCTACGTCTTTTTTTGTAAGCCCAGCTACTCCCCCTTCTCTTACCCCATTTATATCTTGTTCAGGTAAAACCTCTTACTTGGCACTAATTGTCTTCCACTTTATTACTACTATTACCTCCAAACCTGAGTTATTGAAAATGTATTCTGTGATGAAGTTGTATGATATATATTTACGATTTTTTTATAGAGTAGGCTTAATTCTGTTTAGCTTATAAATAATTTGCATCAATAGTGTTTCCTTGATTAGATACAACCTATTTGTATAACAATGGTTTTGTAAGAAGAGGTGAAAATGCTTACACCCACCTTGATGATGTAGCTAGCTAACATGCTATTTCGTGTAGAGCTAGACTGCCGGGGACGGGGAGATAGAAGTTTGAATCTCGGTCGGGTGAACTAGGGGTGGTTTTTCAAATATGGTTTTCCATTGTCACTACACGAAAATGTGGGTTCACTTCCTCTAGATTCAAATGTCCCAATCCCTAACCCATTAGCCTAATTATTACTTACGCGTATAAACCGAACGGGTACTAAGACGCGGTGCTAAATAAACAAAAAAAATGCTTTCTCTAAATAGCTTTATTCATATTTTAGAGACAAACTAGACCTTTTAGTACTTACAGGAGGGTTAATTTTGAGGATATCGATATTCAGGGGCGCAGCCAGAAATTTAATTTAGGGGTGTGGGCCCTGTGTCAAAGCTATTATTTTTGTCCCCTGAAAATTGTCATCAAATTATGTTAATTTAAAACTTCTTTATTTTAAAAGAAATTACACTCACATGCACAGACGTATTGTAACGTGGGGCGCACGTGACCTGGGAGGGTCACAGGCTGTTCACACGTGAAAGTGTGAACCACGAGTTCTTTTAGAGATATTGGGGTAGGCTGCCGACCAAACCCAAATAAAAATGCCCACGGAATATTCAAGGTTTTGATTATTAAAAACACCACTTAAAAATATTCACAGAATTAAAAATACAGCTAAACAATTTAACAAATTAGGTAGTCAAATTAATTATCTAAATTAATAAACCAATAAGGACATAATAAATAGAATAATCTGAATAAACTATAACTGAGTAGTTCACTTAGTTAAGTAATACTAATAATTGTCTTTAAATTAATAAACAAATGTAAAAAAACATTAAATAGGATTACATCAAGTCAAGTAAACAGCTTGTTAAGAAAATACTGAATAACTAGTTAAATATCAAAATATCAGTTTCTAAAAACGTTCGTTCACTGAAATTTTACCTTCAATGCTAATTACACTCACGGCACCCCGCCACAGGTCCCAGTGCCATACACACTACTCTGGCACGCGCCAAACAAATACTGTACTCGCTGGTTGACACACTAGACTCGCTGGTCCACTCCCGGCTCACACAGTGTCCACACTGGTCCACACACTCGCACTGGCGACTCCCGGACTCATCAGTCGAGAACCAAGAACTGAATCTGCACGGCTATCGCTGAGCTTGTTTATATAGGGGTGGTGACAGCTAAGGGTCTGGAATCCTCCATTTCTAAAGTTAAGAGTCCAGAATAAAATGGGTCCTGACCCTTCCAGACGTGTCTCCGCCCTCCTCCCGCACCCCTTGGCCCCTTTAATCCCACAGCCAAGTGAGAATGTCGCTGCCTACCTGCTAGACAAGGAGGGAGACAGAGAGAACAAGGAGCGCAGCTAGGGTAAACAATGAGAGAACGCTGGTCCCACTGTTAAACACTAATCTTGTTACAGTATCTACAGGTTGTTAAAAAAGGTGTTCAGAGATTATGGCTATTGTTTTGAATATTAAAATGAGTAAAGGAATCTTAATGATGTTACATGTGTCGATATATCGGTAAACACTAAAAATAATAATAATAATGTTGGTAAAATCCAATAATAATAATAATATTAATAATGAAAATGTCTTGAAAATAATAATAGGTCCACAAACCTTAGAGGTAAAGGCAATTTTGTATTCTAGTAATAAAAAATAAATGTTATGGTGCACCACACAGACTTTCTCTAGCTTTTATCATGAAATAGACATTTACTAAAAACGCGTAAAATTTGTGAAATGAAATAATAGGTTTACACTTTAGTGTATAAAAACTACACCAAAAATTATAAATAAAATAATATACACTGTTACTTACTCTATGGCATTATGAATTAAGATCACTGTTCCCAAAAATTGAGAAAAGAGATTCATCTTTGTTAACCAAAGAGCATAAGAATCAACTTAATTTTCAAAGGCTTGTATTAAAAAGTATATAATATATTTGTTTATATCTCAGAGCTTATTGGTTTTATAAAAATATATTTCAAATAAAAGATTTTTATCTTTAATAGTACTACAACTTTACGATTATAAGTGATTACTTAGTTGAGGAAAAATTATGAAAATTTGAAATCATCCCCTATGTAAAGTAACCTCAAAGTCAGGTTCATGAGAAAATTAAAATTTCCATAGTGTTTATAATGATAAACAGTGTTTATATATGAAATTTAATCAAAATCGTTTGAGCAAATTTAGTGAAAATAGATTTAATCTCTTTTTGTCTTTCAATAAACCACCCTTAATTTTAGGGTTGGATGTCTAATTCCAAAAATACCTTGGCGATACCTTATGAAAACCCCAGATACAAAGTTTTAGCCCAATCGGTAAAATAGTTTCTGCTCTAGCCCAAGCCAAGATACAAACAGTCAGACGGCATTGCGAAAAACCACATTTTTGTTTCAGAGGGTCATGAACAGGGCCCGGATTTTGATATGACATCTTTTTTTGGTCCATCAGAGACAATGCTCATTTGTACCTAAACTCTGTTCATGATTCCCTGGTTGTATAAATGTAAATTTTATCAGTAATTTTTCTGATTTTTTGTTTAGTAAGTCATTTTAAGCATCTTTTTGGAAAGAACATTTAAAATTGTTTGAAAATAACTTAAAAAAGGTTATATATATGAATAATAGATGCTTTAATAAAATATGAATATTCAAATATCAGATGTTTTACCACACACCTGTTGACTGAATAAGATAATGTATTAGTCCAAATGAACTTGTGCCCCTCTACCGACGTTCTTATAAAATATACATTCCTGGTGAGAACTTCACTAAACCTTGGAAGGGTTACAGGGGGAGCCGAGAGCAATTTTTAGAGTTCAAATGAACTCTGTACCATCTTTACATTCCTGGTGAGTCACTCAATATACCATGTCTGGAAAGGGTTTCAGGGGGAAGGGAGAGTAGTTTTTTTTAGTTCATATGAACTTTGTACATCTTTACATTCCTGGTGAGTCACTCCATATACCATGTCTGGAAAGGGCTGTAGGGTGATGGGGAGCTATTGATTTTAATGCAGGTATATGTATTCCAATTTTAAGTAGAACAAATTATTTTAGTTGTCAAAAGATTTTAAATGCACAGTTTTCTTTTATAAATTGCCCGTAATATTTATTCGTTTGCAATCATTTTATGTGTATTTAAAGTGGCTTAAACCAAACCATCTAAAGCGAGCGAGCCATTTGAGGCAAATTATTACTGAATTTGGAGAGAATATTTTTTCTACAGAGAGTAAAATACTTTTCTGTAAAATATGTGAGGTGAAAGTGGCTGACATCAGATAAAAGATTTAACCATTCAACAGCAAATCAGTCACAGCCTGTTATATCCAGAATATCGAAATAAAGAAAACCTCTCAATAATTATTATTACTTGCATAGAATTCATTCATAAATCAAGAAAAATCCTCATCATTTTATAAAGATTTGGGTGGCATTCTGGTATCTGCGAACATTCCTCTGTTGAAACTGAGCAATGTTAAACTAAAGAATTTCCTGGGACTGTATACAAATCATTCTATTCTAGACGAGTCCACACCGAAGAAAACCTGGAAATGGACATACCAAAAGAGATATTTTTACTTACGTGTGTAGTGTAAATCCTAACTCTTGAAATAAATACATCATATTATGTTTTTTCAAATCAATTTTTTAGGTCTTTTTTGCAAATTTAAAGTCATTATTTAGAGTTTTTAGTTTAATTTTATAGATAATTTTTTTTAAATTTTAAGGTAATCAAAATACAGGCCCAGGTCATTAAAAATCAACATTTATCAAAATATCGATTTCAAATTTTTGACGGTCACAATATTCTCACTCCAAGGTGTCGAGAGAGAGTATATATTTTTTTTTCAAAGCTTAGTTACTCGCAGTGGTGTTATAACCGTTGCCTACCGTTGGTTTGATCGTCTTTGATTAGGAGGTCCAGGTTCTAATCTCGTTTGCCCGAACTGAAGATGGTTTTCCCGTTAAATGTTATATATATATATGTTATGTATAGTACATAAATAATATATATATATATATATATATATATATATATATATATATATATATTATAGTTACATTTAACGGTTTTCCACAAATGATATATCACTCTAATTTTTCCATCTTCTCTCCAAGCAACTGTGGGTTCACTTCCTCTTAACTACCTTCCTCTTCTCTCCCACTCAAATTAAGCTGTTAATAACCTGTGTTCTGATTGAAACAATAAAAAAGAAAAACTTATTTCTAGATGGTTTATAATAATATTATAGTAATAAATTAATGATTTTAAATGGAAACGGGGCTACAATGTTCTTGTTAGTATGGGGTTCAGAAAAAGTTAAATGTAGGGCCTATTTACAAAGTAAAATAGGCGTACAATGTTTACATTCTATTTAATTGAAATAATATTTAAAAAAATACAATTTTTCACCAACTTTGGCCATTTTTTTCTGACTCATTAATTTTTTTAAAATATTTCCAATTTGTTAACAGCCTATAATCTAGAACAAAGTGTGGTTTTTGCTTTGGTTTTTCTATCTTCTGTTAAGACAAACGGTGGTTCACTTATTTTAATTCCAACCTCCTGATACCATGTATTTAAATAGTTTGAACAAGTGTTGACTGTAAAAATTATGAAACTGAAAAAAATTGCTATTTTTTAAACTAAGTAAAGAAAATATATGTTTATATATTCCTACAGTAATAAATAAACTAAATAAAAATATCACAATTGACTGTAAATAATGATTTCTTAAGGTAACTAAGAAAAATTTCACTTTTGACAGGTATTCCAGCCTTTGTCCTTTGACTTTGGACCTCATTCTATAAAACACCTAGATTATGGCTCAACACTTGGCATCACTCCTTGGAGAGTACATCAGTAACAGCTTGTCTTTTGTTGTGTAGCAAGTAACAAAGTTAAAATTATTAGGGAATTTAATGTGGACTGTAAGGACACTCTGAAAGGGTTGGGAAGCATAGAAGGGGTGAGAGGGGTTGGTGTGGTGACTGCCATAGCTACAGTAGCTTACCTCTAGTGAGGTGATAATACATAGTAATACTTGTAGGAGAACTTTGCTAAACCTCGAGATATCCATCCGAAACTTGAAAAGGGTTGGTTAAAAATGGACACGTGATTTGTAAATAAGTTTTTCAAAATGTTAATAATATTATTTTACCTATCCATTGTGTTGTTCGATCTCATACATGACTGAAAAAACTAACAGTTTTTTCATTCACATAGTTTTGACCAACGATATTTTAGTTCCCTCCCTATTAATTCCTTGGGCCTTTTCGGTATCATTGATGACTGAAACTGGATGTAACTATGCCTGTTATTTTCTATTTGGAACAAATATTAACATTGTTCATTCTGGCAGAAGATGCTATTAAGAGGCCTGCATAGGGGAGCCAAGACAGTGTCACTCAAGTGTTCAGGTCTATCACGATTTTGATTAAACTATTAGTAGTATCGAGGTTTGGTCTTCACTGGAATGAATACAAAACTTTATTCTATGTTTCTATACACAAGAGAGATATGTCAACATAGTTAAAAATATTTGTAAAAATGTTGCCGGTGTAATGAAACCAGATACGGGGGAGGGTAGAAGTGAGAAGGAGCCTGCGGTCTCTTTGACAGACCACTCACATTACAGCTATTGATAAGTTTTGCTCGCGGTGATACCAAATGTTCTTTCCCTTATTTAGGCTAAGATTGTGTTGAGTTGAGTTTGACCCCATTCCATGTTTCCTTATTCACAGGATTGTACCCGGGAGTTCTGTGTCTGTGTTTTTTTTTAATAGTAAATGGTCCTTGATTCTTTGTCCAGGCTAATACTAAAGCATTTTATTTTAAAAGTCCTTCTAATTCACGCGTAATTAGCAGACCCTAGTTCATTAGAGAAGATGTGTCTGTCAAAGACACTTGGTACATCTCTGCTCCTCGAAAATTCTTACAACAAATATTGTGTATTTATAAAAAATAAAAAAGTAGGAGTGCATATTACCAATTAATAAATTGAGAAATGTGTGTGGGGAGTTCCACCATCTATACAGGCAACTGAGAAGTTACCCTGATAGGTTCTTGAGTACATGCGGATGTCAGTGCAAACGTTTGATTCGGTAATATTGCAAATATTTTTAGTGTATTGAAGTGTTTTAAAATCAGATTAGCCGCACCAATGGTGGAATGGTGCTTTGCTGCTGATTGGGAGGCAAAGGTTCGAATCTTGGCTCAGTGAACTGAAGGTGATTTTTAAAATTTATTTATTGTTGTAATTTTTTTCATACTCTCTCCAAACTAATGGTGATTCTTATTTGTAAAGGCCTACTTTGATTATAATATTGAAGTATTTTAACATATCTGGTTTACTTATATACATTGTATTATTTATGGTCTTACCAATTAAATTAGGCCATTAATAGCAAGTGTGTTAAACCTATCACTGATAGAAAAAAGTCAAATATCATGTCAAAATGAGAAGTTTCCCTAGCACTCAATGAACCAACATACATTAATATTGCCTAGCGCCTGAAAACTAGACTGTACCGGGTAGAGCGCGCGCGCGCTTGAAAATTAGAACCAGTTCTATCTTTCAAGCGCGCGCGCTCGCTCGCTCGCTCGCTCGCTCCGGTGTGGCCACCTCCCATTACAACCAATGTGTTCTATTTTATATTTTAGTCGCTCGCTCGCACGCTCAGTCTGGCCGTACCTTCACTCCTTTGGTTTAGTCGTCATTTTCGTTTTTATTTTAAACCATGGTTTAATATGCGTACAGGCAATACACTGACTAATGAGATGCTTTAAGGAAATGTATTCTCATTTGCGAGAAGGGAGATTGGGAAACCATTAAAAAAGGCCTTACACTTGATACAAACACCTGCAGCTCGAACCAAAACTTCCTTGTCATCAGAAAACCAAACTAAAAGCATTTGACAACTATGTGGATAGTCATTGGTAATCCCTATAATAAACATACTAAGGGCTATAAAATCGCTTATCATCTTTTGGCGTGTTGTGGTAATTTTTACAAAAAAACAAACTTTTTTTAAAAGTATGTGTTCATATTTCTTGTATAACCAACAGATCATCCTGGTGATATTTGAATTTGAACCCGTCTGTAAACGGCAATAGGGTAAATTTGATTCACTCTTGATTCAAGACGTACCGTACCTGGTTAGCTCAGTGATAGAGCAGTGGCACGTATAGACACAATTCCCAGTTTCAATTCCCGTGTCCAGGTTGACATTTTCCAACCTATTGAATTTAACACAGCTTCAAGGCTCCTATCTGAGACTATATATAATCTAATCATTTAATTGTAATTAATCAATCGTGAGCTTACCTGCCCAATAGTGATGAGGTAGAATTTGTAAGCGCTTCATTAACATTAATTTAGTTTAAGTATATAAAAAAATGTAAAAACTTTCTTGGTCCATCTGGGTAATAATTTAAAACCAAGATCTACTAGATAAGCATTGAGTGTGCAAACAACATTAAAACCCGTTCCAGTGGCTGAAAAGACTAACGTCCTTTTAACTACTTTAAAACATTATATACATTGTTGTTATTGTGGGTTTATTTTTTTACAGTTACAACCTTGACTTCTCAAATACAAGTTTTGAAACAGGAGACGTCTATACGTCCCTACCACCATTAATGATTGATAATTCAACTGACCATACATCTTCAAATATAGATGGTTTACCAATATTTGGACGACGTATAGTTGATATCGGACATTTGTTTCGCACTATATTGGAAACAAACCATGAAAATGGACTAAATTGTAACTTTATGAATATGTATCCAACTAAATAAAGACGAAATGGTTTTGAAACAATTTGGACGTTTAAATGTAAAATGTGCAAAATAGAGTTGAATATTTCCTCCGAAGACAACTCTAACAAACACACATACATGGACATAAACGGTGCTGCTGTCAATGGTATAATAGCAACTGGGAATGGATATAGTCAATTGTCAGAACTTGCCTCTGCACTTTGTAACCAGCCTCCCTCATCATCCCAATCAAATAATGGACAGAGGTAGAAACAAGAGAGTTATAATTTTTATTCATTCAAACATAATACAGCTCAATGGGGAGCGGAACATCAAAGATTACAAATACCAAGTGCCAGTATGCGCCTGATGGGCGAAGTAACATACAAACACATGTCACGGCCAGAAGGGCGATACAACCATAACAAGGTAATTGCTGCCTTATAATAAGGCCTTAGAAATGGCACTGGGTGACCCCGATCTGTTGATAAATTGGTCTCCTTAGACACGTTAAACGTTACAATTCTCAAACAATAGCACAGGCCTAGCCTAGACTCTAGCATAGCCCAAAGGGGGTCAAGACCCCATAGTTAATTAACATAGTCGAGAGGCCTATCAATAGCATCAAAGTGAATACAAAGTTTCCAAGCCCAACAATAATAACTCCACCCATTTAAGTAATAATTTAGACCCCGTTGGGAGATTTATGAACTAGGTGGCCCGCGGTCCCACTATTTAGAACCCACAAACTAATATTTGCCAAACATAACAATAAACTATATATTATCTCCCTAACAACCATAAACACAAATATAGATATATGAAACATAACAATAAACTATCTAGACCCACTAACAATCCTAGGTATATAAACATATAAAAAAAAGGGGATTATCCCGACTAACTAACAACCCCATGTATACAAACGATAAACATTACTAAAAACACCCGTGTTTCTCTTAGACAGTCTGCGGCCCTACATTTATCCGCCTTTTTGTTTATGCAGAAAGAACATAAACATAACTTCCTATTATATATGGCCTCCAAGACAAAAATGCACCAGAGTGCGAACATTACGCGAAGCGGAGATTTAAAATATTAACACGAGAACCAGATGGGTTCCCCCTTTAATTACCATAGTCGTAAAGACGACTACCAATAACCCGCAGTCATGACTATTCGTTAAATAAATAAAGAATATAAATATCTACAATTCATACGAAGTCCGAAACATTGAATTTTGAAAATATAAATAAGATTTTAAGCCAAAGAGAATTTTGATTAATTATGACGAGCCCACTTATGAAGTAAGACTCTTACCTCCTAAAAGCCCTGAGTATAATGCGTGCCAACACATCGCACCACCACACTTTTATACCCTGAAGTTATCATGTGCTCTCAAAGCGGACGGATAGGGGGGGGGGATGGTCTAGAAGTATCCACAGAGTCCCGGAGCAACAAGCCACACGCACAACATAGTCTGTCGAAGGTCCCATAACGTTCCATGATGTTCCATAAAGTTCTAGTTGGAAGCGCACAGCGATGTTCACTTGTTTTCTCGTCTGATGAAGGGGAAGGGCCTCTCCGCCCCACCCATGGCGAGCGTCTAGCGCCGGCTCAGTCAGTTGTAGTGCGCGTTGGGGGAAGTGTCTTGCGTTATGAAGTCCATTCCATGTGAGTCAACAGGGACAGCATAAGGTGAGCGTTACAATCATCCCATGTTTTGTTGTGACAAGGTTACAACTTGACATACCATGCATGTCAAGTTTAACCTTTTTAAAGTACAAAAAAAAAGTTCCTCTTGCAATTCATGACTCTGCGTGGATTGTTATGGAAGAGGCGGGAAAAGAAGAAGCAGAATTAGCAAAAAGTAAAAATTATGTTGACAAGGATGGTGTTCCACTTGTGACTGTAGTGTCTGATGGCCAATTTGCAAGAGTAGCTACAAGACAAACTATGATTCTCTTTCTGGTGTTGTAAGTATTGTAGCAAATTAAAAAATACATTTAATTGGTTTATTAATTTTTTTTACTCAAAAATGACTCAATTGCATGTTTTATATTTGATTCGCTTTATCATGTTTCAGGCGAGTATTGTAGGACACAAAACCAAAAAAGTTTTGTTTATAGGAATTAGTAACAGATACTGTTCAGTTTGCGCGAAAGCCAAAGCGAAAGGTGTAGAAATAGGGAACCATCAGTGTTTTTTGAACTGGAATAAAAGTGCAACAAGCATGGAAGCTGATATAATTTCAGAAGGATTCAGGCAAAGTATGAGTATGCATGGAGTGAAGTACAACAAGCTAATCGGTAAGAAATTTACTATAAATAGATAAAAAAGATGTGTGTGCTATAATATGGTACGAAAGAGTAAAATTAACATTTTGTTTAATTGCTCATATTCTCATATATTTTTAAAAAAATCTTCTCGATTCTTCACAATAATCCAGGTTCTATTATTGTAATGCTTTTCCATTCTTGCTATAGAATTAATTCCTTAACAAACTTTGAGAAATCATAAAAACAGAAAATAACTTACAGTATATATGTTTAGTCTCACTTAAGAATATTATTTCAAGAAAAAAAAAATTCCCAACTTTCTGTTTTTATGTATCTTGGCAAAAGAGAACCAATTTGACAGCTTGGTGTATATATTTACTTTGGCATCAAAAAGGTTCAAAATTCAAAAGTGGTACTACAGGTTAATGGACGTCTAGCTGGCTGGAATGGATAAGCTAATTTTCTGCTCGAGAGTGTGATTGTATCTTAACTTTATATCTCCCCACGTTTAGTCCAACTTGGTCGCCTACACACTTTACGGTCCGGCACTACACTTCTTATCTCTATCAGTTCTTGGAAAAAGTTTGCTTGCTGCCTTTACTGATTACCGGTCGCGGTCGCCAGTCTCCCAATTGTTTAAACAAACCAGTAATTCTGCCAACCTGATGGCTGGAATCCACCAGTTAATATAACGTTAGCAACGCCATCTATTTTGAGAGCTGAAAGCTCAACACACCGCCTGTGAGGGTAGACAGGGCCTTAAGCTAGAGTGTTTGTTTATAACATATTATTTAATGAATCATTTCTTTTTCTTTTTAAAAGTATTTTTATATTTGGGTTGGCTTCAATAATTAAGACGATATTGAGCTCTAACGACTCGCGAGTCAACACTTTAGTAAGAATACATAGTTTTAAATACAACTTTTCCTTCTACAAATAGTTATTTTAGTTGATAATAGGTGCCGTTAGTATGATCAATACCCATTTATAAGCTAATATCTATTTTCAAGCGTTGGCTAACCTGCTGTATCGGAATTCAAGTGGCAGTGGAGGGTTAAGCTAATCTCTGTGTCCTTCTTGAGTAAAAGAAACATTAATACCGTGTGCATTGGGATAAGAATGGCCAATGTCCAATTATGAGAATTTGAGTAATTAAATATAAACATCTTACTATATTCACGGACTAAAATACTCACAAATTATTAACTCCTGTGTGAATAAATATAGTTGGTCCTTACTTAGTTCAATGAGAGTATTACTCTAGTGATACATTATTTTCAAAGAAAAAACCACATGCTTCTCCATACACAAAGTTATATGATATTAGCCCTTATTTACCTGAGGAATTAAAACATGTAAAATTCTTCACTCCTATCCTACATTCTTTCACGGGTTCTCTCATTCTTGAGTACTACACGTTTAAATATTAAGTATTAAAAAAAAATATTCAGAGTATATGGAAACTACTGTACATTGAATTTTTAATCCACTATTATAATAATAAAAATAAACATTCCTGCTCATATCAAACGTAGTTATTTTAAATAAAATTGAGTCTAAATGTAATTTGGAGACGTTCTCAGTATGTTTTTATCTATTATATTTATTTTACGGTCTGAGATTTGACTTTGGAATCAGTTATTTTTCAAAAAATTATTGAACTACGTTTATGGTACTCAACGTGTGAATATGTTAATTTTATTTTATTAGCTTGTTAAATGTGATTACTTTTAGTTTGAATCTGTTGAATTCTCGCAGTTTGTGGGCTATTTTCAGAAGAAATGTATCGAATCCCGAACAATAAGTACGCACGACGATAATTTTTATATAATTAATAAAATGTGACTATTTTTGCTTTCGAACAAGATACAATGGATTATATAAATTTTGAGGTGGAAAGGTATTTACACATTATTATTTTATATCCTTGTGGATAGCAAGTTTGTGAAGCATGGGTCGATGGAAGAAAGGGCGCACAAAGAAACTCAAAGATATAATTGATTACTTAAGTGTTTGTCGCAAAGGGCAAGTTTTGTTTAATGGTATCATATTACTGGCCTTTAGGCTATCTGTATTTTCTAATTTAAGTACAACGGATGAGTAGCGATACTATTTTATTTACTATAGAAATATTAAACAAAATTAAGATACAAATAAATATTTCTATATAACAATGCAGCAATTATTCTGATGTTTCAAATACTTTTTCTAAAAAAGCTCTTAGCTGAAAATAAATGTTACTAACACTCTGTAACGCACTTATAGTATGTTAAAAATATCTTGTGCCTTGGCCGAGTTCGTATCACGCTAGTACCAAGTAATTTCAACCTTACAGGTAATCGAACTATCAAAGTTACTGGAGTTGATTAATTTATGCGATCATTGCTCAGTCATAGCGCTTTAGCGTTCTTGACTGCGACATGGAGTGTATGATAAGTAAAATATATTTAAAACCATTAAAGTTAATGAACTTTTTTGTTCCTAATGCTACAAAGTGAGTAAGTAGTTGATACCCAACAGCCTCTGCGGTATAGTGGTAAGATTTACTGACTTCAGGTTCTGAAGTCCCGGGTTCGATCCCCAGTGCACCCAATTCTGTCTGCAAAGCAGTGGGTCTGAACGGAACCAAAATCAACCTCATGGGGACAAATGAGGAGATAATTGAATGAATAAATAGCGCTTCAGTCTAGAAAACTGAGATAGAAGGCTGGAGGGTTCGTTGTGCTGACCACATGACACCCTTAAATCGGAAATAGTGGCACAATCTTTACCAACATACTGCAACTTCCCGATTGTTATAGCCTGCTTGCAGGCTGACACCATGGAGATATTACTCAAGTTAAAATCTACCAATGGGATGAAAAATTATTCCCAAAAACAATTATTTCTGGAAAATTGTGTAGATCCTAAAGATGTTTGAACACTGTAAACACCATATTAAATAACAGATACCCACTTCAATGGCCGAGTGGTCTAAGGCCTCACTCCAGTGTTAAATTGGCCGATTAATAGCGGAGAACTTAGGGTTCAAATCCTGTTCGGGTCTACTGAGGGTAGTTTTTCCTAAATTGTTCCCTATCTCCTAAAATAAAATGCTGGTAAATAACCTCTCAAATGCTTCCTTCCTCATTACTTCCCAATTTGATTATCATATATGCGTATAACATTAACAGGTAGTATGACGCGGTGATATCAGTAATAAAAATATCAGATATATTTATTGTCCAAATTGTTCTAGTATTCGAAATGAAACTGATTTTAAATATTTTATTGCCTCTATAGCCTTTAAAGTTTAGAAATTAATCAATGTACAGTGGCCAAATTTAGCACATTAAATTTTAATTTATTTTTTTATTTAACCTACTACTAATAAACTCAAATAAATGGTACGACAAACTCGTAAGCAACATACTTTCTTGTATAGTTTATTTATAATAGTTAGTGACAAAATCTTCAAAAATGACCTATCTCAATTTTACCTTAAATAATTTTTTCTCTGATAAATAAGTATACAGTATTATTTATCACTACCCTCCCCAGATATTTATTTGAAAAAAAAAATAGTTAAATACTTTCTTAAAAAGGTAATTTATAAGGCAATGACCTGAGTTCGTTTCTACTCTGCTCAATAACATGAACCGGCTGCTAGGCCTAGTATTTATGGCTCATAGATTTTATTGCAAGGGGGTCAAATTTAAATTAAGTAAGACATTTTAACATGATTTTAGATCCTCCCTCCCTCACGTGGGTCAGCGGAAGAATTTTCGTAAGCTCCTTCCCACCTCTCTAGCTATTTTTAGACACAAAGATTGGTAATATACCACTTTGGTGGCCACATGGTCTAAGGCGTCACTCTTTCAATAGACTAATCTTCCGATGACTGGGAGATCGTGGCTCAATCATGATCGGGTGATATTTCCTAAATATTTTCCCAATCTCTCTCCACGCGAATGCGGGTACACTTACTCTAACTTGAAACGTATTTATCCCTAACATACTGGCGTAATTAGTTCTTACCTAAACAGGCAGAATTAATGAAGGAAATGTACCCACATTTGCGTGGGAGAGTAGAAGGAAACGATTGATTAAGATTTCCCCAAAATACCCTCAACAGGGATTCGAACCCCCAGAGAGAAGTGTCTAGCTGGCTGGGATGGATAGGATAATTTTTCCGCTTGAGAGTATGATTGTATCTTGACGTTTTATCTCCCGACGTTTAGTCCAACTTGGTCGCCTACACACTTTACGGTCCACTGCACTACACTTCTTATCTCTATCAGTTCTAGGAAAAGATTGCTTGCAGCCTCGGCTGATTACCGGTCGTGGTCAGCCAGCCTCCCAATTGTTTAAACAAACCAGTAATTCTGCCAACCTGTTGGCTGGAATCCACCAGTTTGGATAACGTTAGCAACGCCATCTATTCTGAGAGCTGAAAGCTCAACACACCTCCAGAGAGGGTAGGCAGGGCCTTAATTGCGAGCTACTTATGTGACTAATGTGTTCGCTCATTTACTGTATAGTATTTTGTGGCTTTACTTTGGTTTTTGACACTGGCACAAGGAACTAAATACAGGAATAGAAAAATGTTGATAAGCTGCAAACTAAAAGGAATGCGTGTTGGAAGATCCGACAGCAGGGTGAAGAGAATAGTAGCAAAAATCCAAACGAGCAACTAGTAACTACTTTTAAAAGTAGTAAACATTCGATTATTACCAACTCTTTACTACTTCTCAAAATCATTCGAATGATTATTAGTTATTTTTCAAAGAATCGAATGATTATTCGATTCTTAAAATCATTCGATTATGCCCATCACTACTGTCGACTGATCTAGTGGGTTTGGAAGAATAGCTGAGAGTGATAATCCCCACTCCCCGTGACTTCCGAGAAACAGGAGCCTATCGGAAGTCTAAAGGCATCTTGTAACTGGTGGTTTAGTAGTTTCTGCCTTGAAGGGTATCAGCCCCCCTAAGGTTGTGGAAAACTGAGAAGAGAGAGAGAGAGTTGGGTGGGGAAATGCAACTTTGGAAATGAGCTAGCTACAGGTTATTAATTTCTCCGAAATACCTAAAATCTCTTTTCCTCTTCCTTGGGGATAGTAATTCTACCTGCTTCTTTAACTTCACGTAAAATAAAAGAGTAACATTTATTTTAGATATGCATTCGTATCGATTTCTCCAAATGTAATCTATAGTCCAGTGACGGCTCGTAGCTATAATTAGTGGGGGTGCTGCTCCATAAAAATTTTAGCCTTTGTTTTAAAATTGTGTAAAAGGACAAAAACATGTATAAAAAAATTTTTATTCAGAAACTTGTTAAAATCTTAACAAAAAAAAACTGTTTTACTTATTTTAAATTAAATTGTTACAGTTCAAGCTTGATCTATTCATTTAAAAATTAAATTCATTCTTCTTGTTTTAATTTGCACAGATAATTAAATAATTTTCTCCTTGATCTCTGGATGACAATTGAGAACCTTTTTCTCTATTGGAAGTACTGCAAGTGCATTTAGTCTTTCTGTTAAACAAAATAACAGAAAAAAAAGAATCAAATAGAATATCTGGAAGCAGAATAATAATCTAATTCTACACTCTTCTACACTTTATAACATTCAAGAATATAGTACATGGTTTTTAAGCACTACACACACTGATTAAATAAAACCTCCTTCCACCATCACGCCAGAACCGGCACTGCGAGAGCAACAGTGCTCTCTCTACCTGGCAGTCCCGCCTTCCTCCCCAACCCCTCCTATGTGCTCATACGCTCATCAGTCAAACACCACGTCTCTGGCACTGTGAAAAGCAGAGTTCCATAAAAAGATTTTTGTATCTTTTTCATAAACTGGAAGATGGCTACTGAAGTACTGACACTAAGCTTAAGGAATATATATTGTACTACAAAAATAAGAAATTAAAGAAAAAAGTTCTCATTAAATTAAATGTTATCAATAATATCAAGTGGAAATAGGAGGTGCTGCAGTTCCACATTGCCTATACACGAACCGCCACTGATTCCATTCTGAAAATAATGTGATGACTAATGACCGTAGGTAGATATAAAACAAATAGAAACAATTTTGGGGTGGGTACGGAACTAGTTAAGAATCATTCATTTTTATTTTGTAAATTTTGCTCTACATTTAGATTGCTTAGCCATAATTAACTGTGGAATGCCTGGCCGCCACCGTGGTTCGGATTCCACGTTAAACTGTAGGTCCTTCATTTCATCTCACAATCACCCTACATTACACATTAGCGTAAGTGCGTATAACCCGAACGGGTAGTAAGACGCGGTGCTAATAATAATAATAATAATAATAATAATAATAATAATAATAACATAATTAACCACATATACTCATGTACAAATACAAGTACAAATAATTTTAAACACACTATTAACGTAGCTTATTATTTATAATTAATCATAAATATTGCTTTTTTTATATTTCAAGTGATTACAGGTTCACTTTGACATATCTACTGTCCAGTTTGAAACTTTACCAAAAGTAAAATCTTGCTAAAATTGAATTACAATTGTATTAGTGTGGTTTTTTTCCAAATTTGTATTCATGATTTTACATTTTTGAAAGTAAAATGGCCATACAATCTAACGGTTATATTTTAATAATCAATGTACACAATTTTTTTAAACAAATAGTTTGGTCCTATAAACTAATAGCATTTTTTATATGAACGCCTAAATATATCAAACATAGTCGTTATCACTATAAATGAAACTACTATTGACGAACCAAATTTAGTTTAGAAACGATACACTTTTTATTTGATCAAAATTATTGGTCATATTGGACCAAAAACAATCCGTTTGGTTGAGTCACCTTAAATGTACCATACATATATAATTGGTACTCGGATCAATAGGCATGTGAACTAAATATCGGGTTCTTGTTTTCTGGCTACACTGAGGTCAGGGTTTAAATTCCAGATAGGTGCAATGAGAGTGTGTTTTCTAAATTTTTTCCCGCTTATCCTCCACGCAAATGTGGGTACATTTAATTAAATTTCCATATTATCTCTAGATAATCCTTAAATCTTATTAAATGCTGATAACCCAATTGGGCTACAGGACTTGGTTGAGAAAATGCTATAAGGCACCTATTATGTAGAATTATATTGTTGCGTGAAGCGAAAAGTTCATGACACAAAGTTTTGTGTCAGCCACATTAAATATGTAAGAAAATGTTGAAGTTTTTGAGATTATTTATTCAGTCAATTAGAGCCACAAATAAAAATCAATCAATATATGACTATAACTATGAGTATACTGAATTTTCTTTGGTTATGACAATACATTTTTTCGGACTTGGTATTTTGTGGCCAGGTTTTACAGAAACTATGGTTAAAATAGATCGCAAGAAATGGATTCAAACAAATGACTTTTTGGTGTTAGGACACATGATTCGTAGAATTTTATGACCTAAAATACATTCGCATTTTTAATTTATAGTCCTTTAAATGCTATAATTTGCAAACATTTTTTGGAAAATATTACAAAATATTAATTCTTATTAACAATACTAATTTTTAAGTTAGTAATAATTAAGTTAATTAATACTAAAAATAATACTTTGTAACGGGCTAACCAATTTAGCCCTGTAATGTCTAAATATGCTGCTCATAATCATTGCTCAGGAATATATATATTGCGCCCAATTATATATACAGATCTATTATTGTATATCTCCATGTTTTACCTACCACGTCTCAGAAACATCATGGAACAAGAAAGGCGCCATCAGAAGAGTTAGCCGCTCTCGCTGTTTTGCTAGCACTGCACTTGACTGGTTGGAGTAACAAAAACATCTGACTACAGTTCGTAGTGTGCGGCTTGCGCATTGTTTGGTGATTGATTGGCATGGCTTAGGCCTACATGACCTTTACAACCTAGAGGGATGTCTGCTCCTTTCTTTCTTTCCCATTATTCAGTACGTTAAGCCAATATAAAGCTCCACGGTAGGTCCGTGAAGTTGGCAGTACGACTAACGGCACAAATTCTGAAACCTATGCCAATATTTAGTGGTGAATTTGTACCACAAGATAATCATATCCCCATAATTTGTGCCATCATAGTTTTCGTGAAAACATCAAAAAACAGTGGGTGCTGCTGGCAGCACACATAACGGCACAAATTCTGAAACCTGTGCCAATATTTAGTGCTGAATTTGTGGCACAAGAATATCCTATCCCCATAATTTGTGCCATGATAGTTTTCAATAAAATACTTAATATTGTTTGTTGTAGCTTCACACTGTAATTCCATCCTTGTAGGCCGTTGTTTCATTTCATTTTCCCTTTTCGATACATTATGCTGATCACACGTTTCTCTCTTTGAGTGCTTGTTTAACCCAGGGGTGGGAAAATGTTTGGCTGTCGAAGACCCAATGTCCCTTCACGGACTCCTCAAGACTTCAAACTGCTTGTACAGTAGTTTTTCCAAACTTTTACCAGATAATGAAAGTGCGCTTAAGTTTGATAGATCGATTAGATTGATTAATTACTATCCAACATTTATGTTTAAAAATGACTTTTTGTTTTGATTTATTAAAATACAAAATATAATTTCCTAATGTTTGTGTGTCTTTCCACACCCCCCAGAAGTCTCTAAATGACCTAGAAAACTGAAATTATGCACATTTATAATATTGACTTGATGTCTTGGGGTTTCATAAGGTCAAAAAGTTTTTTATTTTAAAATTTAAGATCTACCTCTAAAACCAAATGTAGCTTACTTAAGGGTGAAAAGAGAAAAACAAATCGATTTTATCATAATTGGCTCTGACAATTTTGTTTAAAATTCATATCTTAGGCCAATTTGTCAGTAATATTATTTTGTACCATCTCATTTTCCCGGAAATATGATTTATAGAATACTTTACACGTGCTGATATTTGCAATTATTAGTATAGACTACGAGACACACAAGACGAACCCGGTTTCAATTAGGATATTATAACAGTGTCTATTGATTTATTTTTCTTAACTGCGAGGAGAATGATTTTGAAGGCAATGCTCGAGAATATAGATTATGACCTTCCTAAGACATAAAGTAACTGGTTTATAATAATATATTAATCTATGGAGATATTTAATTGGTGATTATTATATTTATACAATCATTATTTACGACTGAATATCATAACCCAACACTAGTAACATAGTTATCATTATAAGACTTCTTAGTATAATTTCTACAAATAACCAGGGTTGATATGAAGAAATTTGAAGCTATAAAAATAATTTTCTTTACATATATAGTAAAAAGTACGTCATCTGTCTCTATCTTGAGCTAGTTATACCCAGTCCAACTCATTAAACCTTATTTCTTTTAGGTCCATCCTAATGTCATCCTTCCATCTGCACCTAGGTCTTCCCACTCTTCTTTCTTACTATTAGTTGTGCCAGTCAATACCTTGAACGCGGTTCTAGATTCTTGCATTCACGCTGCATGACCTACCCACCGTAACCTGCTAGATTGACTACCCTAACAATGTATGTTGATGAGCACAGAGTATTCAGCTCATCATTATGTAGCCTCCCCTACTCCCCACTATACTAATCCATTTTTTGATCAAATATCTTCCTAAGCACTTTGTTTTCGAAGACCTTACATTTATTTTCATAATGTAAGTTAACAGGCAATGTTTCGCAATCGTAGAGAACAACCGGTAAAATTATGGTTTTGTATAGTATGAGTTTTACATTCCTTGACAGCAGAGATGACAACAACTTACAGACCGATAAATAACAAGCATTTCTTGAATTTATTCTTTTTATAATTTTGTATTTATATTCATATTAACTTTAGTAAGGAGAAATTGATTGAGAATATTATGTAAGGAACGAGCTTGTGAGAATATTAGATCACTACATATAATAATTGAGAAAGAGATAATTACAGTAATCCTATTAAAAACAAAATATGCCTTATTAAATATTAGATTTGAATTTGTAATATAATGATTAGATGAACATTTAGTTAATATGTAATATGTTAAAATTATTGCACATAAGCTATGTGAAATTACAGTTCTGAGTAAAAATAAGAAAGTAAATTGATAAGTTAAATTTAAGCCTATTTAGGATCATTCAGTTTCTAATCAAAAAACAGTAGTCCTAAAATACAATTAAACATCAGAATGTATTAAATATAAGATAGATAGATATTTTTTGATAAAATGAAATTAGGTTAATAAGTGCTCATCATAAACCGTTCCTTAGCTATGTTCGTTAATTCCTCTCCTTAATATTTCTTCGTTGGATTGAAGTTTATTGACGACATGTTTTGGCTATTCAGTCATCATCAGGTCTGAGACAAACCAATGCAAACAGATATTATTAGAATGTAAATAATGTGAAAATAAATTGAGTGAGAATATAAGGAAAATTGTAGAAAGGTTAATATGTAAGAACGAGATAGTATTATTATTTTTTGATAGGAAGTTCGAAAAATAGTTGAATTATAATCAGAATTAAACGATAAAGCTTACCTCTTAAATCTAAAGTGGGGTTGAGATGTTCTCCCCTATGTTATCCGGTAATGATATGTATAAATTATTAAATTGTAACCATTTAATAATTAGATTCAGAACATTCTGTTGTCAACATAAACAATGAGGAAACAATGAAAAAATATATATATAATTTATTAATATAGATGCCGCTAGTGTGTTTGTTGATTCTAATAGATAGAAACAAGAAAAATTGGTTGGAAATTATGAATTTTGAATCTTTAAATTTTGTGGAAGATATTTAATTGTGTGAATAAGGGATTGGTTTTCGAATTTGGATGCTCATTAAGAATGGTGTTATGATGAAAATGAGCAAACCAAATTCGAAAACCAATCCCTTATTCACACAATTAAATATCTTCCACAAAATTCATAATTTCCAACCAATTTTTCTTATTTCTATCTATTAGAATCAACAAACACACTAGCGGCATCTATATTAATAAATTATATTTATATTTTTTCATTGTTTCCTCATTGTTTATGTTGACAACAGAATGTTCTGAATCTAATTATTAAATGGTTACAATTTAATAATTTATACATATCATTACCGGATAACATAGGGGAGAACATCTCAACCCCACTTTAGATTTAAGAGGTAAGCTTTATCGTTTAATTCTGATTATAATTCAACTTTTTTCGAACTTCCTATCAAAAAATAATAATACTATCTCGTTCTTACATATTAACCTTTCTACAATTTTCCTTATATTCTCACTCAATTTATTTTCACATTATTTACATTCTAATAATATCTGTTTGCATTGGTTTGTCTCAGACCTGATGATGACTGAATAGCCAAAACATGTCGTCAATAAACTTCAATCCAACGAAGAAATATTAAGGAGAGGAATTAACGAACATAGCTAAGGAACGGTTTATGATGAGCACTTATTAACCTAATTTCATTTTATCAAAAAATATCTATCTATCTTATATTTAATACATTCTGATGTTTAATTGTATTTTAGGACTACTGTTTTTTGATTAGAAACTGAATGATCCTAAATAGGCTTAAATTTAACTTATCAATTTACTTTCTTATTTTTACTCAGAACTGTAATTTCACATAGCTTATGTGCAATAATTTTAACATATTACATATTAACTAAATGTTCATCTAATCATTATATTACAAATTCAAATCTAATATTTAATAAGGCATATTTTGTTTTTAATAGGATTACTGTAATTATCCCTTTCTCAATTATTATATGTAGTGATCTAATATTCTCACAAGCTCGTTCCTTACATAATATTCTCTTTTTATAATTTGCAATCTAATATTATCATCGCTAGATAAAATTGTTCCTAGGTTTGTGAATTTATTAACCTGTCAAATGATATGTTGTTTGATGTAATCTATAATTATCTTCCTCAATTTGTGTTCTCTTTGTGATCATACACTTAGTCTTTCCAGCGTTAACTTCTAAACCTATTTCATTTACCAGTCACTTTAAAGGAAAATCAAAATATATTTTATAGCTGCCATACTATTACCTAACAAAGCAAAATCATCTGCTTACTCTAATAGCTTCATTGTACCGATTAATATCAAGCCTTCTCTACTTTCTTTCATTACCTAATAGCATATTCTAAGGCCAGAATAGATCCGTGAGGTTGGCAGCACCATTAACGGCACAAATTATGAAACCTCTGTCAAGATTTAGTGCTAAATATGTGCCACAAGAATATCCTATCCCCATGATTTGTGCCGCCATAGTTTTCATGCAATATAAAAAAAACCTTGGTGCTGCCAACTTCACATAACAGCACCCATAATGGCTCAAATTCTGAAACTTATGCCAATATTTAGTGCTGAATTTGTGCCATAAGAATATCCTATCAGCATAATTTGTTACACCATAACTTTCGTGAAAACGCTTAAAAACACAGTGGGTATTGCTTGCAGCACCCTTAACGGCATAAATTCTGAAACCTATGCCAATATTTAGTGCTGAATTTGTGCGACAAGCATATCCTATACCCAGAAGGTGTTGCCGCCATAGTTTTCGTGGAAATGACAAAAAAAACACAGTGGCTGCTGCTGGCAGCACCCGTAACGACACCAATTCTGAAACCTTTACCAATATTTAGTGATAAATTTGTGCCACAAAAATATCTTACTCTCATAATTTGTACCCCCATAGTTTCCATAAAAACACCATAAAACGATAAGTTGTGACCAAGTTGTATTCAGTTCTGGCCAGCCCTCACTTCAAGGCCGACCCTAGTTTCTCCCGCCTGTACAAACTGTGACGTCATAGTTGTATCCAACTAGGGTCCACGATAATTATATGAGGTTGCATCAAAACTCTGATATATGTATATATATATATATATATATAAATGCCGTATATTTACGACCATAGATGAAAAAATATCATCTGGGAGCTTGATCATTACATTGATAAAATAATTTTTAAAAAAACACTGTTTTCTTTGAACAGCTAATGCTGTTTTTTTTCTCAAAATTTTAAATAATTTATAAAAAGGATCCAATTTTATTTATTAGATGTAGGATTGATAATTGTATACGCCTAAGGCTAGATGAAGACTAATTTGAGGGAATGAATTCCTAGATGTTATAGTTTGCAATGAAGCATTATTTTTACCAATATTATACTAAAATACATATTTAAAAAAATTATTTCCTTATCATCGGTAAAAATTATGAAGCACTATGTTTAAATTGCAAATGTGAATACATATAATTCTCATGTGCTGAGATTGTACCACAGTTCTCAACTTATGTTCTGCCATAGTTTTCGTTTAAACACATTCAAGCTTTGGGCGCTGCTAAACTCTTAAACCTATGCAAATATGTAGTGCTCAATTTTAGCCCAAAATATTGTACATTCCCGTAATTTGTGCCGCTAGCCGCAATAGTGTTCTTAAAAATATTGAAACAAGTTGGGTGCTGCTAACTTCGCATAGCATTATCACTAAATTAATGGCACAGAATTATTTGTTTTACTATAACTTCATCCAACTACTTTCATTTATGACCTAATACTTTTCTTGAAAATATTAAAATATTGTAGATGTGGTTGGTAACACCATCAACAGTACAAATTCTAATACCTATGCTAACATTGAATACCAAATTTTAGTAGTAAAGAATATCCCACACCAATTATTTGTATCGCCAAAGTTTTAATGAAAATACCAGTGGCCTCATGTTCAAATTAAGGAATGTCGTTTAGAGGAATTGAACCCATATTAGCGTGGAGTGTGTGTGTGTTTGTGTGTAAAAGCTGGTGGGGAGATGTGATTAATCACAATAAATGTTCAAAACCACCTGTCTAAGAGTCATGCCTTGAACTCACAGTCAGTAGCAATCAGTATATCATAAGGCTGATTCCTTTTAAACCATGCGACCGCTGATGCAAAAAAACCCTCTCTTTCAAATAAGCTTCTAGTCTTATCTGATTTCACCGCTAATGTTACTAATATGAGAAACACGTGAGGATATTTGGTAATCAAGTAATTTTTTGTGGGGATAGTTGGTATTTTATAGTTATCGTGAAATTGACAGAAAACTTTGTTTAGCTACCAGCATCAATTTAATACCACAAATTACGAAAATGTTGCCAGTAATATTTTCTGAATTTGTGCTTCAAAAATCCATTTTCATAGTTGGTGCTACCTTAATTTGCCATAAAACACTTTTATGTACTAACGCCTATTACTAATACTTGTGAAACCTAAATAAAAAAAAAACTTTAATACAGGTCACAGGATACTATTTATTATTCCTTAGGGTGTGCCACATAAATAAATCAGTTTTATATATTGTGCCATAAATGGTTTTGGAGAAAAAAAGAGCAAAACTGCTAAGTGAAATATACAGCACCAAAATTTAAAACTACAAATTATATTAACAACACTAGCGTCACAAATTAATAATAAAATAGCAATATGACTTGTATGTGCTAATATTCTTAATTATTTAAAATAACATGAAAATATTCTTGCTTAGTATATTAGTATCAGCTCATATTTTCTTAAGTACAAGATTGTGGCTGTGGCTGTGTGTGTATGTGTGTGACGCAAATTCAGATACACTTCTTATAAATTCAACCTCTCTCATTCTTAACACATTAGTGCAATTAGTAAGGCCTAAATACGCATATAGCCCGAATAATAATTATTATTACTATTATCATTTTAATTTCCTTAACTATCGTGCTAGCCAACAGTCACAAGAGCTATATAAAATCCTCTTCGGTGGCCGTGGGGTCTAACGCGCTATTCTTGTGTTCAGCTAGACTGCCGAAGACGGGGATATTTGGGTTCAATCCCAGTCAGGTGCAGGGGGTGTTTTTCCCAAAAATAAATTCCACTTACTCTAAATCAAGCCTTCTTATTTCCTAGCCAATTAGTGTAATTAGTAGATAGGCATATAACCTGAACAGGTAGTAAGACGTGGTGCTAAAAAAAGTTGCATAACAAGCCAAGCCTGAATAATACACAAGTATGACATAGAAGTATAGCTGCAGAAGAATATAAAATAAATAATCATCGGTAACTAGAAATATGAGACGGAAAGCTTTCTCAATATTTTTCCCGGAAAATCTTCCAATTATTATTTCTGTAAAATAATTTCAACTGATTAACTAGATAATAATAATAACAGTAGTGGTAATTAGTGCTTGTGATAATAGTAGTATTATTAGTTAAGAAACACCTGCTTTGGTGGGCGCACGGTCTAACGCACTACTTTCGCAATGAACTAGACTGCCGATTACAGAGAAATTGGAGTCCGATCCTGGTTGGATATTCCGAGGCAAATTTTCCTGAATGGTTTTCCACTCTCACGCCACGCGAATGCGGGTGAAATTCCTTTAAATTAAGCCTTATTCATCTCTAACACATTCACGTAATTAGTACATAGGCGTATAAGCCGAACGGGTGGTAAAACGTTGTGATAAAAAAAAGCAGTAAAGAAAAATGAATTAGAGCCTTTGTAGACGCGTTATGTTTATAAATCATGTGCCGAGCTAATTATCATTAGCTCGCACAAGTCATTGATTACGTAAACCCTTAGTGTAATATCTTCACGCCACCAATTATTTTCCTCCAAGTTCTTCATATATTCTCAATTGGTTCACTATCTTAAATTGTTCTTCCATGGAAGAGGCGCTTTATTCGACATTCTTTTGTTTAGTCTATCCCCTCTTCTTTTTATAACTGATCACGCAGGCGCAGTTTTAGTCCCTAGCAGGCACGGGCTCGACTCCTAGCCCCGTCAAACAGTCTAGTATCAAGTGTATTCCCTAGCTGGGACGAGCTCGCCGCTTCATACTATCTCTGGACACGCCGTGTGGAGTTACTTGCAGGCTCAGAGCCGTCTCGCTTAGTTCTACATAGAAATATGGTGAACTGCTAGAACACTACACTAATGGATAGAACTACTATTTTGCCTGAGTACAGTGTATATGTTTCACGCTCGACCTAGTCAACTAGCAGTACGACTGGTAATAGCTGGTCTAGTTGAAGAGAATGGACTCCCGTGGACGGCAACCTTGGTATCGCGGCAGCTAGCCCTCACCACATTAATTTGGGTTACTTACCATCTGCTACATCTGATATGGTGTGGATCTGACTCGCTCACATCCACGCTTCTCTCCTACCTACTGCAACGTTTGTCTACTCTTGGTACCAAAGCGGTACCCTCTGTCGACTCGGCGCCTGGTACCACCCTGGTACACCCCTGCTCGCTCATCCCTAGTATCTTGCCGACATGCCGCGGAGCCTGCTGGACTGCTGCATTTGAGGTGTGGGTCCTACTCACTGTCATCCACGCATCATTCTTACCAGCTGCACTATTGGTCGACTCGTGGCACCGAGGCGGTACTCTACGCAGTTATCACACATGGTGCTACCCTGGTACAAACCATCTTGGTACACCCCTGCTCGCACACTCACTGGATCGTGCCTGTATGCCACGGAGCCTGCTGGACTGCATTCGATTAGAGTGCATGGGACTGGAGGCCGGACATCTGCCCTGCCTTCAAAGCTTGCGACCTGATATAGAAGGAATAGTCAGGTGTTGTAACTAGACCTACCAGGGGAAGGTTAGTCACTAGCTAGACTTTCTGGCTAATCATCTATTCGATGATCTATTTACTAGTGCGTGTGAATGTTTGTCACTGACGCACACTCTGATCCTATTGACAGCTCTTTCAGAGCGGGCTTCAGTTATTTCCAAACTAAGGGCGAGTTCACATTGCATACTAAAAGTGCTTAGAGTTATGGGATTAGCTGACCTATGTGTTTTCAGAGACTTTAGTAGATGCTACGTCTATTTTTATATTTATGTGTTAGTATATTAGGTATCCGTTAGACAGGTTATTAAGTTGCCCTGATTTAAAGGAGCGTCATAGATTTATAGTTGATAGTTTATTTGTAATAACGCTGATGCGTGTGGGCGACTATATATGTGGTAATGAACCTTATGTAAGTGAGCGCCTACCAGCCTTCCTTGGGTGTGACTGATTTAACTGTTGGCCTAATTAGGCTGGCCGCTCGGCCAAGTTACCCAGTTAACTGTTGCACTGGGGTATAGATATGGTCTCTCATTTTGGGTGCACCAAGTTGAGGCTTGACCGTCTTGGCTGCCCCAGTTCTCTTCTCTGTTGGGTCCTTTTAGACGAGATACTTAGCCACCATCTCGTGGACTTATTTGCGTTGTGTAATGTACACCTCCCCTAACCAGTTTTGATTGTTGATGTTACCTTGCACGTCATGCGTATGGATTTCTAATGTGGTTGTATTATTCTTGAAATATAGGTATGTGGACTGCTGCCCGAGGGAGTATGGGGCAGAGCGCTCACTACATAATCCAAGCACTCTGAATGCTGAACGAGTGTATATGGTCATTTATAGAAAATATAGAGAGTGCTACACTTTAGCCTGGCTGCATTGCCCTTTACTAAGTAGACAGCCAATTTCCTGTAATACACAGTGATCTGCTACTCTTTTGTATAATGTCCTTTGAAAATAAAATGTATGTCTTTTTCTTACTATGTTATGTTTAATTGCACCCCACCCCTTCATTCCTGTCATGTAGGGTGCAATCATACTCCTAATTTTGGTCATTAATAAGTTAATTAAAATAATTTTAACGTTGATCCGACATTTTTCTTCCCCTCTATCTTCCGTATTTCTTATCTACCCTACCGACCACCAATTGTAAAGTGGTCAGGGTCTTAGGCCCTTAGTTCTCAACCATTTCTTGTTTAAATTTACATTAGTTTGCCTTTTTTTTATATATTAATATGCTCAAGCTACTCAGAAATCTAAACTGATAAATACATTGTTCATTTCATTTAGGCCTAATTTAATTCTCTTTATTACTATTAAATGGTTAATTATAAGGAAGTGTGGGTTTTATGGTAATTATAAATCATGTAAATCATAACCAAAGTTGTAAGCAATGCATGTTTTAAATTTCAATTCTTTAACTTCATTTTCAGGCCTTTAAACTTTTAATCTTATAGTTTTTCATTATTTAAAGTCATTGTTGGAATATTAGTCATCCAAATTTATTACTTTTACTTTTCATTTTAAGCATCGTGCAACGTATTGATAACTGAACCCGGAAGCTGGGAGACGCACCTGTTGCTTACACGTGTGGTCTTTCGCGGGAGGGGTAGGTTTTGGCGCGGACTCCTGGCCAATCAGTGCATTCGCTTGAGCGTCTGAGTTTTACATTATATGGAAGAGAAGCGTGAGACGCGACATAGACGCGATCGGGAGACAGGACTGTTAACACTAAAATAGAGTAGACCGGTAATAACTACCTACTATTTCAACCTGTAGAGATGGGGGAGAGGAGATTTAGCCCAGGTGGCTAAAAAGTTGTCTTTATCAATGGAACTAATTCGTTCATCTAAATTAATTAGCCGTATTACCATTATGTACATTTTTTGTTAAATTAAAACTTCAAATACTACACTACCTCATATGTTTTTAATCGGCTGAGTACCTCTACCCCCACCATTATAATTATAACCCCGAGATGCTCTACCGAACCAACTGACTGCCGTGGACGACACCGTAAGAAGATGATGATCGAGAAGTGACTGGGTACACAATCCCCCTCCCCCCTTCTTTTAACACACTGGTATCCTAACACACTATCTTTTGAAGTATAATAGGCTCAAAGTGTCACCTTTTAACTTCCCAACCACAAGCCACCACTGAAGAAAACTTTCATTTTTATAATGGTAACTGAATAATGGTACATTACAATCATAAAAAATAGTAAGAAGAAGAAGATTGTAAATTTAGAACACGCACTGAGTAAATTAATGATACGAGATCTCCTTTACTAAACATACTACTACTACTACTACTACTACTACTACTATTACTATTACTACTACTACTACTACTATTACTAATACTATTACTACTATTACTACTACTATTACTATTACTATTACTACTACTACTACTACTACTACTACTACTACTACTACTACTACAACAATTACAATTACACAATTGTAATTGTAATTAAATTGTAATTGTAATGGTAATTGTAATTGTAATTGTAATTGTAATTATTATATTATAATTATTATTATAATAGTAGTAATAGTAATAATAAAAGTATGCGATGGCCGTGGGGTCTAACGTGCCACTCTAGAAATAAACTAGACTGCAGAGGATGGGGACATCGGGGGCGTTCGATCCTAATCGGGTGCACTGAGTGTGGTTTTTCCTTAATTGTTTCCTACTCTCCCTCCACGTAAATGCGGGTCCACTTCCTCTACCTACCTCATCCTTAATCCATTAGCGTAATTAGTACATAGGAATATAATCCGAACGGGTACTATGACATGGTGCTAATAATATACACTTGGGGAAGGTAAAGTTCTTAAGCACTTTACCTCATCTGCTTGCCTTAAATAGTGTTGTATATCAGTCAGAGTTCATATAGTAACACAATTGCTCAACTTGCGTTTTTATAACATAATATAATGTATATCTTCTAACAATATACTGTTATAATTGATTATATATGTTTTCCGTCATTAATTCCAGCAATTTATTATTTTGAGGTAGGCCTGTAAGCTTCGGATTCAATTCTAGGTTTATGCTACCTGATTATACTATTGTATTCTTGATAGTTTATATCAAGGAAAAAATGTAATGGAACTCGGGAAGTTGGATTGGGTGAAAGTGTTGTGATAAAAAAGTCCAGGAACAATAACCTAAAACTGAGTTATTAATTTTATGTACTGTCCCAATTTGTAAACCCTATGTTGTTTCAAAAATTAAGTATGAGTCGGCAGATTTTATATTTTATTTGCATTTCATGTTTAAATTCAGGAATTCTCTTTATTTTATAATGTTAGTTTTAGTTATTCATTTGCATTTTAGAATATTTAAACCATTCAGACAGTTTGAAATTCATTACATTTATTTTATTTTAAATTTGATTATTTGGTGCTTTGGACGATTAAATAAAATAGAAAGGGCTGATCTATAGTTTTCATTCTAAAAGAAATACACCCTTTTCTTAGTACGGAGCGGTTGCATTGTCCATCCAACCAGGAAGTCAGTTTTAAACTACTCTCATATTATAGGTCGATATTGTCAGTCCACCCTGGTGCAATCTACGATGCCATCAGAATTTGTAAAATTCTCACTGTTAAACAAGAAAGAGACACTTGGTGACCGGGGTGGCGACAAGACGTGTGTGGCTTGTCGTCGCATATTTAGCTATGAGATAGTGTAAGGTGACTAGCTAGAGATGGGTTGTTTGTACAAGCTGAGGCTGTCAATTATAATACATATAAAAGAATAATAAATTAATATAAAAGTGATCAACTTATATTTATTGTATAAATGGGAATTTCCTTGCATGCTAATCGCGTCGATAAGAGGAGTGGGCTAGCCAGGGATAGCTATCAAGATTATAAGTCGTATTTACGTAGATTTATGTAATTGTCTCCCAACTGAGGGGAATTAAATCATCATAAGTGGAAGAGGAGGAATTCTTCAATTGGTTACCGATAGAAGAGGCTTTTAGACTTTTACAATTGGAGCCCAACAGTAGAGGCTTTCAGTATATAAGCCTCTTTAGACTTTTCTAATATTATTATGCTAATTTCTTCCCATACTCTTGAATTTTAACAAATATATATATAATCATATATATATATATAATCATATATATATATATAATCGGATATATTGGAGAAAATAAAATTAGAAAACTCACTACTAAATAATCCGTAATTTAAAATAAACATGGGTAGTTTTTATGCTTTGTTGTCATAAAAGATAAGTGTATGCTGTTAGGTGGAATGACTATTTTGTGGTTTCAATGTCACTGGTGAAGCGTTATTCTACTGCAGAGCATAGTTGAATTATTTTTCTTTAGCCTAGTGTAACAGGATAATACAACACCTACATGGGAGGAGAAGACCAATTTGATTCAAATATTTCCATAGAATAGCAATGAGAGGGAAAAAATTGTACCACTCAATCCTACTTTTGACTACTAAATATGCGATAAACTGATAATACATATCATTTTTACTAAAAGTTGGAAATACTAGCACGTACAAGATACCCTCCAAATTATTTTCCCGGGAAAATTAGTTACGCCTATTTGTTAGTAATATATTGTACTAAAATATGAATTTTAATCAAAACCATTAAAGTAAATAACGATAAATTAGTTTTTTTTCTCTTTTCACTCTTAAGTAAATTACTCTTAGATTTTAGGAGTAAGGTTATATCTTTAACTTTAAAAAAAAAGTTTTGTGACCTTATGAAACACCAAATGAAATGTATTTCGGTTAATTAAAATAAAAAATCATAGAAAAGCATTCATTTTCATATTAATTAACCGATCTCATCAATCTATGTAATTTTAACGCACTATTACATTTTGGCAAAAGTTTGTAAAAATTTACTGTACAACAGTAAAATTGATGTTAAGTCATGAGGAATCCGTGAAGGGACATGCGATGCAGAATTCTAATGTCAGAAGGTTTCCCTCCCCTGGCTTAAACTCCAAGACAGAGATGTGTAATCTGCATAATGTATTGTGAGGGGAAGGAGAAATGCAGCAGCCTTCGTGGTGCTACGTGAAGTTGGAGGTACACAGAGTTTTTTTAAGCTTTCACAAAAACTATGGTGGCACAAATTATGGGGATAGGATATTCTTGTGGCACAAATTCAGCAATAAATAATGGCATAGGTTTCAGAATTTGTGCTGTTACTGTTTTTTGGTGTTTTCACGAAAACTATAGTATCACCAATTATGGGGTAGGATATTCTTGTGGGACAAATTCAGCACTAAATATTGACATAGGTTCATAATTTGTGCCATTATGAGTGCTGCCAGCCGCACCCACAGTTTTTTGGTGTTTTCACGAAACTTATGGTGGCACAAATTATGGGGGTAGGATATTATTGTGGCACAAATTCAGCACTAAATATTGGCTTAAGTTTCAGCATTTGTGCAGTTAGTGGTGCTGCCAACTTCATGGACCTCCATTCCAGCGCTGCCTGTGACAGAAAGATGAGGATCAAACCTTAAGGTCACTCCGGATCTATATCAGCGCTGTCTGTGACAGCTAGACAAGGAGCAATGTCAAGCGTTGATACACGCTTATAATACGTAGCTGTTTTGTGCTGCCATCTACCATATAATATTGTAACGATGTAGTCCTGACAGAGAGAAAACAGTAGAAGCTCGAAGAAAGCAAATGGGTAAACAGTAGTAATAGGAGGAAAGTTTCAAATTGACTAGTGACAAGAAAGAATATCTCCTTTCATCTGTCAGGAGCAGGTTGTGAATGTGACGTCAGAGGAGTAGTGTCAAGGGAGCAGGCTGTGATTTCACAACCCATCCCTATTTTCTTGCCACTAAGGTAATGCCCTTGGTCCTTTGCCTCTATTCCCTCTAATTCCAACTTTCTTCATGACACATTCAAAGGGAAGAGGAATAGTATCAAGAACCTGTTAGATGCCGGGTCCACCAATCACCTCTGCTTGTCCCCTCCCCCAACATACCAGATCCTCATCCCCCTCTCCAGCCAAACCTCAGACACCCGACAACGCCTTTCCGGCTCGATCTCCTGGGACCAGATGAACTTGGACTTCGCTGACATACTCAAACAAAAATCATCCGAAGATGAAGAGAACCCACCACCAAAACTCCAATGCATCCAATAATCACTGACACCACCGCTCCCCTCCCCCTCCTCCTTCTTCCCCCGTTTACAAACTAAAAACCTAACCCCAGCTATAACAATTTTTCTTATTCACTAAAGCATATTCTGCAATAGGGGTTAAAACGCTAGCAACTGCACCTTTGAATGAAACTCTTGTTTTCAGTTATAAAATAATTTTTCGACTAGACCAGCGTTTTGAGCGCTACATCTTGTGGCGTTAAAACAGTATAGTGGTAGAAACGCGAATCAAACTACACCAGGCTGAGCCTAACCATAAATGCACGGTTATAAACAAAAAAATGTTTCTTAGAAATATCTAATAATTCAACATTGTTTTTTTTATTTATTTTAGTAACATATCTGGGCATTTTTCATAATTCTTATGGAATTTTCAAACCATGCTTAAAATAGTTATTGAAATATTTTAGTTAAAATGTTTCCATTTCAATGCATTTTAAATGGGAAACCAAAATTATTAATATATTTATTTTATTTTATTTGTACAATTAAGCTAAAGTAGTGTTCGAGTTTGAGTGATAGTTAACGGTATTTCACAAGCAGGGCCTGATGCAACATTGTGTGTGTGTGTGTGTGTGTGTGCGTGTGTTTCACTATCTATTCCTGTCGATTCAAGACAACGACTTCTCGATGTGTAGAGGTTAATGACTGGTTCATTGCCCCCAGGATGAACAACCCCAGATCTGGGGGTGAGGGAAAATTCTAGTGTTCATGACCGCCAGTCAGTGGAGGAAAGTGAAAGGGAGAGCTTGGTCATCAGACGTCAGCGTGCCCTTAGTGGAGATGGCTCAGCGAGGACCAGCGTTGCGCTGTGGACACAACTCTGTAACAACATTCCAAAGCGGGAGTGAACGACCGGCAGAGAAGGGTGGTGAGGGAGGGGAGTGGCACATCTCGCTGTCAGTCAGTCAGCCGGAGACGGCCGTAGAAAAAGGTTTCCAAATCACGGTGCGGAAGCTGCGGGTGGCTGTATGCTTCAACAAATAAACTACAGCACCCTAATCGATGAATAAAAACTCCAACAACTCAATCCTACCAATTAATTAATTAATTAACAATAACTAATTAGCAATAATTAATTAACAATCATTAATAATCAAGAACCAACATGTCCGGAGTTGGTAGGCGAGGGGAAGAGTGGAGGGAAATGAGGTCAGGAGGGGAGGAGAAAAACAACAGCCAATCACAGAACAGGCGGGGGAAAAACAACAGCCAATCAGAGAGCAGGAGGAGGGGTCACGTGACCAAATCCAGACAATCAGCGTCGGGGTCAAGTTGATTCGTAAGGGCCTACTAGCTACTTCTAGGTATGGTTTAATGTGAATTTCGTCTATCATCATTACGACAGTTAGGTCTACAGGTTTTAACACATTGAATTTTTGCTTGGTAAACTTAAGAAAGTTTTTATTTGACTTCTTTTTGTGGATTAGTGTTTAAGGATGCACACATATTCTGTATTGTCCTAGGATGAGGAGCGATAATATTGCCTGAGTTCCTCAAAAACTTGTAAGCATGGGGTGATAGAGAATATAATATACTAAAAAATACTGACGCATGGGGTGAATATCTTATGCATTCATTTTTGAAATTAAATTAATAATAGTTGTTCAAACAAAAAATCTACCCGCTTTTTTTCATCGTTATCAGATACTTATTTAAATTTAATAACAAGCCATGGACAGATTCGACAATATCAGATGCAGATTCTGCAGTAACGGGCCCAATGTGCAGTAATAAAAGCTCTGAAATGTTAAGTAGATAATTAATATTATTGACCAGTTTAGGAAATCTGTGCTTACCTAGTTTTTTTAAATTCAACTTTAACAATAAATAGAGATATTTCCAATTTTTCATTAATAACAGCTGATACTTAAATCACAGGTGTAGCTGTCATATCAATAACCACAAATATAACTTGATCATTTTTATGTTTAACTCTACATACGTCAGAAAACTTTTCCCTTTCCAAGCAATTTAAAAATTCAGAAAATGAAGAAAACCGTGTTTTACCATCATACGTTTCTTTGGATATAACACTTTGAGCTATGGCACGTCTTAAATTATCATTATCATTCCTCTCTCAGCGCTGATCAACATTTCCCTTGTAGAACGCGATGAAGATAAATATTCTGGACAGTTTGTAGCTGAGATGGAATAGCACACACCTGTAACTTTTAATGAAACTTATTTTCTTCCCCGTCTTCTCATCATAGCATTCCGTTTCCCTCTGAATGTCATTATTTTTAAAGTGAAGCTCACACACCTACAATTAAAAATGAATATGTTGAATATGGGGTTTTATATTTGTGAAAAGGTTTTGGAACTTTTTAAAAAAACTATCCTCCATAGCAGAGATCGAGGGTTGTAAATGTTATACTAACATTTCACTCGGATGCTGTTGATGTAGCGTTTGTGGTTTGAGCCCAGTCGAATGTATTTGAGGCAAATTTAACCTAATTTATCACATATCCTAACCGATCTCTTTGGAAAAAATATTTTACAACCTTTATTTTAAATTAAACCGGAATAACTAAAAGTTAGGTGGATTTTTAACAATATATTCCCCATTATGCCATGGTAAATTATTAAGTGTAAGTCAAATCGGAAATTAGAAATGAGTAAAATAATCTAGTTCCACCTAGCTTTTAAACAATTTAAGTACATTCTTTGATTGCGAAATATAAATTTATTTATTTGCGAGGTTTTTAAGTGTGGGAGCAATTTGTTTGAAATTATTAAATTAGTTCAAAAGTTTAAAGGGCACAAGCAGGCTAATAAATACATAAAGGAAAAAAGTTTTGATGTATTGAATGGTTACTATAATTTTTAAATATCACGCTATTGTTTGTGTTAGATTTAACTATTGAGTTGATACATAAGCGAATAGTGCTGATTCAACAGTAAAACTATTAACGGATTTATATAACCAGACAGGGATGATAAAACTATACTTTGAGGATGTGCATTACCACTTGTATGTGGATAAGTTTGCACCTAGAAAATAATTTAGAATAAAATCATAGAAGTAATCTCAGATGAGATTTGAACCCCTACCTCCCCGTACACATCATGTGGGTACAATGCGAGTGTTTTAATTAGATTCCTTGGCCATAGCTACGTTAATCTACCACCTAATTATGCTAGTAGTATGGATGGCCCCTCGCACCACTACGTCACACACAACAAGATTCCTTGATTTACCGTTATTCCAGCCCTCCTCCACCCCACCCCCACCCCTGACCTACTTTCCACATCCCCCACCCCACCCCCTGACCTCATTTCCCTCCTGACCTCCCCCTTACCCCCTACAGCCCCCTCGCCTACCGACCCTGGACATGTTGGTTCTTGATTATTGCTAAATAATTAGTAGTATTGAGGTGTTGGAGTTTTTATTCAACGATTAGGGCGCTGTAGTTTATTTTGGGGGGTGGCCACGGCACGAACCTCGCGTTATGGTTAACATTGGTTTCCTCTGGCACAAGCCAGCACGAACCTCTCCAGACGACCGTTTGTGGTAGAGTGTGATAAATGTTTCCCCTGCCTTTCACTCCCCCCCCTCCTGGCACCAGGTTGGCGGGTCGTCAAGACGAGTTGAGACAAGAATAGATATTGAGGTCATCGGGGCGCCAGGTTGGCGGGCAGACAAGTCAGGACAAGAATAGATCGTGACCTCGACAACCTTGGGTTTTCCCGATGACGTAATCATTGCGTGTTATGTCGCAACCCTGACACCAGGCTGGCGGGCAGACAAGACAAGTTGAGACTGGCGCCAGGTTGTAGGGCAGACAAGTTGAGACAAGAATAGATATGGAGGTCATTGCCTCGGGCATCTGGGTTTTTCCTGGCGCCAGTATGTCAGCCCGACAAGACAAGAATAAATATTGAGTTCATTGCCTCGGGCATCGGGTTTTCCCCCGGCGCCATTATGTCGGCCCGACAAGACAAGAATAGATATTGAGGTCATTGCCTCGGGCATCGGGTTTTCCCCCGGCGCCAGTATGTTGGACAGACAAGACAAGAATAGATATTTAGGTCATTGCCCCGGGCAACGAAGTTTTTCCCTGGCGCCAGGTTGCCGGGCAGACAAGACAATAATAGATATTGAGGTAATTGCCCCGGGCATCGGGTTTTCCCTGGCGCCAGTATGTCGGGCAGACCTGACAAGAATAGACATTGAGGTCATTGCCCAAGGCAACGGGGTTTTTCCCTGACGCCAGGTTGGCGGGACGAAAAGAAAAGTCGGGACAATAATAGTTCGTGTGACGTCAAAAGGGGGGAGGGCGCCCAACTTTTTGTCTATTTATAAGCGTTTGTAGAGCTATATTAACATTTACAAAAAAAATCACAAGTAATACATTTATGAGGATCTTTAAATTATTTTAAATTAATATGTTGTTACACTAAACAAATTAGTTACTTAAACAGCAACAAAAAATTTAATGTCCGCAAAAATATTTTGATATAATAATATATTTACTTTTACAAATTTAAAAAAAAAATCACAAGTTATATAATTATGAAAATCATGAAAATATTTTGATATAATAATAATATTTACTTTTACAAATGTTTAAATTTAACATTTCTGTTCCTCGATGTGATCTAACGACCTTCAAGGCCCCAGCTATGTAGCCTCGCTCCGCTACTTTGTAAATTACATGTCTATCGCTCACCGATACGCCGTGTGTGTGTGTGTGGTGAGAGAGAAAGAGAGAGTGAGAGAGAGAGAGCTGTCATAGACCTGGGTGGTGGAGATCGCTAAGTGTCTAATTTGTTATGTCCACGTATATATACTCTAAATAAAATAAATAAACTTAGCACCCAAAATATGGCCTGGACGACGGGGAGTTTTTATTGTGATTCTAGCTTTGGTATAATTGTGGTGGTTTTCTCCTTGTTAGGTTATATTCAAATGCGGATACATTTACTATGAATAATACGAACAGTTCGAATGGCTAGTAAGCCACGATGCACACAAATAAAAATTAGACTTATTATTAGCACCAGGTCACAAAGAATGAATATATTATAAATATTTAAAACAATGTTTATATGTCTTGAATTTTCTCCTAGAGATTTTGCAACATTTTAATAAATACCATAACACCTGGACACGAGAATCGTACCCAGAAACCTTTGGTTTGTTCCCCCATTAAGGCGTATGGTATACGCTTAATTATATATTCTAAAACTATAATTTTTTAATATATAAATATTTCAAGTATACTTTTTTGTTGTGTGAGTTATATGTGTAAAACTTTTCTTTGCGTCATGGGCATCAAATGTAAATTATTGTTAAAGTAATCCGTTTAATATGGAACCAGACACAAACGATCCGTGTTGAGCTAGACTACGGAGGAAAGTGGATATTGCGGTTCGATTCTCGGTTGGGTGTACTACAAACAAACACAGACAATTACATTAATATTTTGATGTGGATAACTCTGTCGCGCTAAGCAGAACTCCTGATAGAGAAAAAAATGGACTTGCCGTTTAAGGGCGATATCGAATATACTTTTGCGAGAGGTGTGTGTAAAAATATTCTATGGTCTGTCACTTCTTTATATTTGCCAAAGGACCGAAACTCACGTGTAGTTTACTTGCGTCAATATATAGAAAGCTTGATAGCGTATTTCTGCTTAGTCTTGTCAGAGATGAAGGAAGGGTTTGAAAATCTGAACCAGCACCTGGGATTTAACCTCAGACCTCTAGCACTTGGGACGGCGGTCAATGACCGAGTAATCCTGTACTAAAAATTATTATTGATTTTGAACATCTCCATGGGTAGGTTTCCCAACCTCTCTCCATTCAAATGCGGATACATTTATTATGAATAATACGAACAGTTCGAATGGTTAGTAAGTCACGATGCACACAAATAAAATAATAGACTTATTATTAGCACCACGTATTAATATCCGTTCGGGAACCAACAAGTTTTCATTTATTTATCTAAAATAAATTAATTTAAGTTGATGTGTGTGTGTGTGAGTGTGTGTGTGAGAGAGAGAGAGCTGTCATAGATCTGGGCGTTCCACCTCTTTTATATTACAATAAATATAACATTAATATATTAAATACCTGATGGTATTATGCCAATTTTACTAACACATGAGCTCTTTTACATTATCAATAATACAGTTACTTATTTATCTAAAATAAACTAATTTTAGCGTAGTATACTTACGACTATATATAAAGTTTAATTGTTTTTCTAATCAACGGGAGAAGTTTTTTATTTCATTATAAATAAGAATAACCTTTTTTTTAATAAATACCAAATCACCAAATTTAAAATCAATCACCACTCCGATTGATGACGATTTTGATGTAGATTCAGTGATGCGCAAGATGTTGCCCCATTATTTTGACTTAGATCTGAAGATAGCTGATTCAAACGAGAAGTTAGTGTTGACGTGCAGAGGGCTTTTCTGGTTCATATTTATTTTTTCAATGGCCCTTAAGTTGAGTTTAGGGGGGCTATTTTCAATATTTTTCAATGGCTAACTACAATAATTAATATATCTTATATATGTATTTCATTTGTGTACTATAGAAATCGTTCATCTACGAGTTGAGCTGGTGAAGGCCAAATCTCTTATTGCTAGACAGGCTGAATACATAGTAAGACTCAGCCATCAACCATCGTACGGAAGTCCCCCTTTGCCTTCCTCGTCACGTCATATTGTGAAGACAATTAGACACATATACCGCAGCAAGGGTCCCAGTGGAAACAGTCCTGTCCAGAAAACCATCATAAGCTCAGGAGGAGCTAAGCCCGAGTGGCTTCCGAATGGGGGTTCAGCATCCCCCTCCAACAGCATGGTTCTTAACAGGAGTGCAATGCCCCCCCGCTACCAATGAAGTCAACAAGACCCTCTCTATAGATATGGGTCTGAACGGAGGTATGATGCATCCCACTGGAAATGATTACGAAATACCTTACATAAATTTAGCAACTCCACCATCAATGTGGGATCAGTTGTGAATATATTGAGAACAAGTGTCATGAGGGTGTATGAAAACATATATGATAAGCAAAACACAAATATAATATTAAATCATGATGACGTATTATTAGAACAATTTCATATCAAGTTAATTGTTGACAAATATATTCATTAATGTCACAAAATGTTCAATTTATACAAATATGTTAATTTAAATACTTAGTTGAATACAAATTTTTATTTGACATAGTTGAATGATAAAACTGTCATGTGAAACGCCCTATAGTGTAATGAAGGTGTAACAACGAAGCTCATAACACTTTAAAATAACATAATATGTAGAATCGAAAAATCAAACAAATATTAGATTATCATGATTAAAGCTTAAAGTTAAATGTTTTCAATTACATAGATTTATATGGAGGCTTATTTGGACGGTAAAGGATATATAGTTTCATATTTAAAACGTAACAACATATTAATTTAAAATAATTTCAAGATCCTCATAAGTGTATTATTTTTTTTTTTTTTTTGTAAAAGTAAATATATTTTTATATCAAAATATTATGTCAGCGTATATATAGTTTAATCAACATATTTATTTAAAATAATTTCAAGATTTTCATAATTGTATTACTTGTGATTTTTTTGTAAAACTAAATATATTATTACTATATCAAAATATTTTCAAGATTTTCTTAATTGTATAACTTGTGTTTTTTTTTTTTTTTTTTTGTAAAAGTAAATATATTATTAGATCAAAATATTTTTTCGGACATTAAATATTTGGTTGCTGTTTAAGTAACTAATTTGTTTAGTGTAAATGTTATATATTATGTCAGCGTGTATAGTTTCATCAACATATTAATTTAAAATAATTTCAAGATTTTCATAATTGTATTACTTGTGATTTTTTTTTGTAAAAGTAAATATTTTTGCGAACGTTAAATTTATTGTTGCTGTTTCAACAAAGCTCATAACACTTTAAAATAACATAATATGTAAAAACGAATAATCCAACAAACATTAGATTATTGGGCTTAAAGTTTAAAGTTAAATGTTTTCAATTACATAGATATATATATGAAGGCTTATTTGGAATAGTTGGACGGTAAAGGATATATAGTTTCATATTTAAAACATAACAACATATTAATTTAAAATAATTTCAAGATTTTCATAATTGTGTTACTTGTGATTTTTTTGTAAAAGTAAATATATTATTATATCAAAATATTTTCATGATTTTCATAATTGTATAACTTGTGATTTTTTAAATTTTTTTTGTAAAAGTAAATATATTTTTATATCAAAATATTTTTGCGGACATTAAATTTTTTGTTGCTGTTTAAGTAACTAAATGTTTAGTGTAACAACATATTAATTTAAAATAATTTAAAGATCCTCATAAGTGTATTACTTGTGATTTTTTTTGTAAAAGTAAATATAGCTCTACAAACGCTTATAAATAGACAACAAGTTGGGCACCCTCCCCCCTTTTGACGTCACACGAACTATTATTGTCCCGACTTGTCTTGTCTGCCCGCCAACCTGGTGTCAGGGAAAAACCCCGTTGCCTTGGGCAATGACCTCAATATCTATTCTTGTCTTGTCTGCCCGGCAACCTAGCGCAAGGGAAAAACCCCGTTGCCCGGGCAATGACCTCAATATCTATTCTTGTCTTGTCTGCCCGACATACTGGCGCCGGGGGAAAACCCGATGCCCGAGGCAATGACCTCAATATCTATTCTTGTCTTGTCTGCCCGACATACTGGCGCCGGGGGAAACCCGATGCCCGAGGCAATGACCTCAATATCTATTCTTGTCTTGTCGGGCCGACATACTGGCGCCAGGGAAAAATCCAGATGCCCGAGGCAATGACCTCCATATCTATTCTTGTCTCAACTTGTCTGCCCTACAACCTGGCGCCAGTCTCAACTTGTCTTGTCTGCCCGACAACCTGGCGCCAGGGTTGCGACATAACACGCAATGATTACGTCATCGGGAAAACCCAAGGTTGTCGAGGTCATGATCTATTCTTGTCCTTACTTGTATGCCCGCCAACCTGGCGCCCCGATGACCTCAATATCTATTCTTGTCTCAACTCGTCTTGACGACCCGCCAACCTGGTGCCAGGAGGGGGGGGGAGTGAAAGGCAGGGGAAACATTTATCATACTCTACCACAAACGGTCGTCAGGAGAGGTTCGTGCTGGCTTGTGCCAGAGGAAACCAATGTTAACCATAACGCGATCTTCGTGCCGCGGCCACCCCCCAAATTAAACTACAGCGCCCTAATCGTTGAATAAAAACTCCAACACCTCAATACTACTAATTATTTAGCAATAATCAAGAACCAACATGTCCAGGGTCGGTAGGCGAGGGGGCTGTAGGGGGTAAGGGGGAGGTCAGGAGGGAAATGAGGTCAGGGGGTGGGGTGGGGGATGTGGAAAGTAGGTCAGGGGTGGGGGTGGGTGGAGGAGGGCTGGAATAACGGTAAATCAAGGAATCTCGTGGTGTGTGACGTAGTGGTGCGAGGGGCCATCCACACTACTTATGCTGTATATGATTGGAAGGAAAGATATATGGAAATTTCATTTTATAAAGTTCTGCATGTTTGGTTTTATGGTTTCACTGAATCTTGGTCTAATTAACAAATCCAAGCATAAATAATGTAAAGGATGACATTTAAGGAAATGCACCGGCGTTTTATTGAATAAAGAATGGTAATTCATTAATCAATTAATCCATCTCCAGTTTATTCCTCTGGTATCGAACCCTGACCTCCCCATCAGAAGCAAGCTAATGCACTATTAAACCGGGTCATTATATTGAATAGATACAACTTGTTATAAAATTAATTTTATATTTGTTTATGAATAAATACCCAACAATCATAATAATGTGTTTGAGAATGTATTGATCTAGTTGTTTAGCACTAAGAGTGCACTTTTATTTTTATTTGAGTTAATTACAATGAATATATTTAAATTACACTTTATAAAACAAAACAATATCAGAAGACAAATCATCAATTAGAATAATACATCTACCTAATACTAGCTTACACATCTAGTTCTAGATCTATTTCCTGAGAATAAGTCAGAAAAAGACAATCTACATAAATTAAATTTATTCATCAACACAATCAAGATCCTAACTGAATTCCTCTAGCCTCATAAAATAACTTTAAGCGATCAACCAACATTTTGGGATAAAACATGAGTAACGCAAAATATTAATTTTATGATAGCTTACTAACGTTAGTAACAATGAAGTCTTGATCTATTCATACCTTGGTATATTCTGTTGGAGTGAAATCTTTTCTTCTGATAACATGAACCCTCTTTTCACGAAGATCAACATTTTTAGGAAATGAAAATAGCTGTACTTTAGGTGTGTTTGGATAATTTCCCCTGCAGTTGGGATAGTAATAACTACTATCAGATTTAAGGAGGTTAGTAGTACAAGTATTTTAGATATTTGGTGGGAGTTCCCCCTTAAACACCATAGTGATAGTTAAATATCTAAGTATTTACATTGTATAAGACAAAGAACATTGGTCAACTATACTAAAACACTTAAATACACTAATATTCTAATATTTACGTTAATGTAACACTTTTCGTGAACATGCCTTTACTTGAACTAGTGGAAAAGCCGTTGGAACTTTGAGTTTGAGATAACGGTAGGCTATGAGTGACGTCACTGTAATCTTGGTCAGTAGCGCCGAGGCCTTGTGTAGTCTATACGGTGTTGGTCGAGTCCACCAACGTCTCTTTTGACGAGTTTCTTTTTTCAAGTTTCCTCCAACAAAATAAGTCCCGCAATACATCTGCCCTGTACAATGTCCATTTTTAAACCATTCTGCACAAGTGGAAGTAACAGCTGCAGCATTTAAGCCGCTAGTGTAGAATCAGTAACGTTTTGATAGCTGTTTAGCAGTTGGGTTTTGACAGTCAAGTGTAGATTCAAGATTTTGGGGGCATAAGCTAGCGGCAAAACCGCCGCGTATTAACTGCTAATGTAGAATCAGCCTAATGTGCTTGCTAAAACTACAAACATTTTACTTTTTACTAGCATATCATCAGACATACTGTACAGTACAATACAGTACAGTATATAGAAACTAATGAATAAGTAACAAATAAATATAAAAACCCAATAACAGAAGCAATTCCATCACCAGTATTGCCTCAGTGTTGGCTTGAGCCAAGGACATTTAAACAATACTGCCACCATTTACGGGGAATGTAAAAATAATTGAGGCATTCACTCGGCCACGTAGCTTTCACTCTTGGCATACGCTTGCTTTCGATCCTCTCTTTTTTCTCGTATTTTTTTTTCTTACAAAACTATTGAGATGGAATACTAGCGTGGTAAACAGCTAAAAAAAGCCAACATATTTTTACTTTTAAAATTCATACATATCTCTGGCATTATTAATTTTTGTTAATTTTCTCTCAATATAATATGATTCAAAACGCCATATATGGTCGCTAGATTACACAAAGTATGAAATTTTAAAGTGTCATAAGAAACCCAAACTTAATGTATAGTCTGAAAAAATATTAAGACGCAGTGCTAAAAAAAAAAAAGAAGTTTAAATTTGACCCAAAATGTTTATCAGAACAAATATATTTTTATCAATAACCTGTTAAGGTACAAAATGAGTTAAAAACGGTGCAAAGTGGTGCAAAAAAAAGTTCATTTTGGCGTAAAAAAAACAAAATATTCAGGAAACGAGTGAGATAAGCTTAGCTTCGGGTCTCCAACTTGTTAAATACTAAATATTTTTTTTCATGCAAAACGTCGAATTTGGGTGCGAAATGACGCACAGAAGATATTTATTTTGACATTAAAAACACAAAATTATCGATTAGGGAGTGGGGGGCTATGCTTAAGTTGCCCCCTTTCACATTTTATCATCTTAAATATTTTTTATTGCAAACCCATTAAGATGCAAAACGCCATATCTGGGTGCAAATTGGGGCCAAAACAAGATGTTTGAATTGTGGTTTAAAAAAAACCATATTTTTATTGGGGGGGCTGCATTCACTGTAGCTTGGCCCCTTCAAACAAAAAATGGCATACCACCTTCAGAGTTTGGGTGAAAAACGATGGTATATCTACATTTTAAATTTGATGGAGAGTGGTACAGGGGCGTGTTGAACCTAAGTGATCGTGGCCAGTTGTTACTTGAAACGGGTAGTGAGTGGTAGTGAGAAGTGTTCTGAAG